>JACDOX010000009.1:9156451-9288483 GCA_014549065.1 Cardinalis cardinalis
CCATGGGCTGCACCATGGGCTGCAGGGGAATCCAGCTCAGGCGCCTGGAGCACCCCCTGTCCCTCTGCCCTCTGCAGAGCTGTTCTTCTCACTCCTTTCTCCAGGTGCTGTTGTGCAGGTTTTTCCTGCTTCTTAAGTACATTATTCTTGAGTACATTATCCATGTTGCTGATGGGCCCAGCCTTGCCCAGCAGTGTGTCCCCTCTTGGAGCCAGGTGGAGTTGGCTCCATCAGATGGAGGAGAAGTTTCTGGTGCCTTCTAAAAGAAGCCGCTTCTGTAGCCCTCTGCCCTGCTGCCAAAACCTTGCCACACAAACACAATACAAAAATGAAGCAAATTTATTTTTATGAGGCTTTGTATTACACAAATCAATTTATGACTGAGGTAGTTATACTTTTCAAAAGTGGTCTTGATCATTTTGCTTTGTTGTGATGAAAAATATATTACTGAAGTAAAAAGCTGGATGTCTGAAAYTAGAAACAAACTTGTTCATTGACTATTGCTTTGGTTAAAATACACACCCAAGTCCAATTGCCAGTGGAACATTTAAGAGATACCTGATTAATATATTACTGGAAACAAACCATAAACAGTGTCGAGGTTGTACATTTTTAATGCACATAATCTAAACATACACATAATCTAATATTTAAATGACTAAAGCTCTAGTTTATGTATAATAAATATTACTTACTCTAAGACAGTGGATAAGGAAGCAAAATCTCTTCATGGGCAGCTGTTCAAAATGCTGCTGCTACTCTGTACCTTCTTTAGGTTATGCTTCTAAGAAAATCTGCTTACAGTTATGGTTTATCTGGGTAATAGCTCTGCTGCTGAATCGTGACTTACTCTTCCTAAGCCATGACAAAATGAAATTACAGCCTACGTGGCCTGTTGCTGTAGTACTGAGTGGCAGGAAATCTCTGCTGGGAGCTAGCTGCAGTTGGGAAAAATTCARAAATCACCTAGTGTCATGATTGAAATAAAGCCACCAAGTGTGGTTTTATGCTAACGCAGTGTGAGAGAATAAAAAAACAAAAGCAGTTTTTGAGCTCTGAGCAGCACAGCACAAYAAGGAAGATTTTATACATCCTCTTTGGTGTGCACCTGTGCATATTCTCAAAGAATGTGAGAAGGCTGAAAGAGGAGTAGTGTRTAGGAAGGACGAAATAATCAAGGTTACTTGCACCTTACAGAACTGTAGGCTTTCTCTTTCTTGCTTGTGAAATTTGATTTCTAGGTATGAACAATATTGGGAAGCATTGTGACAGTGAATTTTGTATATTGAAGGTGGTATATTGAAATGTAAAAGACAGGAAATACTGTTTTTAATGCAAATTTTCTCCATTTTACATTCCTTTTCAAGCGAAGTCACAAAAGGAAGATAYGTATGTGTCGCAGTTGCTTCGTGGTAGCTTCCAAAGAATCGTCGCTTACAGCACTGATGTACATTCAGATTTACTTTGTCAATCCAGTTTTCTTCCTACTTCTAGAGTTCCTAAAATAAGGAGCTCTTTGGGTATTGATAATTAGGGACTTCATGCTGACAGTGGAGCCATAAACAAATTTAGCAATAAATTGTAATTGATCATCACTACTTTCCAKTAATAATCAGTTTGGAAATTTAGATTGTTATACTTAGTTAGTAGAATGTGTTGAATTTGGTAATGTCTGGGAAAAAAGTAKGAATAAAAAGCTTGTAACGGACTTGAATTTTTAAACCTTTTGGGTCTTGATTAAATTATTGGGTTAGATGAGATAGGCTTCCAGGAGAGCAGTATTAAAAAAAMCCCCACATTTCCATTGTGAGTAATCTTGTTTGATTTGAATATTCATCAAGAATTAAGTAGTCAGCAGGAGATTGCAAGGTGTGTGCTTTGCGATGACATAAACAGGGACTCCTGATGTGCAAAGGTATGTCTGGAGGCTGGTGGCATCCTGTTGCACCCTAATGTTGCAAAGTGCTGTTCTGTTTCTTCCAGATTTCTGAGATAAATTGCTTAACCTAGGAATATATTTCTTGTCTTATGTTTTACATAGAACTAGAAGGTATGTAATTAAAGAAGAACTATTTATTTTAATTCCTCATTAGTCCAGCTTTATTACCTTGCAAATTATTTTAGCATATCACCTGTAATCATATGCTGTATGACAGAAGAAGGCTTAGATCTTTAATTGTTCCTCTATGTATAAGATTTGAACACATTATCATAGTTACTCAATTAAGTGCTTATGTTTACTCTCAAGGTTGATTATATTTTCAAGTCTTTCAAAGAAATGTAACCATACATGTCACTTTAAGTAATGTGTCACTCATCAGTATAAATTGCTAATGCTACCTGGGCAAAATCTAATCATATTGAACAAGGAAAGAGAAAAGTGAGGGAGAAAARCCAAAAAAAGTGCCATTTTACGAAATGCTAGGCAAGTAATGGATTTTAGTACAGTCAAGATTTGCTTTTCGTCGTCATGTTAGATAGTGGAAGTGAGGTTCAGTTGCCATTCTTAAACAGAAATTCTCTTAGTGGTAGCCACATTTAATCACATTTCCCAGAACACAGCTGGATATTGCCAATTCGTGCTGTGTCAGCCACTTTCTCTGCAAAGGAGTGTCTCATCACTTGGATTTTAGCATTCTGTAGCAGAAAAGTTCCATCCTCTTGAAATTGGCTCAGCAGATAGCTTGTGTGGGAATATAACTGCAAGAGCATTACAATCAGTTCTACCAAGAAAATGCACAACTATTATATGGAATTTTAAGATGGCTTTTGAAAATATTTTCACAAAACCTTTAAAATGTATAGTGCATTGTTAAATTCTAGTAGCAATTAAGTTTATCTTAGATTTTTTAGTARATGTGGCTTTGGTAACCGCTGAAAATTATTATCTGGTTCAGTGGTTTGAAACATCTTTGTGCATGTTTGAAAAGTCTTAAATATATTTCAGCTGTGACAAACATTACCAAAAGATTTTATATGTGGAAAACCTTGGAATCTGTAGATATCAAAATTTTTTCTAGCTACTAATCTCAGGAAGAAAGAAAGGCAGATGGTATCCTTTCAGATGTGATATAAATAGCCAAAGAAAAGTGTCAGAAAGAAGATAAAATAGCCAGATAACTCAATATCTATGGAAGGTACCCACAAGTGTACTTTGAGTGAGTTAAATCACATCACATACTTATTTTTGGAAATAGAAGGGTGTCAGCAGAGTGGTACAGTCATTGACATAATGAATATTAAATCTGTAACCAGTCCAATGGAATAAATAAGGAGACATAGGAGGTACTAATATTTATAAGCACATTTTGTATCACATGAATATGCATTTGCCCTACCACATTCTCCTACTGCATAATATTTCCACTGCTTTTTTAGTTTAAAGTATTGCACAAAACAGAAGAATTGCAGAACACAATGATGTTGTAAAAACTTTGTTTTGTAACTTTCTGGTGGTAAGAAATTTCTTGAAGGTCTTTAAAATGTTTTCATGCAATGATAACTTCAAGGATCTTAACATTTAAAGATAATTATGAGAAAAGATTGAGATTTGGGAGCTGTAGTCTACTAGTCTGTTAATAATTCTCTCACTGAATGAGCTATTGATCTGTTATTGTGCATGTGCTTTCTGGGTATAGCATAGACAGAGACTGAAAAGCTCCTGTAAATAAAAATAGTTAAATAGTCAGAAGACAATAGATATGCTGGCTAATAGACAAAGAATCATTTTACCCACTGACTCATCCCTCCATGCAAAACAACCTGCCTCCAGCTAAAGAACAGTAAAATGGTTTAGGTATTCCCTTGGGAATATTATTTTGAACCCTCTTAAGAAGAAGAGGAGGGAAATGAGCTGAGCTATTCCCTTTGATATGGAATGTGTTCACCAGTTAATTCAGGGCAGCAGTCAAACCATTGTCTGAAAATAAGGCATAAAACATGTCTGTCTCTCTTATGTTTTTTCTTTTAATTTGGGAAAAATTAAAGTGGAAAAAACGGGGGACAGTTCTTAAACCCCAGAAAGCTTCCAGTGAATCTTAGGAGAAGGAAGAGGGACTGTTGATGATCCAGTACACTGCTGTACTCTGAATAAAGCTGGTAATTAAAATACCCTGTTATTTTGGAAAATCCTATTACTAGCTTAAATGGTCCTACATTCTGATATGCTGACTTTGATGGATTTTATTTTGGTTAAGGTCAGAAATGCATTTTTGAAAAGAATCACCCAGCTGCCCCCAGTGGCTCTGCTTTGTTTCACATTATGGAGTGGTTTTAGGAGTGTGCAAAGTGAGTTTCTGTCAAGGGGCACTAAAGCCTAGGATGTTTTTTGACTGCTAATGGGCATGCTGTCTTCATGACCAAACTAGCTGTATCTTTGAAATATGTGTTCTGCATCTGGCTGGTCCTCAACACCGCCTGCTTTGCTCTAAAGACTGCTCCTGTCACACCACAGTTTCCTGGTATTGAAGGTATATTTGTGTTTCAGTTTCGTCTACTAAGAGAGGTGTTTTATTCCCATTTTGATAAGATAATTTGTGGGAATCTTGTATTAGTAGCCTCAAGATCAAAAGCCTAAAAATTAATACATCGATCTATATTGCTAGAGTATCAAATTTCATCATTTGTCCATTTGTATAAGCACTGTCTGCTTTTAACTGAAAGCATCTGATCTACAGGGAAAAGGAACCATATTTAAGAGTAAGGGACTTGCTGTGTTTTCTAGTGCAGATTAGAAAAAAAAGGATTTTTGTCTGGTAGGAGTAATCTCTGGAAAAAAAACACCACAGGGAAAAATATAAATATGCTTCTAGGAATGAGGCAGTAAAGTTGACATTTTGTGTGAATTTAGCTTCATCATTCCATGTATCATTTGCAGTGTTCTTAATTAGAGAGGAATGAAGAATTTCCAGGCCTTTATGAGGGTACTTTAAAGCTGCAGCAGTAGTTGTAACCTTTCAATTCCTATGAGCTCAGCAAAAGATGGCTGATTAATGTCACATCTTAAACTGTGTCAACTGGGCTGTTCATTCCCTTTTTTAGTAAACATCCYGTTGTCAGGGCAGCTCAGTGTGCCAGCATAAAATATCCTACTGTTTTAACTGGCTACTTTAATTAATAAGTGTATGTATCTCTGTTTACTAGTATAAAGTTAAATGGAAATTTTTTTAAATTATTCTAGTGACTAGCATGAATGAAAAAATCAAGGGCACCCACAAAATGGCATTGCTGACATTTGTTTGAAGCTTCTCAAAGGATGTAAAGGATTCTTTTTTTAATTTGGCACATTCAGRTATTAGAGAGATCTCGGAGTGTGTRGGAAAAMTTTTTATAGAAAGCTACTGTTAATTCATYCTTTTAAAAATGTTTTTATAGCTTTGAATTAATGTTTTGYTTTTCTGCTYTATCAGTTGAAAATAAATGATGGTRGGTTTTAAGAAGAGGGAGGGACAGGAAGAACAGGAGTGAGAAAAGCATGAAGGCAAAAACAATGGGACTACAAGAAGTGCCCTTGGCATAAAAGGAGAGCTGTAAGCACACACACATTCATAAGAATGARAAAATTCTGCTTGGAAAATACACAGAAACCCTTACAGGGGAGAATGGGGTGAATTAAGAAATAGGATTGCAGCAAAGTGGAAAGGAGGATTTGGAGGACACACTGAGAACTTTCCCCTGGAGAAGGGTAGAGTGCTTATAGAAAACCTCTGAAAAAACAGGTGGGTCTCATGTAAAGTAATTTAGAGAGCTGTAAAACTTATGTAATAAACTTAAACTGCAGAAAAGGATGTACTGAGCAATCCCTTTCTTTTCTATTCATTTTTATTCTGTTYCCTTTATTTTTCTATTTCATCTTGCTACTGGAAGAAAATTCTGGAAGTGGGGAGAGATGAAAACAAGTCTTGATTTAAAAAGTAGCCTTTGACAATTTTGTGATTTTTTTGGTGATCACACATTTTAATATAACCCTGTTTTGCATTATGTTGGGAAATCTGGACTTCAAGGAGTCGAAAAGCAAGAATCAGTGCTGATGAAGATGTAAGGAGCTAAATAAATATTACTTAAAGGACTTCTCAAAGATGAAAACCCCCCCACAACCCTATGAATGTGCTGACCCTGTCTTGAGAATTAAGTTAGATGGTACAATTTAAAGCTTTGTTCCAACATCTGACAGACACACTCTGCATGCTGATGCATAATATCTGAAGATTGTGTGCTTGAAAGAAAGCCTTTTTTGAGCTACATTCTATTTTTGTTAGAATAAAGCAGCTGCTTTTTGGAGCAGAGATCTTCTCAAGTGTTTAATCTTCTCATTCAAGTTAAGAATTAGCCAAATATTGTGAGCAAATTTTGTGTATGCTTTCTTCCAAGCTGCTGAACTAGACTAAAGCAAACTACTCTGACCATAAATAGTGCAAATGTGCAGCTTGACCCGAAGAGATGAAAGTAAGTTTTCTTCTGTACCTTACTCCCAAGTTGTCACTGCCTCAGTAATGCAAAAGCACAGAAAGTTTGGAGCATTTTAAGCATGACTTGAAAAGAAATACAGCTGGGTAAAACTTTATTCTAGAGACACTATATGAATGGATGCTATGATCTGCCCCTGGTCATTTCTGAAGGAATAAAATTAAATAAATGAAGAAATAAATAAAATAAAATTCCTTTGCTTAAGGAAGGAGACAATTGCAACCCCAAATGTAGCCTTACTAATGGAGTTACTGTAGCTGCAGCACTGCTCTCCAGGACTGATACCAGATGATCTTGTACATCTGCTGTTTAGAAAGTCTTGTTTAAAATATTGGGTGTAAAATGCCCATGTAATTTTGTAAATATGTCCAGGTCAGTAATTGCAATACTATCTAACATACACACAGCCACACAGTAAACATGTACCCAGAGTAATGCCCCAGTAAACATGTACCAGATGAATATTACATACACCTRTAGTGTGTGAACTGCACGTCACCTATGTGAAAAACAACACCAGCAAAATCAGAGTCCACGTTTACTGTGGCTCTGGATGCTGGGGCYGTGCTTGAGAATTTATTTTGCAGCTCCTGAGGTTTGGGTTTGGAAGGTTTTTTTTTTTTTGGATGGTGGAAAAAAAAGATTGGAGAGATCAGAGCTCTACCAAAGAGGCACAGGGAATATGAAATATCCTGATCCAGCTGTAATAAATTATGTGTGTACTGTCATAAAAAGCTTTTGAACTAAATAAAATAATATCTATAAACTCCGTCAAGTATAAAATGAGGACAAAAATAACTTTCTAGGCTATAGTATCTGCCTGTAACCTAATTCACAATACAAAAAATATAGCAGAACAATGCATAGGAAGGAAGAGGTGTGGACAAAGAAAGGGAGAAAGTACTGAATTACTCTTACATGCATTGATAATRGCATAGTACAGCAGTCTTGCCAGTATATTAATATCCTGCAAAAGGATATTAATATAAAATCTGTTACTGTGGTGCACCAGATAATTACCAAATTGTGCTAGATATAGGACATTTAACACACATACCCACAAAAAGATAGATATTGGGTTTTTCCCTTTAGTGAAGAAATTCTAAAAATTCCTGGTGATGACATACATGTTCATGCAGAAATTTTTGGCAATAGTTTAAACTGTACTATATCTGTGGTCRGTAGTTTTAATCCATGACAATAACAGAGAAGTTGTATTCCTTATTTTATRCACACAGGATGAKTTTAGTGTTTTGAGTGGCTATAATTAGAAGTTTAATTCCCTTTTTTGTATTCTAATGTGGTTTTATTAATTACAGCATTTTAAGAGATAATTTTTAGTACAGTTCAAAGACTTCTGGGATCAGAAAAGGCAGCTATTGAAAGGATAGCTAAAAGAATAACTTTTGAATGTTGGGAAATAGTGAATGGTGAGAAAGTAAAAAGGAAATACAATAATCCAGGAGACTTTGATTGAGAAGGTGGAGAATTCAGTCCCATGAGAGGTAGGATTAGTACAATGAGTAATGGAAATGTAGAAAATATGTGAGCTAGAAAGGGGAGACTAATTCAGGTTCCAGAGGTCAGTGAATGATAGTACTTTCAAACAGTAAAATGTTCCTCTATTTTCTGTTTCTATTTGCCTGTGATAAAGTTAGAAGAATAGATTAAAAAAAACTTTTTGAGAGTGCTCTTTCTAGCTTTAAATATATGTAATTTTTTTTTGTATTTGAAGAAGGCATCCAGAGAAAACAGAAGACCCTATTTCCTTTGATAGTTTAATCAAACACTTCTAGTAAAATACTAACAATAGTAGCRTGCTTATTTTAAAACAAAAGCTAAAGTGGGAATTCACCTTTTGCACTTGAAAAGCTGGGTAGATTTCAAAGATGTAAGTAGACTTTGTCAGTGCTGTAGTTTATTGGAAGATAAAGGGGTAATAAATTGGAACAGGTGGGTATTTATTGGAAACTTTTACCCTTAKTAAGTCCTTCATATTGCAAAAGGAGTTTGAAGAAAAAAAGCAAAACTAGTGTAAGGCTAAAGAATGTAATTTTATTTCTATATTTGGAAAGCAGATAATTATAAAAGGTTTTTCTTTTGTTTCTGTTTCTAAAAGAAGGCAGAGGTTTTAGTGACAGCTTAAGGTTTATTGCTTGAACTGAGGTGGTTTCACAGTGAGCTGAGAAAGAGACCTTGTTGTGTTAACAGTGTATAAACATAGAAGTCATCATCCGCTTCTCCGGAGAGAGAAAATAGCCAAGGACATAACARCAGTGTTGCCTCTGTGACTGCGGCATAGGAGGTTAGCGCATGAATGTAGAGGTTGCATTTGTAATTTCCTATCTTTGGAGAGGGCAGAAGAAGAGAGGATATTGTCAGACGTTGAATAAAAGCAGCATGAAGAGAATGACAAAGGCATAATAAAAGACAAAGGGGAATTTTACAACTGTAGCGCATGACTTAAAAGTTTAAAGCCCATATTCTTGCTTCATTAACTAACACAGGGTAAAATCTGAGGAACAGCAAAGTGATTGATCTTGCATGTGAGTAGATTGAGATAAACTCTGTGTTTCTCCCTGGGGATTTGCTTTGGCCACCTGTGAACTCTGGAGCAGATATCTTGTCTGCAGCAGATCTTCTGAAATTCTGGCTAAGATGTTGCAAATACTTTCAAAGTATGCCCCTGGGGTGTGAGAATAAGAACAGGAGGAGTGGTTGCTCTGCTGCTGGAGTGATGTTCCACGGTCAGGGCTGGAGAGGCGCTGTGTGTCTGACCCAGGAAGGCTTTTCTGTGCAGCGCTGGAAATGACACTCTTTGAGCACTTTAGCACTTCAGTAAAAATGTGCTAATTTCATCCCATAGTGCTTCAACTGTAAGAAGCTGTCTTCATGTTTCAGAAAGRCCTTTTTTTCCCCCTCACTTCTGCAAGTCTAAAGGGGGACAAGTATTTCTACTTTGTTGCTGTGGGAAGTCTTTGTTAGTAACTTTGGCGTCCAATTCATTACTGCAGTCATGTTTTCACAGCCKGGTGTGAGAGATAAACCCTTTGCAAATGAAGACAGCATCCATTTTCTTTCTACCTCGGGCCACACAGAATTGATTGGGGTAATAAAATGGCAGTACTATGTAATATACTGACGGCTCTTTAATTTGAAAACTAGTTCCAGGCTGATTCAARACTTGTTTAAAGCTAATTTATGACTTGTGTAATTCTCAACTCGACCAAGGTAAAGGATGATATATGAAAAACGATGCAGAGTTAACATAATATATTCAAACCTGTCAGCTTGAAATCATCTATAAAGGATTTGTTTCAATCCTATTTTAGTTTTGTTCTAAAGAAGCATTAGCAGAAAAGGTGGTGGCTGTTAGGCTGGTGTGAACACTGTTTAAGACACTATTTTTCCATCATCATGTTTCAAATGGAAATTCTTGAGCTTTTTGGGGAAGTATTTTATGCATAGTTTAAAAACATAAAAATATACATTGGCTTTTCATTTTCTTTAAAATAAGAAGCAGTGTTGGGTTTCTATTTTGTTAAGTCATTATCTGTGCTGACAGTAGCATGGATTGGTAAATACAGCATTTTGCTACCATGATGTTCACTGTGTGCTTTGCCTGTGTATGTATAAACAGACTACACATGTCTGTATATACATATCTGTATCCTATTTACATATACCATGCATACCTGTATATGTGTCTCAATCTGGAATTAAAGGTCTGAATTAAAGGTTTTTGAAAAGCAAAATGTGAGAATAGTGAAATTGTTAAATTAAGCCACAACATCAGCATAGCATAAAACATAAACATCTCCCTTTGAAATCTATCACTTTCATGTGGCTTGCAGATGAAATCCACATCTGTTCTGTATGCATTATTGATTTTTCAGCATACTGTGTCAGTGTTCCTTCTGCACAGAAAAGCACAAAACTGAAGGCACAATGTCTGCTCCTGTAAGGTAGATGCAAAGAGTAAATACACCAATTGGAGTGAAGGGAAGAAGAGAACTGAATACTGCAAAAACTAGAAAGCAGATTCCATCCCAGGACTAGAATACCTGATTTGTTATGTATTTCTGCCAAGATATAATTAAAATATGATTTTTTGCAGGAAGAGATTGATCAAGCCTATGCAGTTGTGTTATCTTAGACTGCATGAGCTTTTAGGTCACAGGAAAAGAGTCATTGTTAAAAGCAGGGATACCTTTCTTTCTTGCATAAACATAGCAAAATGTCTACACATTTCATTTCCTCTTCAAGGTTTTATAAGTCCAAGAAGGTTCATATTCTGAGGAGCTTTGATCAAAATCTGCATTTTTCAGGAAAAAAATTATTACTGAGAATTTGGAATTTATTTTTTTATAATTCACTTTTATTTTCACAAAGTATTTCTACATTTTAAGGAAGCTGGAAGTACCATTTAATGGCTTTCCCCCATAATTTATTAATTAATATAACTAAATACTGTGATCTATTATAAAGCTATGTGATCTATTATAAAGCTATGTGATTTTTCCTGTGTAGTTTAGAAAATGTAATAATGAGTTAATGAAGTGGGAAGGGCTTAAGCAGCAGAAAAGACATGTACCAAAATAGTTACTGTGATTATATGTCCATAAACCACCACGTCCATCACTGCTACAGCTGAGGCTGGCAGATCAATGATAGTGCCATTGTCATTGTTTTCATCATGCAGGACCGTGAAAAAGTAGTAAGKTGACTTTAGAACAGTAAATTTTAATTATTTTTGAAGTACATTTTTCCTTTCAACACTTCCTTGGTAAAAATATTGATTCAGGTCAGTGATAGTGGTTTTTCACCTTTCCAAGTGTAAATAATGCTAATACTCTTTCAGAGCAGTATTCTTGCCAGAATACAAGTACCAGGATTTCTAACCAAAACTGGTGCTCACTTGGCCACATATTCATAACACACCTAGGAGCAGCTCTGTTCTCATTTGCACCTTGCGGCATTTTTATTGTGGTACTATCCATGAAAGGTTCTCATTCCACTTACTGAATATGTCTCTTTCTGAAAGCTGTGTTTCACATGTTGTCAAACTAATTCAGAACAACACAGATTGCCTGTGTTGCATATTTAGATTGCRGAATAGTCTGGATTGGAAGGGACCCACACGGATCATCAAGTTCAGCCCTTTAAGTGAATGGCCCATACTGGGATCAAACCCAGACCTTGGCATTATTAGCACCATACTCTGACCAACTAACAGTGTGAAAAGAGAGAATAAAACCAGAGCAATTGGGAAGGGAGGCATATTTTTGGATTGGTTTCTGAATAATAAAGTAAATTAGGTTTCCATCTATCTTTCTAAAAATAGAAGTATTAAATTAGCCAGCTGGTTCTTAGGAGAAAGATGGCCAAGCTGCTGGGGAAGAAGATGCTCAAGATTTGATGTAAAAAAGAATCCATTAACTTCTTGAGACAAAGAAATGTAACAGGAATGTAAGCTTACCAAATTGCAGTTGCTCAGGTAATTTTTGAAAAGCACTTTTTATTACTTTAAAAAAGCAAGTAACTGAAAATGGTTGCCACCATTATCTGGGCACAGGTAATAGCAGCATAACAAAAGCTTGTTCAGGTACAAAATACAAGCAGAATTCAAGGAGAAAAATCACTGAACCAACGGATTCAGACAAGTGTATAATTTTCTTCCAGCAGATGTGTTTGTTACTTTTGTTTTCGTAAGAAGCACAGAAGAGCTTCTGGAAACATATTGAGCTGATAAATGGCATTGATTTAACTTTCTCAAGGAGAAAACAGTACTGTTCTATACTCAGAGTGAGCTCATGGCTAATTGRGTAAACAAGAAAAAATATCCTCAACATCATAGTTCACTGGGACCAAACTGAGGTGGCCTTTGAGAGAGAAGATGTTTGCCTGTACAAGTCCAGGGAAACCAGTGAGCTGTCAGGATAAACATGATGTAAATTTCTTTTTGATGGCATATATAGCATGGGGAAAATCAGACTTTTATTATCAGAATGGTAGAGATATTTCTCCTTGCAGCTCACTCTGTTTGGCTGATATTCTTCCAAGATACGTCATTTTTTCTTTTGTTCCACAGATCCAGCGTTATGCCCATAAAACAATTCAGTGCAATGGCAGTTGGACTTCACTGTTAACATTTTAATTGATGGTATTCTTTAGTCTTCATTAAAAGCTATTTTTTTCTGAAAGCTTTTTTTTTTCTAAAATATCTTCCTCATACCAAACCTGAATTTTAAAGTGTCATGTCACAAAATGGTTCAGAACATCCCTTTTCTAAGTCTCAAGAGAGGTGATGCAATGAGAAAGGTGTAAAAAATCTTTATTAGAAATATTTAAGCACAGAAGTATTTTTTCCATTTTATAGTCTTTGGGAACTCCGTCCATGCGTTAGTTCTTTTACAGTATCTGGTCTCACCTGATGTGATTCTCTGTGTGATTCAGTAATGGTTGTTGGACCACTGCTCACTTTTTCCTTTTCCATGCAATGGGCTAAACTGCAATTGCTGAATATTATCATTATGAAATTTTAATTTACTTCTTACAGGTTGTTATGTTTGAAAACTTAATAATGAGCTCTGCAGCTTGCAGTTTCCAAAAGTATAATCTTGATTTCCTTGCAATTAGTGAATGTAGAAAGAAAGTGATATATCAAAAGCGCATGCTCTGCTTGCTAAGCAATGACATCTAAAATACTTTCTGTAATGAGCATTACAAGCACAGTAGATTGTACTGACTAATGGATTTTTTYCTCTGCATTAAAATATCTCAAACTATCCTGTTATCAAAACCTATGTGTGAAGCAGTGAAGGTATTAAAATGTTTTTTATTTTGAATGATTCAATCATGTCATGTGGCAAAATCAAGGCAATTTGGAAAAYAGAATGTAAATTACTTAAGAGTTTTTATTTATTTTACTGTAATGTTAAATTTACTAAAAGATAGCAAACTCTACTAACTTCGTTAACTTTACGAGGTTGTGTGCTATATTCGTTTGCAATGACTAGTAAAATACATTTGTTGGGGGCATTTCTAGCATGGCTCCAGCTGTTTTGCAGAAGCATCCATCTGCCATAAGTGGACAAAATGTAATATTCCCTTCCTTGCAGTTCAGGAGCRGGGGTAGGTATGGGTAAAAAACCATGCTTCTTCATAACTTTGCAATTCTGAAATGCTGTAACTACTTAATAACTCTTWAAATGCTCTAATGAAGAAAATATTACTATCTCAAAAGAAAATATATGACAGATGCTTTTGACTCGGGCARAAGAAGTTGCCCAGAATAAAAAGAATAGAATTTCAGACCTCAAGTATATTTTATTTCTCTCTCTGTGCTTAAAGCACAGTTCCTCTGGAAAGTCTCATTTTTTTGGCGTGCCACATCAACACGCTGCTGAGGGGTCTGTTTGTGTCTGTTGCCCTCAGGACTCCGAGCCGTCAAATGAGGTGGTCTCAGAGGCCCCAGGTAACGTGGTACCCTCTACCTCAAGAAGTAGCTCTGAAGAGCTGATATCGGTGGCACAGAAACGTCCAGAAGAGGTAGGACATTCTGTGTCTGTTTTTTTCCAAGATTAACTGGTGGGGAATACACATTTGCCTCTGTTTTTCATGCCTAGTGTTGTACTATTAATAACAGAGACTTTTTAAAGCTACAGCTCAGTCTTATATTCCCATATAAACAGCATGCAAGACCAAGGTAAAACTCAGGATTATTATTAATGGTACCTACAAGAATATTCCATAATATATGCTACTTTTGAAATACTGTTTCTTACTGTCAATAATTAGGATTTTTTTTTATTGTTCCTATCTGTCACACCATGACAGTAACAGGAGCCCTGTTAGATTCTGGCTAAATAAACTTCATTACACTGAAGAGTCAGAAATAGAAGCTGTACATTGGTATGTAGGTAGATATAAACTTCTATCATCCTTGACAGAATTTAAATATGTCTAACTTCTGGTTTGTGCAAAGGAAAGACTCTTCCTGAGATTGGGCCTTTCTTTGTTCTCTTGGTTTCAAAAAGTGATGTAGTAGTAGTAGTAGTAGTAGTAGTAGTGATGTAGTCATAAGTTCATACTTCCTGTTGTTGTAAGCAAAGGTACTTTTAAGGTAATTCCATAGGGCAGCCAGTGACTCAGGGTGCTTTCTGTCCCTGCTGTGCATCCCTGTCATAGTACACTATAGCTGCAGGAGAGGTTGTCTGTGGAATTCAGACTCATAACTTCATTTCATGGTGGCAATCATCTTCCCAGAGAACCACTATTATCCCTAAATTAACCTTTCCTGTGAGATGTAAGTCCTTCCTTTGTAGTAGCCTTAATGCTTGATCTTGGCTTATTCAAACAGTTTAGTTGGTATTGTTACTATTCAAAATACATCAAGTACCAGGTATGTAAAGACTAGTCTTTGCTGTTTTTTCTTCTGAGATTTCTTTTGAGTGTAATTTTCACAGGAAAGGAGAGTATGAAGTGCTAGTCATAGGAAACACAGTGCCATTTATTACTTTAGTGTAGCCTTCAGATAAATATCCTCATTTCTCTGATAGTCTTGTCACTTTGTSTGAAGAAGAGGGAAGGTCCAGAGTGTGAAGCCAGGAGAATTCTTAAGAGTGTCTCCTGGAATAAGACCAAGTAGATTCTTATTTTGGGATATYGCTGCATATTCCAAGATAGGAAGTCAGGTTATCACATCTAAGCAGTCCTGAGGACAGAGTAGTACAAGCCTTTAGTAATACTTTTTTGTGTATTCCTGAGTAGCAAAGGGAGCTCTGTCTGTGGAGAGATGTGGAATCKGCCTCTCAATTCTCAGCTCTGTCAATTTACCTCAATCCACTGGAGAAATTAAAATTGAGAGCACAGAGGATGCTTAAAAATAAAAAGAGAGGAAAAGTGCTGCAGAAAGAGGAATGAAATATGGCTAGTTGGTAAAAGGTGACTAAGAGGAAGATGGGTATAAAAGTTTTTCTTTTGTGGAAAAAAACCAGTTCARCTGTGGAGGAGAGGAAGCTTCAGGGAATTGAAAGATGGAAATAAACCTTTCAAATTTTACAAACAGTTCAGTAATAGTTCATGTTGAAGCTGTTTTACTGAATGTGGAGTCATCTGGTTTATAAAGGAACGAGACTTTCTCCAATCATATTTACTGCAGTTTGTACAAGAGAGAGAGGTGAGTCAGAAAGAGTTTTGTGGTTGGATTTGCAGGGAACCTTGAGAGGGGAGCACCAGTATGCTGAATTTCCAAATTCAGAACCCACCATGAAACAAACCATCTAAGTTACTGATGGGTAAGTCAGCATGATAAACAAATATTTGTGAATTACACTCCAAAAAAGAGGTCCAAAAAGTGTTTGCAGAGCTTGAATTAAGCTAATGGCTTTTTATTTTAAATTTTGTTGAAGTCTTCTGGTACATCTTTCAATATCTRCTTAATGAGTTAATGTGTGGAATTGACTACTGACTAGTGTATTATTTGTGTAATTTATGACTCATCTGAATTCAAACCGTCAGCATTGGTGAGAGTTGTTAAAGAAAAGCTCAAATGCAATGGAATAGAGAAATATGAGAAAAGAGTAAAGAACACGAGGTGGCTAACAGCAAAGGGTTTCAGGAAGGTGGAGAAAATTTGAGAAGGTTGTGGAAAGTGGTGTTCAAAAAGAGTCTTGGGCTTGTGAATGTGAGGACACACAACTTCTAGTAGGAGAAAGTGTGGAAAATCCCATGAGCTGCCGCGTTAATTTGAATAAAGCACTTTYTTTTCCTGCTTACAATCTGATTTCCTCTCAGATAGGACAGTCTGAATCTTACACTCAGTTACTTGTGTCATCAGTAGGATGGCATTTGTGGGATGTAATTTGATCACTCAAATGAGGTTTTGTTTTGTTGTCTAGTCATTCCTCCTAATAGAAATGATGGTCAAATATTSAGTTCTCCTCAACAGGAAGGCAGAATGGCATCCACTCCGCTTACTGCTGCCCTTCTTCCCAGCCACTTTTGATGCTCTGAAGTTAGATTTAATTCTATGTTGGATCAGGATCTAGACAGTTGTGAATTTTCTGTGAATTTCATTAGTGTCCTGAATCATCTGTTAGTGATTCAGGAAAGTGTGCGTATTCATCAGTATATTTCACATGCAGAAGYCTTTTGAGTTATAAAGTAACTGAACTGACTTTAAAGTTACAAAGATATTTTATTGTCTCCTTCCAAAAGYTGTACAAGCCTCTATAAAATTTAAGTTGTATAGATTTGAATGCTTGAATAATTTTAATTAGTGTCCATCCTAAAATAAGGATGTGATTGATATTTAATATTGTATATATTTCTTGGGGGTTTTTAAGAACTGGATTTGAAAAGTGTCATTGAAAGAAGAATTCAGTGCTTTTGGTTGGAGATAGATGTGTCTCATCCTAATTTCAGTGTAATTTTGTTAGACCTTCCAAGGAATTTATATAGTTTCAGCAGTTTTCCTCCAATAATAATGCTTAAGATAGACTTTTTGTTCCCACAAGACTTTCAAAATTCAGAACTACATCACTGTTACATTAGTATGCCCTTTTTTCTCTGATACTACACATTCTTTATAATGAATGGATGAAAGGAAATTCTCTGGATGTTGTGATTATTTAAGATGCAAGCTTTTAAAAAATTTTAAATGCACTAATGGACTTCCYTGAATAACACTGCAATTGTTCAATGAAGTTGAAAGGTTGGTGTATCAGCTTTCATGACCCTTATTCTGTTTCTTGTGATGAGCTTCACTTTGCATCTGGCAGTTGCATTGGTACATATATTTACATTGGTTTCTGATGGATATACAGAGATGCTGAAGMAAGTGGAGATTTGTTGCTGAAGKAGTTTTACTTTGCCTTTTTCATGTGTCTAAGGGGCAAGATGGGTGGGCTTTGTCTTCTTGATACCATTTCTCATAAGCAGCCGTTTAGTCCGTGGGGGATGATGGTGTCAGTGGTTTGTTATCTAAGTAAGAAAATACTAGTTTTGACAGTTCCCTTAAATGTGAGTCTCATAAGAGGCATATTCTCTTGTTTAATTAAAAGTAAAATAGAAGTACATGAGTTATGTGTATTAATTTCCTTTGCCAATCCTGTGGCAAATTAATTAATCATGTTTTAATAGTGTAAGCCTAGAGGCTAACAGCTGATCTTTTTGAATCTGAATGTCTGCATTGCCAGAACGGTACAGATACAGAGGAAAAACTGTCCTATCCTTTCTCTTGGATAGAAAAATGAATTCAACAACAACAAACCCCTACCAAAAAAAACCCCAAAAAAACCCCAAAAAAACCACACATATAAAACATGGAGCACTTTAGGGTAAAATATAAATGATATATTCATAGCATATGAACCTGAATAGCTTATGTGTCTGTGGTGCTTTTTGGGTGCTGTGCGAGTCGTTGTGGTTCTTAGCTAAGGAAGGATTAAGATAGGTACCCTCTAACCTGGTTCTGAACTATTAGACATTCAGTGCTTCCAGTTTATGTGAATAGAGCACGGACATTTTTCCATAAGTAATGTACAGGTAAGGTATAGTGATTTGTTTGATGGRAAAAGATGTGTCACACACTTAAGTCATCTGCCATTAGTTGTATGGTACAAGCATCCTAAAAGCATTGTATAATTCAGTTTTAACTGCATTATTTCCTATACAAGGGAAGGAAATGGTGTTTGATTTCTGTTAATACAATTGGCTGCTGATACTGTTTTTTGTTTCCTGATTTTTCCTCCTTCTTTGATCTTGGGCTAAAACCTTTCCCAACAAGTCCCTTTTGCATTTCAAGTTAGTACAAAAATWTTTTTTTTGAACCCAAAGCTATAAATTTCATCAGCAGTGTGTCCAGTCCATCCTTACAGTATTTTATTACACTGAGGTTTTTTACTTTTTAAGCAAAGTATGATCTAACATGTTTTGAAATTATTAATTGAAAGTAATTCCATGGGAAAGTTTGTAATAATGCTCATGTGATAATTTTTTCCATCTGCTGTTATTAGACTATTAAATAACTGAATTTCCATCACTGACATAATTCATTTCAGAAAATAATCATCATGAAGAATAAGCACCATCAAGAAGTAGAGATGATTTACACTCTTAGAGAACACAAGAATGTATCAGATAAGATATATTTGTATATCTATCTGTATGTATAAATGCACAGTTCTTATGCTTGCACTTGTGAAAAGCCTGTGCATTCTTTTCTAAGTTTCATAGGCCTAACCATATATTCCCTCTRTTCTGTGTAGCTTCTGGCTTGAATGCATTTAATAGAAAATTTGTGTCAGACAGTTGTTGCTATAAATGCATTCTTTCTATTGCTAATTAAAAAAAAATCTAGTGACAGACATAGGGTGAGTTGGACTCATATTTAGTCTTGACCACTATTTTTTTTTTGTTTAATTTCTGAGGAACTTCCCCACTGAGAAAAATAATTGTAAATTTCCATGCTGTATGCACCTAACAGTCTGTTTCCTGATGAAAAATCATAAGTGATAACTTACTAGTTATTTTGTATTGTAGGTAAATAATTCCCCTTTATATCAGTAGTGATACTGGAATGTCATTTTGTACTGGGAGCCTGCTGCTRTACTGAGATCTGCAAATAGACATAACACCACAAAAAAAAACCCCAAAACATGGCATACTTCAACAAAGGGAAGAAAACATAACGGATCATCTGTGTCATCCATATCCTGGTAGACATAGTGATCCCTCCAGTGCATTTCTTAGTACTTCTTTCTGGTTTTAAAGCTTCTGAAGAGTGGTGATTTTCATACTTCTGGGGTCTTTTCCTTTATGCTCCTTCACAGTAAACATTCTGAAGGTGTTTATTGCATAATGTTTATTACACTCCTCCTCTTTGTTTTCTCTGAGTGACAGCAAAAGAGTTGCAGCAGATTACAGACCTGGGATTGAAATGCATTTTGAATATTTTCTGCATCTAAGTCAGATTCATTGTAGAAAAGACTGATATTTGGTTCCTTGTAGAATTACTTATGTGTGCTTTGGCCCATAATCCAACTCTTCTTGTCATAGTGTTTCTTCCAGTCATCAGACTCATTTATCAAAATAGGGGAGTTGAGTCACCTTTTCAGATCATTTGGCACTCAAGAGATTTGTTTGATTTTACTTTTCATGCTTCTACAAGTAATATAATTGTTACTGTAGTTTCCATTAATATTTCAGAACAAAAGTGRTAAGCCACATGCCTAAAGAGCCTTAGAGTCTTACTGTGTTAAAAGTGAATTAATAATGAACTGAGAAAAGGAACATAATACCTTTGATTRTTGAAGTGGTTCCTCCGTAAAATAAACTGGGAAATACAGTTAAGCATGTAAATGCTYTGGAGTTAGGAATTCATATTTTCCTGCTAATCTCTTCACATGACTGTTTTATGTAATCTTCTTAATAACTAAATATAAAGGTCGCAAGATGGCTGGAAAATGCTGTCATGCAGTTCTGCTTTTGAAGTCAAAATTTATTTATGTATATTTAAGCATTAAATGGCCTTATGAAATGAGGGTTCTTCTTAGAAGAACATTATTAATTTAAAAAATGAATTAGCTCTGTTCAAAATTTCCACAAATCCAAGACATTTTTTTATTTAACCTTTTCACAGTCTCTGCCCTTCTTTAAAGTACATTCAGTCCTATATCATCTGTTACTCAGGAAGGTATTTAATACATGAGTGGGCATCATTTGCATTATACAAGAAGATTAACTTTACAAGCTCTGCTATTAATCTGAGTAGCTCTACATATTGACCTATGAAAGAACATAATTAAGTTAGCTTAATTAAGTTAGTTAATTGTTACACTCTGATGAACTTACTATTGAGAGGAAATTAAAGGCAAATAGAAAATGGCATTCATTGGTTTGAAATCATGTTTTAAAGGATTTCACAAAGATACTTTATATATAGATGACTAAAATATCTATTGTGTAATAAGCAAAGCAGATGCCATTAAAATCCCTGCAGCTTTCTCCTTTATTGCCTGACATTCATCTGTATTTCTAAAAGATATTTTAAAAGCGTGCTAAAAATTTAGAAAGTAACTGTTGTGAGTTTTTTTCCCCCAATACCCAAAAAATTGAATTCGGAAATCCTGTCTACACRTGGGCTCCAGAGAAAAGCACACCATCGGGAGTTCATTTAGTGTTATAATCTGATACTGAAGCCTCCTTTGGGGTAGAGAAAAGAATTTAAAGACCCCTAGAGCAGCAAGCAATGCCCCATCATTTGTACATTCTCACACATCAGCAGAAGAATGTCTTTCTCATGCAGTGATAGAGGGGAAAGGAGAGACACTCCTGGAATTTACTCTGTCAGCTGCATTTCTGTTGTCAGGAGTGCCTGCAAGTTCACTGCAGGAAAACATTCAGGGTTTCAGCACAGATCTGTGCATGGATAGACCCTCCACATGACTCCAACATCTGGGATGCATTCATCAGTCCTGATAAGCACTGATAAGTACCCTGGAGATCATCAATTCCAAGTAGATGCAATTAATAAACAGTAAGAAAAAATGGCCAAACATGCAAAAATATGCTACAGTGATTGCTGCCAAATGAGCAGTTTATTAATCTGTGAGATTCATTAATATTACAGTGGCTTTAATTCGAAATTATTTTCTGTGAACAATTACTCTATTCCTTGTTTTTTTTTTTTTTAATTTGCCAGGTCTATGCATTTTCTGAATGGCATTCTCAAAGATTTTAGGATTTCTGCTTTCTTTCTGCTGTAAAAATTAATATTTTAACTCAAGTGAAAACAGTATTTTCCCTGAGGTATTATTCTTTGGCATTTCCAGATCACATGAAAGGGTCATTGATCTGTGGATATATTCTCTGGAAAAATAGCAGCATTGAAAGCAGGAAGGCAGTGGCATTTAGAATCACTTGTGTACAAATTTATATTCATATTCTGAAGACAGATAAGTTTGATATGCATTCTTACAAAGAGAAAAAAAAACTTTCCTTAAATAATGCTTAATTCTTTCTTATTTAAAAAATCTGAAACAATTTTTAAAATTTATAGGCTAGGAAGAAGCAATTAAATTATAGCTACTGTATATTTTATGAGACACATTGTTTTTCTTTAACTGCTTTTACAATAAAATATTTAATTTTTATAAATTCAAATTTAATTTTTGTAAATTCAATTTGAAATTAGCATGTTGTTACATTTGCCCCCTTTAAAATGTTATTGGAGCTTTAAACAAATTGGTATATTCAAAGAGGAAAGAACAGCTTTGTTTTCAGCTTCAATGGCATGCTTTAAATAATTTTTTTTTTTTTATAGAGGGAGAGAGTGTAAAATTGATTGGAAAATTAGAATTAAGCAAGCCTTAGGTGGCAAAATAGGAAGAAGTTCCAGTTTAGGGCTGTTTCCCACCTTCTGAGGATTTTGATGGTTGTACTGATGTCAGTGAGCCTCAGTGGACCTGTGTGCACTATCTGGTCAGCTTTGACTGTGCTGCTTTGAGATATCCATGATGTGGCATGATGCAGTGTCACGTAAGCCACTGTTGTCATTTCCTGTGTGGCCCATGTGATACACAATGGAAGTTCTTTCCTGGAAGAAAGTAAGTGTAGCTTCTCTCTTCAATATATTATGGGAATATTGAAACAATTTAATGTTGTATTTTTTGTTTCTTTCCTGAGGGTTTTTTGTGTTCTCTCTAATCTGTAATATTTAAGTGAAAAATTAGGCTAATACATTCTTTGGTCATTGCATGCAGTGTAAATATTAGGGCTCACACTGCCCTGCATGAACAGAGCAGTGATCCTTTTTGTAGATGATAAATAATATCAGGAATTTCCTAATTTAATAGGATAGGTTGAAAATATAATCAGAACCCTTTTAAGTTATTACAGGCTAGATTTGAGATAATGAAGCTTGAACAGAGTCAAAGATTCCAATGTCATCCTGAAGGTAGTGAAGATAAGCAGAGGTCAGTCAGTAGTCATTAATAACGTAGGTTCTATAGATTTTCTCTACCCTGTTGCTTTGGGGTTATCTCTAAACTGCAGTGCAATCCCAATAGTGTCCCAACGCTGCTTTGCCAAACTATTGTTACTTTACCTCTCTCTTGCTGTTAAATGGAATATTTACACACTGAAGAGTTCATATTGTCTAAATACTTCAGCACAGTAGGATCAGTGATTTGTTATTTGTTAGAGTACATCTTTTTGCTATTAGTGTGTATTTTTGTGATAGACATATATACATTAATCTACCTGAATTGACAGTATTTTAAAACTAAATTTATATTAACTTTAAACATGTATTTTCTAAAGACTATCAAGTAGATTAGCAAACACGATTATCTTTAATAGCTGTCATTGACCTGCTAAATCCTTTTTAAGTGAACAATTTCCTATATTTAATTTTTAAGTATGGCTACATAGCTATCATAGTCTCCCAAAATCTCTAGATGACCTGGAATACCCAGAACTACATATTCCATATTCTATGCTGTAGCTATGGTCTTTGTTTTACTTAGAAACTGAAGGTCTTCCTGAAAATACAGTTAAATTCAGAGAGACTTAGACTGTGATGAGGAGTGGTGCCTTTGGAAAGCTGGTTTCCCATTAGCTGGTCCTAGGGTGTTTTACTCTGGTAAGATTCTTATTTAGTGATTGGAATCATCACAGGAAAATAGCMCACACCTCCTGTCAATTAGGACACTTCTGTGTCCTCTCATAATGACTGCTTTGTATTATTCTGTAGTTCTGTGCATGCACAATAAAGATGGAGATATGTCTACTGCATGACTTAGCTGGCTAAACCTATTTGCCTAAAACTCCATAGATTCTGCCAGTGCTTACCAAGGCAGATACTTGCAGAGGAATTCCCAGGGCACTGGGAAGTGGCTTTAACCTAGGGGAATGGCTGAGATGGGCTCTGCAATTCAGTGGCCACCAGACTGAGCCCACGCTGCTGCTGAAAAGGCAGTGTGTGTTCACAGACTGCCTGCCTGCTGCTCTTGTTGGAGCAGCAGGTGAGTGAGCTGGGTCGGTGGGCTGCTCTGGCAGATCATGGAGTGATATCCATGGSGGTGGAGGACATGCATAGCTGTGTACCATGAGCTCCCTCTTCAGTCAGCATCTGCAGTTCAATGGTCCAGGGCTGACACTGAGATTGCGTTGTCATTTGGGTGCTCTGGAAAAAAAATAATTAGAATAATCTTCAAAATACTCACTAGTGTTTCTGAATTTGCTGTATTAGCCAATTCTTCTGTACTTATCCCTTCAAAAGGAGCACTTTTTTCCCATTTAACAGCCATATTCCTATTTACCCCTCAAGAGTAGGCTTGTCATATTTGGGTTGCTCAGGAGATTGACAGAAAATAAGAGCTAATATTGTAACTAATGAAAATCCTGATTTTTTCTGCAAATTAGGATCAATTTCTGCCTGTAAGATGATTAGTTACGCAAAATTTAGACTCCTGTTTGGTATCAAGAACCGCAAGGACTGGAATTCACACAAAGTGGTGGTGTGTCTACTTGCATCCTTGTGAAGATTTTTTGTGATAGTTATCAGGAGAGATCTTGCCAGACTATTAGTGGGTAGAGGCATATCCACACTTTGCTTGTTGGAAAACTACCAGTGTTGGTTTGGATTCATCAAGGCACAGGGAACCATGTATGTCCTGCTCTTGGTCACAACAACCCAATGCAATGATACAGGCTGGGTGCAGAGAGGCTGGAAAACTGCCCAGCTAAAAAGCCTCAGGGTGCTGGTGACAGCAGTTGAATATGAGCCAACAGTGTCCAGGTGGCCAAGAAGGCCAGTGACATCCTGGATTTAACAGGGCTGCTGTGGTCAGCAGGACCAGGAGAATGACTGTCCCCCTGTACTTGACACTGCTGAGGCCRCACCTCAAGTCCTGGGTCCAGTTTTGGGCCTTTCACAGCACGAAAGACACTGAGGTGCTGAAGAGTGTCCAGAGAAGGCAGCAGAATTGGGAAGGTCTGGAGCACAAGTCTTGGGAGGAGCAGCAAAGGATTTGGGAGTGTTTAGTCTGGAGAAAAGGAAGCTTGGGGRGACCTTAACACTCTCTACAGCCACCTGAAAGGAGGCTGCCCTGAGGTGGGGGTTGGTCTCTTCTCCCAGGTAACAAGAGACACAACCAGAAGTGGCCTCAAGTTGTACCAGGGGAGGTTTAGATAGGATGTTAGGAAAAAATGTCCTGAAAGAAAGGTTCCTCAGGGAAGTAACCGAGTTATTTCGCCATCCCTGGAGATTTTTAAAAGACTTGTAGTTCTTGAATTTAGAGACATGGTTTACTGGTAAATTTGGCATTGGCAGGGCAATGGTTGGGCTTAGGCATCTTAGAGATTTTTTTCCACTTAAATGATTCCATAATTCCGTGATTCAGATTTCAAATCTAGGATTATAACCTGAGGATTCTATCTTAAAGCAGAAAAAAATTCAAGTACTAGATTCTAATCTTTRGGAGACTTATAATCAAAATTCCAAAATGTGCTACCAGTGGAGAAAGTTGCCTTAAATCTGTACAGCTGACAATAGAACCATTCCCTGTATATTTTCCAATCCTTTGATTGTACTTGCCTACATTYTCCCCCAAATTTTTAGTAGACTTTTTTCCACTGCCTATAGGCACCAGCTGTAGCTAAACTCTGTAAATCCAATATTGGTCACATGGGTATTATGAAAATAAATGTCCAGAGTTTAGGAGCATAAAGACAGGCCTTTAGAAAATACCCATTACAGAAATGTAAAAAATCAGTTAAAATAAAGGTGTTGTTGTTCTAATATATCTCTGAATCTGGGAGATATAATGCTCAAAATAGGAGACAAGATAATAAGTGCATGAAAAAAGACAACAAAAGGGAAGGAGAAGAGATTTTTAATGCATTTTAGATGCTTATTTTTATTCTCATTTTCTGACAGTCWTTATTTATATGTTTAGCTCTGGGAAAAAAAATCTCAGTAAGTCATCATTTAAAAACAGATTCACCCACAGACTATAATTTGTGTGCATATGTGCATGCTGTGCAAACTTTTAGATGTTTTTTTCTGCAAAATGTTTCTTGTTTTAACAGTCTCTTTGTGGTTTCAAGGGTGATATTTGAATTGGGAATTGAGGCAAAGATGATAGTTTTGTTCAGTGTGTAGATAATCCTAAAGTCACCATTTTTCATATTGTAGCCTGATAAGCAGCAGAGTAAAAATAACCCAATTTTGAAGTCATGGTATTACTTGAGAAAGCTTTTAGTGTCTGCAGAGGCATCAAGATATTCAAAAAGGGGAAGCACATTACCACCACACCTTACCAAAAAATAAATCCAATTACCCTGTTACTGTAGGAAAGATGAAGTAGAGAAAATTTCCTTCTCCACCACAAGCACGACTACAAGATCTCTCTTATGCCATGGAGTGAAATACACTTGATCCCCCCCATCCCTSCCTTAAGATCTCATGCAAAAGCACTAAGAACTCAGAGAAAATCTGAAATCAACATTTATTTCAATTATTTTATCTCAAATCAAAAGGTCGAAGAGCTTGGTGTGTTCTTTAAAATACTATTCCTAAAGCCTATGTTTTCTGAATTCTTCATATGATACTAAGTGTTTCAGGTGGAATTTCTTTATCTCTAAAGTACTTGTATATAATAATATTTAATTTTGGAACTGAATATGGATAAATTTGATTTGTTCATCCCTTCGTCGTGCAGTCTTCTGTGGGGCCATTGTATGTGGCAAGAAACTGGACTAGAGAAATATTTGCTGCTGTCCATTCTAGCTCCTTATTTCTTTATGTCACAAGTTAACCTGCCAATGCTGATGTGTTGTGATGAAGCCAAGAAATTGTGCCAAAAATTAAAACTTTTCAGATGCAGTATTACAGATGTGCTGTGCTGATTCCAGGCTGGATGTTTTTCCAGCTGAGTTTGCATCTATGAATTGTGATTTCTAGTTCACTATTTAATACAAACATAGCACTTTGAGAAAATGTCTTAGCCAATTCTCCAGAATATTACTTTACAGCTTCCTTATTTTTTATTTACTGAATTAATGTTACTTTCTTTTCATTTAGATCGATATGTATTGAATTTAATAAGCACAGGGTTTCAGCATTATGATCTGTGAAGCTCCCATAACACAGATTAGCAAATAATGCTGTGCAATTTAATAATATACTTTCCTTGTGGCAATCTTACCCCAATAACTTGTAATTTTGGGTATTTGTTTTTAGCTCCATAATTTGTATCATGAGTGCATTTCAGTGTTGCAGTCAGGGCTGTGTGGTTAAAATCACTGAATCGAAAAGAAGGAAAAAAAAAAGAAAATAATTACCTCAAGGAGCTTTCATTTCTAGTATCAAACCAGACATTATGGATCAAAAAAAAAAAAGAAGTTTTTTTAATTATTTTTACTCCATTTTGGCTAGAATTTGGACTTAATAGGATAAATCTATTTTTTTAAAAGGAAAGACTGATCATAAGATTGATAATATTTTTTTAAACATTTGGAAATTTCACATTCTTTTCCTAAAGTGTTTATTATTGAGCAGGTTATAATAGCCTCTACTTCTCTAACAAAATGTAGAAACTTAAGTTAGTAATAGAATCAAGATTAAAGACAGTGATCACAGAATGGAACAAATTAATTCCTAGTCTTATTAAYTGGTAAACTTAAGCTTAAGCTAGAGAGGTATTGCACATATCAACCAGGAAAATAGAAGGTTGTTTGTATTAATATTTTTCCACTGTTAAAGCACGTCATTAATGGGCTTTATCAAATCAGACCAAGGGTCTGTATCAAGCAGCTTCATCATCCAGAGAGTCATGAAGTGAATGTCATCAAAAATCACTGGGCCTAAACACTTATCAGTTTACTATGATGAAATGACTGCATTTTTATTTGCACAATAACCTCAAATCCTCGTATTAAAAAGTGGCAAATTTTYTGCCCTTTACTGTTCTAAGTGTGACACATGTAACAATTATTCATCACTCCATAATGGATCATTTTTATCAGAGTTTTGTGTCTTTTCTGTATACATAGAATAAATATTTATGTTTTCTCATTTTTCTGAACTAGAAGGTACTGATAGAATAGGTTTGAAGTGTCAACTATAATTCATTACATGCAAAGAAAAGCTTTATACTGATACTGTGCAAAAGGAAAAGAATATCTAAATCATTTCAGCAGCAAGCTTATAACCAAGATTATATCAGCATTTTCCTTCTTGAAAATATATATGCCATAAATTAAAGGAGGTCTTCAGTATTTTATTAAAATGCTTCAGACAAGTTTAACCCTGTCTTCAACGGGCATATATGTATGAATACGAAAACCTTTTTTAAAAAGAAAATGAAGGTCAAGTCAAAGTTAAAACAAGCTTGCAGTAAACTTCCTACTAATCCTGCAAATATTTTGTTTAGAAGACATTAGAAAACTGATACACGTTTAGTGTCAATTTAAAGATGCCCATTTTATTCTTACAGAAAACTTAAGTTATATCTAGCACTTCACTGTTTTGTACAATAGTAATGTAGTCTGGGGAAAAAATACAAAATTTGTGTGTACTGAGTGTATTTGAATGAACTCTTAATTTAGTGGAAATTAGCCTTAGCAGTAAATGTAGTAGTGGAGAGGAACATATCACAGTATATAATTATGTTTAAATAAATACATAGAAAAGCAATTGGGTTAATAAGAATATAATATAATAATTAGAATCCAAAATATACTTGTAATGAAGCGTTTTATATACAAATACTACAGTTCTTATAAGTACTGTGGCATCTCACCGCATTTTCAGCTCTGCTTACAGCTTCTTTAGCAAAAAAATGCAGGGAAGTGTTGGTACTACTTGTAAGGAAGTAACAACAGAAGAGAAAAGTTGTATGTGATGAAACCTGCATCTGTTTTGTGGAATTTGCAGCTGTCCCTTTGTTATTGTTTTAAACCCATTTGATTTGTAGTACTTTAAAATGTCATATCCCACGTTTCTCTAAACTGTTGAAGAGTGAGTGGTCAAGTTTTGTGCTTTTGTTGTAAATGCGCTTTTCCCAAGTCCTGCAACAGCAACTSCCTCATTTATGGCTACTATCTCCCTAATTCCAGCTGTGGCTTTGCAGTCTTCTGAGAGAGGCACTCTCCAAGATACCTGGTCAGAAGTGACATTGCTTTTTTTAGAGCCAGTCCCATCACAAAAGACCCAAGGCATCCATCACAGCTTTTTTGCAAACAAGCAGAAAGCTGAAATGAAGTCTTATTGTTTCTGATGTATGTGAGAATTTTWCTTTGATCTCCAAGTGTTTTCTTCCAGCAATAAATTTAATCRCTAATTAGTATCACATCACGTTGATGATGAAATAAGCTGGGAGATTTAGTAAGGTCATGTATTTAATAAGAAGCATTAAAATATAATGTTGTAGAGTATACCCAGTGTTTTGGTTTAGAACTGCTGCCTAGAAATGTGATAATTGTTTTCTTCAGAAATCAGATATCAAAGGACAATGTGAGAATGAATCTTTCTATGACAAGATCACAGAAGCAGTCCATTTTAGAAATAAGTTAGTATGTTTGAAAGGTCATTAATGTAGAGCTGTGAATTTGTCCYCACAAGTGACATGGATAAGTGATCTTATGGTATTTGCTGTTGTCAAATTGCATTAATACCTAAGGCATGATAAGAATGTCATTAATGTGAATCAAAAATTAATTGCTATGATAAGGCAGTAAAGTTTGTTTAATACTTCATGATCAGTAGCTTGAAAGCAACTTGCAATTTCAATTTTAATTCTTTCTGTAAACATTTCCAGTTCCTACAGACTCTGAATCTTTACCTTTTGTGATTAATTGCAGACAGAGTGCAGTTTACTCTTGGATGGGTACTCTGTAGAACAGCTTGCCAACTGTTCTTCCCAGAATGTTTGTAGCATATGTATTAGGGAATTTTTGCATTGTTGCATCCTAAAATCAATATGGAACATAAGGATGATGAGTTATGTTCTAGGCATTCTTTCTACTGTCCATCAAATGCATCTTGTGAAATTTCCAAATTTCCAGATTTTCAGAGAGCTCAAAGCAAAGACGAATTTGAGTCACAGTCATTGAAATTAACAGTGATTCTAGATCCAAGTGCATTGAAATGAATTTATTACCTTTGGTTATGCTTTGTTCAGGTCTTAGGAAGCTTTTTTAACATTGTACATTTTATGTGCACTGAACTCTGATCAGCCATGTCAGAGGGCTCAAACTAACACAGTACTTCAATCCAAACAGCTGCCTACATACAGGATAAGAACTTGCTTTAACTGTTAGGTTCCACTGCTTTCTGGTTCAGAATAAAGGAGATGCTGTATGAGGATATCGAAGTGTGGGATCCTACCCTTGGAAATCAGGCACTTATTTAGGCCAGCACATCCATTTGGCTTTTGGCTATGAAGAACCATGCTGGGAAATTTGCATTGACAGTGCATCTTTCAAAATATTGCCTTCTAGATAGTGTAGGAAGAGTTCATCAGACAAAAACTGCATTAGGCTACCAATATGTATAGTTGCATATAGCAGAGGCCTTTCTCATTGTGATAAGCTCTGTATCTTCAGATATCAGATTAATTTACTTCATTTTAAGCCAGCTTTTTGTGCTTTGAAATGAAAGTCCTTGAAGTCCTTGGTTGTCTTCATCCCTTCCAGAACCACGGGATCCTGTCTACTTTGCAGAACAAATTTGATGTCTTCATGGCAGATGGAGCAGGCATGCTGACTCTTGCTACCTCACTCTTTTCAAACATACATCAATCCTTCTGAGGCAAGCAAACTCCAGAATCATAAAATCTATTAACCTTTGATTCACTGGTGGTGGCTTCTGTATTCCAGCATCTTCAGATTGTTTTCAGATGAGCTCACTTCACATCTTCTGGCACAAATAACTTCATAAAGGAAGGCTGTCACATGTCAGAAAAGACCATATTGGTCTTTTCATGACCAGCATTCCAGTTAGCTGCAAGTGCATAGCTTAGAAATTTCAGCGAGTCATTTCAGTCTTGCATTTGAAAATGGTATTTCAGTGACACTTTCAGGAGAGATACACCTACAGCTTTCTGAAGTGAAAGTTTCTTAAGCAACATATCCTTGACAGTGCCTCTCAGAGAGTATGAAAAAAATCGTTAACTGCATAGTATCTACTGCTTGATTTTGAAGGGCTTGATAGATCACTGGTTTATAAACGTTAATGTGGAAAGCACAAGGCAAGCTTTTGAGGAGGTCTGGCCTTTCATTTGTTTGGACAGGCATTTTGTTGTTAATTGACTCTTCTCATCCTTTCCTGCCATGGGTTATGAAATCATATGCCCTAAGGAAATGAAATTCAATTATGCATTTAATATTTTTTGGATTAGTGGGCACATGCATCTGGCATGGTGAAAGGAAGATGTATTTTATGTATAGAAGTTAGTTAGAAAAATTATCTCAGTTGGTATAAATATGATCACAACCTGCTACACTCCTGAGAAAATGTGTAACACTTGAGACAAAAGCTKCTGTTATTACTGTTAGAATCTGTTGCATTAAGAGTATAGAAATTTGGCAGCAAATAAACACCCTTGCTTTCCAGCTAGTCCTCAGCAGTCAGAGGGKTTGGGTGTGGTGCATCGCATGAAATCCCTTTGCTATATATCTCAAGACGTGTCATAGCTTAGGCCTCATTCCTGTGGAATCTAAGAAATTTTTCTGAGTGATGAAACATTAATATGATGAGAGTTCTAAAATATTTTAATATCTGTCTTCTGAAAGTGATAAAAAAGAAATGTCACTGTGTTCACATTGGTGGTGGTTGTCTGGTCAKAACACAGTCCCAGAATACATTTTAGTTATTGAGAGAGAGAGAGGGAAACTGGTGCCTGTTTCAGTTTCTTCACTTTAATACTCTTAAATATAAGATTAGAGGAAAAATTATGACTCTGAATCTTAAAAAAGCAAAACAACTGCCAGAAATTTCCTTTCTAGGGAAATCTACTCAGTCCTCTACCATGAATGTACACATAAGTGGAAAACTGTTATGTCTACCTTATTCTTGTACCCAGAGAAGATGTTCTTTCAAGGAAGTAGATGAAGAACAGAAAGAAAGGAAGCAAGCAAGATAGAAAGAAAGGAAGCAAGGAAGCAAGGAAGCAAGAAAGAAAGAAAGAAAGAAAGAAAGAAAGAAAGAAAAGCTTATATCTAAAGGAAATGACACTAAGATTTTAAGTGTCATCCTAAGGATCTGCAGGAACTTTCCTGGTTAAACGATGATAGTTCTGTGAAGTAGGCTGTGAAAGCTAGAGGGAAAAAAGTCTGAAGGTGGTGAAAGTAGCCTAAGTATGAAGTTCTACACGTATTAAGAAAGCAGTTTGTAGGCGGAAAGTAGAGCAACATTGAGACATGTTATGTTCATCAGCTTTTGTTTAGTTATCCACTCAAAGCAACCAACTGGGCATGGAGAAAATTCCCTTTTATTCTCGTTATCAGTGGATAAGACCTGGGAAATGAAAAAATATGTTTGAGAATCGACCCAAGGAGTAGAGAATGGCTGTGTTGCATTTAACAAACTGTTCAGACAAAATAAAAATCTTAGCTGTCACCTCAGTTACTCAGAGAAACAACAGGAAAAAGAGAATCACAGATACAGCCTGTATTTTTACATAGGCCAGGGATGCAAATCCTTTTCATTAAGCCATAAGGCTGGCTTATTACTGAGACACAGTGCAGGACAAATGCAGTTCAAATCATGTTGGAAAGAATATTATCAGGGAATGTGGTTTTTGGGTATTCTTCCTCCTTCTTGCACATTTTTTTCCTTCTACCAGCATAACTTTGAAATGTCCTTTATAGACAAAACCTTATGCTTTGTGAAAAAATACAGAAATTATTAAGGAACAAGTTTACCTTTCTGTGAAGACTGTAACACTGGCAAATTTGAAAGAAACTACATTATGAAAGTGTTTGCTTCACAAATGATAGAAATTTTTAATATGGGTATACACCATTTTCTTTTACCTTCTTCTGCCTAAGACATGTTAAAGACAAACACCTCTATGAATGGATACTTGTTTGGCTATGATAAAAAGATATGTGGCACTGTTGTGATGGGAATATCTTAGTGGTGTGCTTCCATCATGTTCAAGTTTCTTAAAGACCGTTGGGTTTCTATTTTTTTATTTAAATCCCTGGTTAATCAAAGTCTGTCATCATATTCACAAGCAATGAGCAGCAGCATTGTGCTGCCTTTGGAACACAAATGGACCCAGGCTTTCTATGAGGAGAACATGGGAATGCTGGTTTTCTGGCCAGGACACATACATGGCAAACTGTTGGCATCTGCAAGTATCTGTCATTTTCAGGAAAGAATCAGTTCAAGAAGTAAAAGACACAAGTAGCAAAGTTCATTGTCGAGGAAATAACTGTTTTCTGTGATGGCAAACTATTAATAACGTTTTTCTGAATGGCCTTCTGTGTGCTGTGGGTTGGCTGTTTAAGGTACATGTGGTGCTTTCACCTGAGAGGTGACAGTACCTAATGACAAAGCTCTTGCTGAATAGGGGGGCTTATACTCTCATGGACTGCCCTAGCAAAGTAACCTAATGCTGTAATAACCTGCAAATCTGAGCTATTCAAGTTGAGATGAGTGTTACAATCAATTATTGTAGCTTTCAGTAGAGTCACTGTTCCTTTTCTTGTCAGACTTAGCCTCTTACCTGCCTTGTTGAGTCATGTCTTGATGTGTGAGAATTATCTCCAGTCGCAGCTAGTGCAGAATGCTGGTTTGTATAAAGCCATCTGTGGGTCAAACATCTCAGTTAATGAGAAATGTGCTGTGTGGGATTGGATTACCACCTAGATTAGATTTCTAATGCAATAAATTTCCAGGCATCCTCTTCTAGTATTTTCACAACACTTCAGTCTGTATTATGGTGGAAATTGGATTAAAAGGACAAAGCATGAAGTCATTTGCTGAAGCAAACAGGGTGTTAGTGCCAAATTTTGTATAAAAGGATGCTGCTGAAAGGACTGCGTGTCTCTCTTCTAATCCACAGAGAATCCTCTGCCTCTGAGTTTAAGGACTTCATTTCCAAATACAATGCACAAGGGGGTACATAAACCTCTGTTAAACAGTTCATTTTGTGCATTCATCTCTTGTTTGCTTATGGTATTAAAAATGTTTTCGGCCTGGAACAATCCCATTCATGTGGAAATCGCTTTGTAAATTTAAATACTGTAGTAGTGACAGTTCTGTTCAGTGGAAGTACTTTAATGTGTTGGACAGTATCAGTAGCGATCCTTCTGTAATTGAAGTTTTAAATACATGAAATAAAATTCTGCCTTTTATTTCTCTCAGTGAAATAAAGATTTTCAAGAGAAAAAATGGGTTATATGTAGAGACAATGCTCACCATGTCTGAAAAAGAGATGTTGTTAGGTCAAATGAATGATCGCTGTTCTTGGATGGAAGGAATATTGTGTGTGAAACTTCCACTGTCCACTGACTAAAGTTTGACTTCTAGGTGCAAGACAGGACATAAATGATACTTTTTAAAAATCAAAAATCAGAAGGTGCATATCCAAAAGTTTCTATTCCCAAGGATGTAATTCTTGATCAGTCTTAACAATTTTTAGGCCATCTTGCATCATTTGGTGCAAGATGGCCTAAAAATGAAAGTACCTTCCTGTAAAAAAAACTTACCCAACTTCAGACGGCCAGTTTTCATAGAGAGATGACAGACCATGAGTTAAATTCCATTAGAATGTGGTCTTCCTTGGAGAGCAGGTGGTTCTCCTTCTGAGAAGGACAGAGAGACACATCAATTTCATTTGATTCTACTGGCTGATGTACTAGCACAGGCTTGATAGTTACTTCCTTGTTACATTATATTTTAAAAATTGAGTCCATTCTCTATTCATTGTTCCAAACATGACACCTTTTTTATGTATTGCTTTCTGATTGCTCTCAAAGCATCTTTCCAATTAAATAATTTCCAGGCAAAAAATAAGTTTCTATGAAGTAAAACTGTTTTTCATATAGGTTGCTGCATATTATAAAATGGCATGTATCATAAAATTCTTGCTGTTGATGGTTGTTTACTTTTTCTAGACCCAAAAAATAAGCATCAGTACTTAAAACCAGACAATTTCTTGCAATAACTACACATTTTATGTCTTCTTTCCTGGCTTCAGAAAGAATGGGTGATGTTCTGYGCTAGAAAAGTTAATGCTTTTAAAGTCTAATGTACTCGCTAAATGTAATAACAATGACAGCGCTTAGCACTTATATAAATCTTTTCATGCATAGACCTCCGTCCTGACATTGAAAGTATTATTATTCACACTTTACAGATAAGTTCTTTAACATTCTAGGAGTGAGTTCAATTTCCACACCCTCCAGGCCAAGCAAGTATTATAGTAGAGGTTCAAATGTCAGAGGTTTCAGCTGAGAAATTCCTCATTTGAGTCTCAGACCTTGCTTTAGCTTTATGCTGGTTTCTGTTAGTGACTCTCCTTTAGATTAGAAGACCTGTTAAGTACCACTTCTCCATTTCTACTTCTTCTTCACTGACATTCTCCAGAAATCTAGGGGTTTCCTCAGCTTTTCCTACACAAGGAGTTTTCCCTGTGACCTCAACTCAGGACACCTCTACAGACTGACTTGAGCCTCAGTATTGTTTTGATAAAATATCTGCAGTAACTGTTTGATTTTCTTTTTTTGTCTGTCCTGTACAATCAATTTGTTTTATAAAAAATATAAAATATTTCTATTTGAAATAGTTTTATATACATTTTGATGCTAGCCATTTTTTAATMATTCTTCATTTATTAGCCATACTTGGAACCAAAATGTGATTAATGTACATGGCCATTACCCTGACCTACTTAGCTTCCCTGATATTTTACTTCTTCCTTTTTGTTTTCATAACTGTTTTTAGACTCTACATGGTCGAAATCCCCAGATGTGTTTATATAGCATGTGGTATGATATGACTTCACCAGATTTGAATAATTTATTATGGCTAAATAAATATTATATTTATGTATTATCATGTATCATTTTGAACAGCAAAATCTTCAAAAGAGACCTAGAGACCTTTCTATATCTAGGTCTTAAAAAGCATCATTTGGTGGAATTTTCAGTGGACAGGGGAAGCAACAGCTAACAAAATTTTTCACTATTTGCTCTTTTGAGATCTTATGTCCTGAAAGGTTTCTTTAAGTGCAAATGAATTGAAAATACCTAAGTCCAATTCAAGTAACAAGTAATTAATACTACTTTCACTGAAATTAAGTAGAATACTGACAAAGAGAAACCTCAATTAATGTAGGAAAAATAAGATCCTTGATTTGTTGTCTGCCAAAACAGATGGAATTTGCTCTGTTTTCTTCACCGTGTTMTATATAGTTAATAATCATATTTAAAAGTTACATTGGCAGAATAAGTAGTAAAGTTGTCCTTTTTTTCTAAATTTAAATGCTGATTTAAATGGCAATGCTACAGGCTTCTGTGRTTCTTGGTTTGTTGGTCATCTAAGTTACATGTAGAGGAAAGGAAGCAGCATAATGGGTTGTCATTAATAGTACATGGTATTTGCCAAAGAAGAACATGAGCCTGTTTTTCTACATAACCTTTTTTTAATATACTACCTGTTAAATTTTATGAGTAAAGAAGACATGGTAAGTTTATCTTAATTCCTCAGGGAGTTTGTAAGTTTATATTAAATCATCAGTAAACAGAAAATAAGGAAATAGCTACTGATACAATGATTTCCAATTCCTGGAGCTCCTGTGTTTGCAGAAAGAGAAAAAGCACTGAAGGAAACCAAATAGATTGCAGCTAAGTAAAATGAAGGCACATGGAAGCTTTTGCTTGATGTTGTTAGGTAACACTGACAGGTACAGGAGCAGCTGTTGAGCAAGAGCAGAGTAGCAAAAAGTACCAAAATCACCATGGGCCCATAGCTGACCCTCTGCAAGGTGACAGACAGAAACTCTGTAGAGACAGATGAGTGASAGCACTAGGATTTCAGGAAAACATAAGATGTCTGAAAATAGTTCAACTTCCTCTTAAATGCCCGTAATTAAACTGTTCTGCTTAATTCAGGGGCTGTTTAAATTGGTATCTACTCCAGAGAAGCATTTTTCTACCGTGTAGCTCATACRTAGCCCCAGTCAATGGTAGCGTTCATCTCAGTAATCAGATGGGTTAAATGTAACAATGCATGTATAATTGCAAGTTGTGCTCTTTTATGGTAAAGAATATATGGTGAAGAATATTAAGTCTTGGAAACACTGTGATATCATGTAATGGGAGACAAAAAGYCTTCTGAGGCATAGAGTTTAGTGAGCTTCAAAAGGAGTTTCAGTGAATGATACTAAGTGACTTCAGACTGTCAAGGAAAAAGTACATAAACAACAATTTATAATGTAAGCTCTGTAATGAGCTCTTCTCTCATAAATATGCAAAACACTAATTAGTTATAGCCAAATTTCCCTAGCTTTGGGACTCTTTTGGAATATAGCTTTTCAGTAATTGAATCACATCAAAGTATTTTTTCTCCCACTCTTCTAAGAGTGTTATGTGTGATTTGTTGGAGGGTAGGCAGAGATGGGAAGCAAGCTGTTGACAAACCAAAAGATGACTTTGATGTGGTTTAGTGAAACAGTGACTTACAAATTTATCAGAAAGCAATGCACAATGAGCATATAAGAAGCCCTGTCTGCAGTGACTACCAGCACCRTGATGAGGTCTGTCAATTAATTTGATTCTAATTTTCTGAAAGGCAACTATTTTTTTTTCCATGAAGTGTATAAATATTGTTAGATATTAAGTTATAACCTTATGTTGTATCATTTTGGAAGGATTTCAGAGTATGTTTGAAGGCAGATGCTGCTTTTACAGGGCATTTTTTTTGGTAAAGTTCCTTTTGATGATGTTTGAAACATTAAATGGTTGGACATCACATTACTTGTAGTTGAAAGAATTTCATTTGATTCTGACTTCAAAAAGTTACAGTGAAGCAACATCACTATCATGACAAATTGCCAAAACATTCCTCAGTATACCCACTGAATTAAATAGCATTTGGCTTTCAATCCTCACTTGGAAATGCAAAGAGGAATGGAGTTTGAGGAGATCTACTGTTAAATCTGATACATTCTTTTTTTTTCTTTCCTTTCTTTTTTTTATTATTTAGATGCTGATCGGTCTGAAACTGTTAAAACCTCAGTATATGAAATGTTACAACTTTGTTTCCAAATTGACTATGTGTTTATTACAATACGCCCTTGATGCTTCTAAGGCAACTTACCTGAACTATTGTATGAAACAGGACTGTTAAGGCATGATTACAGGCTCTGAACAGGATCCTTCAAATAGAGCAATAAAGTCAAAGTATAAAAAACAAACCTACATCACTTTCTTTGTCATCAAACCAACTGAAGTCCAACCTCTAAAGCCATAGATTTCATGTCTTGTTAGGTTTTGAGTCCATAGCCAAATGGATGAAGGGAATTATTCTATGATTCTATATAGTCAAATTAAAAGCGTGTTTGTACRTCTTGGAAAACAATGATTTTACCTTTTGGGTAGGTCTGTAATGCTTGTGTTAATTCAGATCAAATGAATGAGGACAGTAGGAAAAGAGTAGATCTTCCATGAGAGGTGAAAGGGACTGCTAATACGATGCTACGGATCAGGTCCTGAAATGCTCTTTTGGGGATTCTGTTTAATTGAAGTTGTTGAAATAAATGAAACATTTGTTTAGTTATAGTTRTTGGATTCCAAATTTAAATAGCAGTATGTGTTTGGGGGATCTGCTGAGAGGAATTTTGAGGGTTTTTGTTGTTTRATTTTTTTTAAGGAAAAGTCTTTTTAGTCTTTAATTGCTTCAGCAGTAGCATGGATTCTGTTTGCTCTCACAGTCCAGCCTTCATCTACTTCTACAGCTGCATTCATTTTTATCTGTCTTGTTGACAACTTCATGAATTGTGACTAAATATAGGAGTTCAGTATTACAGCAAATATAAAGTCATTTCTACAACATTTACTTATCTCACATTTTGCAAAATAAATGACAAAGTGAAGGCAATGTCATCAAATTAACTCCATTGAAAGTTCCAGCTTTCATGTCTTGAACCTGAACAGAATTTCATGGCTGTACTCAGGTGAAATGTTCCGATGAAATAAGAAGAAAAAAGCTTGCTGAATTCTTATCTGTCACATTATAGCAAGATTTTAATGAATTCTCAAGTTATTAAATTTATAATACTGTAGTATGTTTTTCCAATTAAATGTGCATTTTCTTTTGTCATAAAGAAGGAAAAAACTTTAGTTATGCTCTTTACAGTAATTTAATTAAGCATTTCCTGTAAGTTCATTTCAATATCTATCATGGCTCACTAAAGTTGAAATTCAGTATAGAAWGGTAGATTAATTGCCCTTTGTCTTCAATGAAATAAGAATCCTAAATATGCAGAGTCATGAAATTTAATTGTGTTCCTCAATTGCTTATTCAATACTTTGGAAACCTGAATCAAGAAATACAGAAGAAGAGGGCCAAAGGTTGTTAAATGTAGCGAGTAACACAGATTTTGAACTTTACTTAATGAACCGAATGTTTATTACTATGAAATAAATGCACCATTTAAAGAATTATGGAGGCAATGTAAAACATTAAAACTCTAATTAATTTTGGTCAGAAGCATGCAATGCACTCATTTTTCCTAAAACATTTTCATTAGGGTCTGTATTTTCTCTGTTATTGAGATAAATTTATTCCTTTCATATGGTAGTGCTGTCTTTTTTCTGTTATAAATGTGTCCTTCAGTGACGTTTACAGTGATGTCTTTCAGCTGTCTTCAACTTTGGGCAGCCCGGCTTGACAGTAGCTTCCAGAAGCATTTTTGTATAACTCAGTTTTTATATTAAAGTATGTTAGTACTTTTCCATTTAATGTTGTTAATCATTTTTGAGGCAAAGAATGTTCAGACCTCTTGATAAAGGCCTATAATTTTATATATATATATATATATATATAGATTATATGCAGATTATATTTCACAAACTTATTTGAGAAAGTAGTTAAAGCATGAAAAAATCTTCAGCTATCATTTAGTACCTACCAAGATACATGTATAGCCTAACAATTGTGCTCTTAAAAATTAAACTTATGCTTCTTAGTTATTTTTTTCCATTAAATACTACTAAGAAATAGAGCTATTAATTCCTTATTGTTGGCTAGARCACCTTTTGTTCTCATGTAACTATTGTAAGAAAAAGCCATTTTATTTCTTAGTATAAAGAATACAAATATGAATAAGGTTTTTTCTTATAATTTAGTAAATATATAGTGTAAATATGGTGAGAGTACAACCATAAATATTTTAAATTATCTTCATTATAATATCCATTTCTAGGATATGAAATATTATTCTCTACTAGTATTGCACATTGTAGTATGTATAGTATATATATTATATATAATATATATGTAAATTATATATCATATATATTATACTACTACTATATATATATATAATATATGTAGTAGTATATATAAAGTAGAACTTTCTCTTTGAAATTTGCAATTCATAAAAATAATGATTATGTTGCTACCTAAGTAGTGCTATTTTGGTGTCCATGTATGTGTTTATATATGCATAGATGCCATTATTATAATTGAAGGACAAATTTGCCTTAGAAATCATCTTATTCATGATGGTGTCAGATTTAAAAACTAGAGTACCCTCTCACTCTGGAGTGGAAATTAAGATTTGTCCTATATGGGCATGGTACAATCCTGTTAAAGCTGCTTTTCATCTCTTTCKTAGTTGATGTTGCAGGTTTGTGATATCTAAGCATTTATAGGTGCAGTCGAGTGTTCATAAACCTGAACCTTCAGAGACTCAAATTCTTAAAGAGGAAACATTTTCCTCTACTTTCTTCAAGGAGAACCAGCTGAACTTGTAAAACAATGGTTGGGTTTCAAGCACCACCTGCCCTGAAGAGGATCCCAACTGTAGTGGCAGTCAGCCAAAGGGACCACTCAGTGGAATGGTTGCCTCCTAAAAAGGAGAGGAACAGATGGAAGATTTGAAATCTGGCATGAAATTCCACTTCTGTACTAAGCGTTAAATGAAATTTGACTGTAAGGGCTCTTGCGATGGTACATTTATCTGGATAATCAGAATTAGCAACAAGGAAGTAGAAAATACAGAACACTGACAAACATTTCAAAAAGACTTTAAAAGTTCTTCTAGCAGTGTGAGTTAAAGGAAAGAGTTTATTATAAACATGCAGCTGCTTGTAGCTTCTTAAGGAGGAGCGTTAATGTAAAAGTAGTTCTGCTGGTCTTGCATTGCCACCTAGAGCTCAGCAGTTGGTACTGCTTGGTAGGGAAACACTGCAACATTGCTCTTTTCACTGAACAAAGTGGGGTGGAGAGCTGCTTCCAGTTAATTGATGTCATGTTTGCTTACATTGTAATGGCTAGTCCCTTCATAGCCTCCATTTTATAGTGTACCAGATCAGCAGAGATTGTGCTGTAGGACTTTGGTGGGCTTTGACAGTAAGAATTAATGGCAATGCGCATTAAAAGGTAAGACTGTCAGATATCCAGCGGTCCCAAAGGGGGCATTTTCTTGATGGCTGCTTTAGAATTCTTCATGAAGCAAATGTCAAACTTGTCAAGGCTGTCACTATGAAAATGATCCATGTAGCAAGGGTCTCCTTTTCTTGGGAAGCAAACAGCTGCCTTATCACTGCAGAGCTGTGGTTACAGAAAACTGTCATCTATCACAAGAAATTTAAATTTGCTTCTAATATCCATTGGTAAAGAACTGTTCCATTTGTACTCTATTTTTGCACCACTGTTCATTACAAGGGTTGTCAGTAATACTATTGAAGAAGATAACATGGCCTTTGGAATTAAAATAACTTCTGAATTTTACTGGGGGATGCTTTTCTTTTGGCAATTTAACAGAGAGACTATCTTAGCTCCCAGTTTTTCCCTGACACTCATTTTCTTCCAAATTTGGCCTGTGACTTTGGAAGCTAGACTTTCGCTACACAAACAAAAGCTCTGGTATTTAATAAATTTCTTTCTTTCCTGATCCATTTTTAAGAGTATTAAAAGTATTTTTACCTACTTCCAAGTGGTGTTTTCCTAGCTAGATTCTGTGAGGCAAGAGATGAAATGCCAGCTGGGCATCCTTAATAATTTAGTCTGTTACCATATTACAGATCTTTTGGGTTAAGATATTCTAGAAAGTACTGGTATCAGAATTGGGTCCTGAGTGCTTTTGAGATGCTATTTCTAGATTGTGTAGTAGCAGAGACAACTCTTTAGTCTTTCCTCCTTATAGCAAGGCTTTTTTGTGTTTTGCATACTTTCTTATTATTCAGATGATCCTTTACATAATCCTGTAATGTATAGCTGTTTATTAAGTTTAGAATATTGATTACACTTGGCAAAATAGTCAACATTGTAAGGCAACTCCAGATATTACAGGTGTGGTGCAATGAACTGAACTGGGAATTGATGCCCTAGCACAGTTAATTAAGGTGTGATGTGTTCTATTTGCAGAAGAGTTTCAGATTTCCTGTAGAGTTAAGAATTGTCTAATTCACTGTCATTTTCCAGATTTCATTTTGTTAACTAATGGAGGAAAAATAAATTCTCAGACATTTTGAAGGAAATTGGTTGGGAGGGGGTACAAAGTGAAAGGGTTACTCAAACCCCTATTTCTAGGCTTTTCTTCTTTCTTTTCTTTTTTCATTCCAGAATTTGTCTACAGGGGAATATTCTGGAATAATTACTACAAAATTAACTTTCTGTCTCAGATCCATTATCCTTTGGTCAGAGAATAATGTGGTTGACCTTAAAAATGTTTTTAAAGGAGATGAAATTGTATCACAGTCTTTCTCAATTGTCAGCTCAAAACATTAGAAATAGAATTTAAAAATCAGACTCTTACCTTTAGTTTTTGTCGCCTAAAGATATCTAAATATCAAAGTGCTCTCATTAACTTCAGCAAAGCTATTGAGTGATTAATACTTCAATAAATCAAACATTTAATTATGTGGCATATTTTAGGGTCTCGTTTCTAAATTCCTGGCCCCATTCTGTTGCTGTGACTCTTAAATGCTCAGCTACCAAATATAGACTAAAAAAGAAGAGATGTTCATAGGACATTTGAAAACACCTACAGAGCACCCAAAGGACCCTTTAATCCAGTATCTTGTTTCCATCAGAGAAAACAAGGATGGGATGCCAGGGCAAAGGATTAGGAGAACTAATGTGGAAGGTCCATCTCTCCATCAGTGTCATCAGGATGCAGATGAGGTGTCCAGTGGCTTGAGGAGTTCCTGAGCTAGCATTTCAGTTCACAGTGTTGAGTTTAGAAGCAGTTTGTAATGCTCTTTGTACTTTTCCTTATCCCTGTTGGTTTTATAAGTCTGTAATAACATTAATTCCAGACTAGTAAACTTCATTCGTTTCACTAATAAAATAATCTTTGGGCTGTCGAGTGCACTTTTTCAGTAGGAGTAGTAGCACAGTCTTGAGGGATTCACATCCCTTGGCTATTCCAGTCATCAGATCTGTGCAGAGGCATCTTTTTGGTGAGTGTATTCACTATTATGATATTTGAGTATTTGGTTTTCTGTAGTCACAAATGATACTGAAACAAGTTTGATTTTTGGCATCCGATGGCAAGAACTACTTGAAAAGTTTGACTTGTGACATCTGCTAAGAAAAGCTACTTTGATTTTAGGATTTTTAGAGCAGAAAGAACTAGATGTAAGAGTCATAGGTGGCTGGAAGAAAAATAAATAGTAATATAAAAAGGGATGTGAGGTATTAATAAAAATAATGTGAACTGAATTTCTGTGGGCAGTAACAAGAATTCAGTGTTTTGTCTGCTGTGTAGCTGCTGGTAATAGAAACTTTGCACACTGCCATCATGGATTGGTTTTTAACAGATAACATAAAAATAAAAGGTTTTCTTTTGCTATTCATCAGAATTAAAAGCATTATAATGATAATGATAGGTGGTAATTACTAAAACAAATATATTAAATATATTTAATCTGCAGTCTGTTTTGCATAATTTCTTGATAATTAGGCTATATAGGCTATGTAGATGAAAATTCAAACATTATTAATGACATTGGAAACTCCAACCATTTCATTATTCTTTGTGCAATCATCAGGCTGCCTCTTGGGCTACTAAAACATAGATAAAGCATTTCATAGAAATCTTGCATTGTCAGCAAACTGAAATAATAGTGGGTTTTCATATCTTGTGGTATGGTTAATGTGTGCTCTAAATTGTCAGTTCAGATCTTCCCCAAGCATACTGGCAGTAATAGAACACTTCTTATAATTTGTAGAGGTTTGTGTCCCAAATTATTCTGACACTGTCATTCTTAGGCCTCAGCTGTCACTCCTTTTCTGGCAGAAARCTGCATGAATGCCAAAACTGGTGGTTCATACTTTCCAGTGTTCCCCCAAATCCTTTCTGCCATCTTGTTTGTGCTGGCACTGTTGTTCAKGTACCAGTGCACAATCTGGGAACTGATCTGGCTCAGGGCATGTCTAACAAAGAAAAAGTTTTCTCCCCTTGCTAGTTCATGCTATGAGAAAGATCAAACATCATTACTCTGAGCTTTGCACATCAATCTGCTGTGTTCAGAGATACCAAACTTTTGTCTCCAAATGAGTTGTGTTTCTGTTCTTGGAAAACAAGATGGAGTGAAAACCCTTGTACAAAATTATGATGTTTTATGTGGAGCCTGGTTCAGTGCAGTGCTAGTCAGACAGTTTTTGGGCATAAAAATGCAAAAAACCCAAAGAATTTAAAAAATCAGCCAGGCATCTGGATGACTTGTGCATTGGAATCTGCCCACATAAGTCAAATTTATGTTCTGCTGGTAGATTTTACCTGTTTGCATATGTTTTACTTGGTTGGAGCAACAGGAAATCAACAAAGGATAAGTATTAGTTCTGCAAAATATCCCAAAGTTGATGCTTCCATCTGGAGTATTCAACCCAAGCAAATCCTGGAGCTGCCATCACCAGCAGCCATCATTTCTGCATCTCAGAATACACTGATCACTGCAGCTGCTCTGTAACCTGGGAATTCYGCCAGAGTGCAAGCATGACCTTTTGAGCACAGAATTAAACATTTCAAATTTACACAAAGGCAGAAGATACTCTAAAAAAAACCTCATTCATTGGATAAAAACTTTTTTGCCATCAGAAAAGTCAGGAAGCCAATATTCAGTATGAGCCTAATGTGCCTTAACCCTCTTKTAGTCCTCAGTGAAGGTATGGCCCTGTTGTCTCTGAAATTTCTGTGTGCTCCATCTATGAGGAGAGGAAGCCTCATGTGAAGGGTTCTGGGAAAGAATGGTATTGTAGGGTTTATATTCCTGTATGAGGGAGCACAAGTCAGGGCATCAGAATAATGTCAAGTTGCGTGCTAGGAAGGGGGATTTGTTGGCTCTGAGGTCACCTGGAATACAACTGCTGTAGAAGGGGACCTTCAGAAAAATGCAGATTTGCTGTTCTTTTAGTAACATGTTCTTCATTAAATAACCTGGCTGGTTTTCCATAGCAGGCAGAAGTTTCTGTGAGTGTTTTTTCATTCCACAATACTCTTTTGGCACCTATAAGCAGTAAGCTTGATAACACCTTGCTCCTTTGTTGTTTCTAATTCTGCCCTGTGTGTTTTCATTTGAAGTTTGATCTCTGTATGTATGCTATACATTGCTCTCTCTATAATATATTCTAAACTTCTAATTTCAACAAATCTTCAGTGTTTGGTTTCACACACATGCACAGACTTGTTTTCTCTGCTAAGTGAAAAGAGCCACAGGGAGCACTACGTGTTTTGAAGGTAACTGAAGAGATGATGGTCCAGAAAGAGCTTGTAGCAGTCAGTCATTAAATATTTCTCAATGCCTAGGCTGTCCACAGAAGGGGGAGGATTCAGAGGCATGGCTTGGAGTATCTGCTACTTTTGTAGAAGTTGATGCTTCAACTAGCTAGTTGATGCTTCAACTAGCTTTCCCATTTTATTACAGTTGGACATGACAGATCACATTTTTAATTGAGATTTTCTACTGCCATTCTATTTTATGCTTTCCATGTAATCTTCCTATATATTTTCTACCTCTAAATGTTATAGTTATCATTACAGAGCATGCTTTGATGGTGAAAGAAGGGTTAGGATGCAAAAGGATAAAGTTATTTTCCTACAAGAATGAAAATGTTCTTTTAAATCAGGAAAATACCCCCTGGGTTACAGGATCACATCTGAATGTCCCTGGTGTTTCCTTTCTCTTAGCTGTTGGCTTTTGATGAGTACTGTTACAGAAGCCAGGCTGCTTCTTCATTCCAAAGTGTCTGTTCATTTCCTTTTTGTGTTATTGGAATGTGGAAGATTCTCTGTAAATGGAATTAAAATGCAGACTAGAAAACTGGTCATACTCTGAAATTGTGATAAGGACTGTTCATGATGTGTTGAGTTGCAAGTTGCCTTGTAAAACAGTTTTCTCACTCTTCCATTATTTATACTTTGGAAGTCGTGATTTTGTACTGGACACAAAATAGGATCCATTCCTATGGAAACAGGCATTATGATGTCACTTCATTTTTTCAGTGAGATCCAGAGGAACCCATAGTGAATTATGAGCCTTACTCTTGGAGCTGAAGCTGTAGAATATTGTAAGCATGCTGCTGCCTGACATGCTCATGTTTCCTATTTTAGACCTGACTGATCTTCAGATAACATATGGTGGTACAAGTAATTGGAAAATTGGCAGACCTGTCAAGAAAATATGCTAGATGGGACAAAAATACGATGCTGCAGCACATAAAGTGTCTCTGAAGTTAAATTTATTGTCTTCTATCAAATGGTGAAGTAAACATATCTGGTTGCAAAAAAATGAAACATTTTTCTATGGCAGATGCTTTTCAAAAGTAATTTTTAGTACAATGATGAAAGTTCTTGCATTCAAAACTTATTTAGTGGGAACCTCTGGTCAAGAACAAAGGAAAGGTTTGTAATACTTTCTGCTGTAGGTGTTTAAATATATTGTCATCCGTATGTGATTTAATAATTTCTTTATGTAACTATCTAGTAAAATGGTCAGCAAGATATTTATTCTTTTTTTTTTTTCTGCTATAAATGTAGACAATTAGATTTGTTTAAATTTTGTATCTTTTTTATTTCAACACTTGAGCAAAATCAATCACTTGAATAAAGGACTTTCTGCTTATTTTTATGCTCATTAGTCAGGCAAAAATGGCAAAAGACGGTAYCAAATTCCATACATCTGCATAAGCAGAAAAAGTATACTTTTTCAATAAATTGATTAATGTTCAGGTTTTCATTTTCTTTTACAGGAAGAAGAAAATGAAGCTGAAGCAGAAAATCCATCTCAGGAGCTGAATTTGGAACAGAAAAAATCAAAAAAATAGGAGGTTGCTGTCTTGTTTGAAATATTTCCAAGTTGTGTAACAGTGGTTATAGTTTCTCATTGTAAAATTAAGAAAAAAAGTTCTCAATAAAGTCATTGAAAATTAAATCCATGGTGCACTGGGGAATTAATTAAGTAGCTCCTGGTGATATTCCTGATTACATTAAAAGCTGAATTATCAGAACTGAGTACTTTACCAATAAAATTCTGAAAGCTTTTTGGACACATTATAGAAAGCTGATGGGTTGTTCATCACATGTAGCATTTACTAAGCAAATAGGGCAATTTTATGTTTTACTCTGCAAAACAGTGTTATCCTTAAAGGATAGTTATAATTCAGACATATTTTGGTATTTCTGAGCAAGAGCTTTGATTCTTAAAAGTTAGATAAATATGTTCTACTAAAGGAGTTCTGAAATTTCTTCTGATCAGTGATTAAAGTAAATGTTTCTGAGGAGTAGGTAGAGGCAAGAATTTTTTGATATGTATGGTACATTTTCAGAAGTAATTACTTTTACATTTGTATTGTGATTTTTAATCRGTTTCTTGCTGCATTATACTTTTCCTGATGTAAACTTTTTCCATCTTCATGTGATCGTTGTCTTTTAATGAATGTCAAGCTTTTGTCTTGATTAGACCATCTTAGGTCTAATTCCCTCATGCCATTCTTTTCATTCTAACAAAATAAAATAACTTCTTTCTGTGTCATTAGACCTTCAAGTGAGTAATAAACATCTAAAATAACTTTTCTTCCTATAGTCCTAATTTTGTTTTCCAATTTACCTTTGCTTTTTACCCTGTGCAGGTCACTAAATGGGAAAGTACAAGAAACTCAGAGGTATATTTATAGCCTGATAGCTTCACAGATTGCAATGAAAAAAAAGTCTCACTTTTGGGTTTAAAACAACACTCACTGAAGTCCCTTCAGTGAAGTTTATCATACTCTAGAGAAATAAATTACCTTCAGCTGAAAAAATTCACTTCTTTTCCCACTCTGCTAAAATTTTACTTTTTGCATTGAGTGTTAAATCAGATTGTAAATAGTATCCATCCTAAATTTTATGCTCTCTGTGTAAATTATATTTTCAGGTATTTTAAAAACAACATGCTTGTGCTTAAGCAATATCTTTTATGAATTCTTTCCTGGTTTATGAGCTTCAAATGTGTGTAACTCATGGACAGATTTCAATCACAATTACTCTACAAGAGTTTAATAACACTAGATCTCATTTTAACGAATGCAGCTATCATGTAAATARACATGAAATAAATTCAGCATTGGTTCCTTTGGTGCAGATCAAACACTGTATCCATCTCAGAGAGGAGGGGGCATATGATTTTGTCTTCACTGCAGTGAAAGAGACAGATTTAGGAAAGACAGAAGCAGAGTTTTGCCATGCAGGACCTTAGGGATTGTTCTCTGTGCAGCAACGTGAAGGATCACAGGGTAGGTGAAAGCAAAGGAAATGCTTCTCATTTCTTCAGGCTAACCCAGAAAACCATAGTTCTCAGAGCTTAGTCCTCATCAGGATCTGAAGAAGGGGCAGGCTGTCCAGTGGAACAGGCTGAAAGGCCTCTGAACATTGAAGGACAGAGCTAGTAACTTACAAAAAAAGGTAAGAGAATGAAGTTTTGCATAGGGGTTACACAAAGGAAAGTAATGACAGGGGGAGATACTGACTGAGATGAATTGGCCTGGATRTGCCTTGGCCTTTCAGCCTGCACTTGATGCACTTGATATTTGGGTTTATCCTGCCTGAAATTAACAGATACGGTCTCAGTTGTGAAAAATATTTGAATCTTTATATAATCTTATTTCCTTTCAGTCCATGGTAGCACAGTTGTCCATTTGCTGTGAGTCTAAGCTGTGTGACAGCCCAGGACTGTACAGGTGTGGGAGAAGACAAGGGTGGTTATTTGCTGTTCGGGTTTTGCATGAAAGTGCATTACTTGGCTCTTGAACACCTGAGTGAAAACAACAGTTCAGATATTGAAAGATATCATTTGCTTCCATTTGATGCATAACTCTGATGAGCTTTAAAGGAATATATCCATGTCTTCTAAGTTCTTCAAAAATTTCTTGTGAAAGTATAATTACATAAGCCATACTTTTAGCTAGCTCCAAAGTTCGTCACCAAAAGTCTACAGTCAGTRTTGATGTTCTGTCTCTTGGTTATTTACTTCAAAATGGAAACATGGGAATTTAGACATTTTCACTGAAAAATAATAACTAGTACTTTTACCATAAGTAAAGGCTGGGGTGCAAATTGAGACAAATTGGCTGAATTGAAGTGCAGTCCTACCTTCATCCCTGCCAGAAAAATGTTAGCAACTGATTTTAATAACTTGTTTGTAGACGTGTTTACTTAACAAAGGGGGAGAGTTGTTTAATTGATAAAGATCAAATGGATCAGGTAAAGGCTATATCAGATAGGTAGTTTCGTTTATTTTGATTCTGTTCTAGTTAAAATTTGCAGCTGAATTGATTTTTTTTGTGTATTCTTGAGTTTTCAAGCTACCAGTATGAATTACATTTTCATTATATATTTTTTCTCCTCAGTGTCCAGAGGATTTTTGGATACAACACACTGGCTGCAGCACTGCTACATKACTCTGACATGATGCTTCTGAGTGTTACTCTTCAGCAGAACTAAGGTGTAAACCTGATGCAGAATATTGTGACTTTTATTAAAGGTGTGTCCATGCTGCAGTCAAACACAAGCCAGTTTGTACACTGAAAACACCCTAGCTCCTGCAGAATGAAGTTCAAAGCTTATCTGAAAAAGATCAGATGAAAAAGCTCTCAACTTAGAGATGGGAAGAGGAAAACTTGAGACAACTTTAATTCAGCTGACTGCAGTCACTTTTGTGGAGCAATATATTCTTTGTATGCAAATACACACAGACGCTCCTCTGTACATGTGCCCAAGCAGTCAGTTATAATGTCCTTTTTATTTCTCTTCCCTTCAATTCTGTTATTTAATACTGAGAGTTACATGCTGTTCTGAAAGTCTAGAAGGAGAACTACTTATTTCCCACTGCATCCCTCTCATGCGTGACAATAATGATGCTCCCCAGTTGAGAATTGCAGTTTTCTGGATTGCATTAGTGATAGCTATTTTAGGGTGGCTTAGGGGATAATTATGTTTTCTGTGCTTGAGGAAAAACTGTCATTTTCCTCATATTAAAGTAAATTCACTGCTTTTGTGCAGTTAATGATGGATTGCTGTTGGTTTTTGTTCAGTCCTCCATGTTTGCTCTTTTCTCTCCTGTGGAACAGTGGGCTATGCAGAATTTTTTGGACTCCAACACTGTTTTCTATTACAGACAATCACTTCATCCCCAAAGAGCAAATTTCTCTATTACTATAATTTTTGTTCTAAAAAACTAATGTCTAACCTTTCCACTCCCTCATGGGAGTATCAAAAATTYGAGGTGTGGAAATTCTTCACTTTGGGTAATATTTCTGATTTATGTGAGTGTGGCTTATGCTGTATTGTAGATATATGTGCAGTAGTTTGTTATTAAATKAATCTCTTTAGTACATTACCTAATTGTTGTCATGCAAGGATTCTTACTCTGAATGCTGTATTCCTACATTAAACATAGGGCTACAAATGATTGGCATGAGCTAAAAAATCAAAGCTACTTTTGAAGCAGATGCTTTTACTTTCCTATTTGTTGCTTCACTGGGATTGAAATACTTGGATCTAAAATGTTGTGCAGTCATAAGGATTCTGGACAAAAGCAAATATATCTTGGTATTTTAATCCCAGTGTATGTGTAACTTCTTATGACTTTATGAGAATCTACAGTATTTTGATTTTACCTTAATGATACATTGAAATGTATTGCTACACTGAACATTTGGTGCTCATTTAGGATCTATCTCCTGAACAGCACAAATTTTGGTGCTTTATGTGCACAAAGTGTCACATACAGYGGCTAACCCTAATACAGTATTAATTTTCTGCTCATTAGAAAGCATTTCTATACCTGTAAATTAAGAAAACTATCTAACATGATTATTCCCTCTCAGAAGCTTCAATATTTGCACAGTAGGAATTTTTGAAGGGAGAAAACCATGCTGGCAGAGAAGTATCTCACTTCAGTGCTTCTCATTGCAGTCCCATAAGCTGGCTCCCTCTTGGTTGGTTGCTCTGCATCACACTACAGAAACTAACTCTCCCTGACATTAGGCTGGATAGGTTTTACCCTGGTTCTACTCTGAAAAGTGAAGATTGATTGGAAACTGACTCTGTTTCACATGACCTAATGAAAACAATTTTTACAATGAGCAAACTACTTCTATCACCTATCTAAGGCTATAGAGTGAAATCATGGCAGGTAATAAATGTTTCCCCATGGTGAATTCAGTGTGGATTCTGCAGTGATGCTATCTGGGGAGGGAAGTGAAATGCTGAAGGCAACAGCATGAAAATGCATGCAGCTATGGCATAATTCTGATTTGTTTGGAAGAACTATTAATTTCCTTGTTACAAAGCCAAGTAAGAGCAACCCTTTAAAACTGTTGAACCATGAAAGCCATTTCCTTAAGGGTTTTAAATTTGGGAACAGAGTCATGAAATTTATAGCTTTGATGAGATATTCTTTGCCTGCAGTCAGAATGAGAGCTAGATCATTGGTTTCCCAGCATGACACCTATGTATTCTTGTGTGCAGTAGATATCATTAGGCTCATAATAACACAGCTATCTTCACATTAACGTCTGAAAGGTTCAGTTTTGATGCTTGGTTTAAGTCTCATTTATACCTACAGCATACAAAGCAGCTAAATAAAAGCAAAAGCTGCATCTTACCTATAGTGTGCTACTGTTATGCACTTTAACCAAAAATACAGTAATTTTATGCCTGATCAAATTTTTATTATTTTATTTTTCTTGCCAAGTCTCGTTGTTTTGAAAGAGCTGCAGTGATGAACTAATAGCATGCCATGAATGCAGTAGCAGATAATGGTACAGTGAGACCATTTTTTTCTGGTTCATGCCAGTAAGGACAATAGGGAACATCATATACATATTGGCCTAATAATTGTAATTTTGAGTRTATTACTGAAAATTTATGTACTATGTCTGCCATCTTATGGTAGAAGAGAAGTGTGTCAGAACATGCTGATAGCACCTCATTTCTTGTATTCTTTCATGTAAAGCAGGGCAGACTGTCATGTTCTAGCAAGGCACCAGCAGTTGAAAGTCACACAAAAAAAGATATACAACTGAAAAAAAATTGTGTTTTCACTGCCCTGCTACATATTCTTTGAGTTTCTGTTGGAAAAATAYATCTCTTTATAGCATAAAGTAGTGCAGGTTTTAAGTGAATATCATACCATTTGTATCAAATGAAATTTGCAGAGAGATACCAAGAGAAATCATCTTTTGTTCGCCCTGTGACTGAACAATTGGAAAGAGTTTGAGAGAAACATCTTTATTCTCAYAATGGAGAAAAGGAGTCTGGAGAAGCACCAATGTAGCAAGTCTAATAACTTGTGGTAAATTACTTACTACTTTGATCTGAAAAGTTTTCCCCAGATCAGTGTCACAGCTTTCATTTCTGTACATGGGAGGGATACCTGCGGGAGTTCTGGCAAGAGAGAGTCTGCAGATTGGGGCTGTAGCATTGAGTTAAAAGCAGCCAATTCCAAGCAGTGGCTTGGAAAGAGTAAAATACAAAGACAACTTGAATCATCAGAAGTTGGGAAGGCTACATGAGACAATATTCTGCAAGAGCTTAAAACCCTTGTGGAATAAGAAACACTAATTAGCAGCTAAGGAGATGTGATTTGTAAAAGATACAGTATAGCAATAATGTTACCCAGAATAAAGACTTCAGGATGTTTTCATTTTAGTTGTTAAAATACAATTTTTTAGTTTTTATTTTAAGGATCACTGTTTCAGTCACCAATATCTGAATATTTTTGACTCAAACTCCAAACTTCTGTTTTAACATCTTGCTGTGAAAGATGTATTATGAAATAACCTTTTTTTCTTAAATATTTTRGGGACTGGTTGAATTTTTAATGTCTTTATATCTTCATACATCAAACTCTTTCAAATATTGAATCGGCTGCACTATTATGAAATGTTTTGTCCCTGAAAAGGAATACAATATTCATTTCTAGTTACTAACTTAATGCCAAGTGGTTAGGTGAAAAATGCCTTTTTCAGCCCACATTTGTTCCATAAAAGTACCTTGACTCTTTTCTGAATCCAAGCACAGTGTAGATAATACATGGCATTGCTGAACCCACCCTTTAAGCTGCATTGCTCATGTTATGGAATTATCTTTAATTGCTAAGTAGCTTGCCTTTGTAAATCTGTGTGAAATCACACCATTGATTCCCACTTTTAGGATCTGGAGTTGAAACAAAACTGTTTGTTTGTACCTTTTCTTCCTTGAAGATAAAACCTTTTTTAGACCAGCCAGGGGAATTGTCACCTTTCAGAGAAGCAGGGTGAGGCTGCTGCCAGCAGTGTGGGACAGCAGCACAGAGAAAAGACTCCTGTTCCCCAAAGCTTTGTTTTCATTACAGAAGACAGCAGCCTGAAAAGCCAGACTGAAGAAGTGATATAGTTTGGCTCATGTTCTTTTAGCACATCCCTACATATTCAACTGTATTTTTTGGCCTTTGTTAAGAGAGAAAGGAATACAGGACTTGCATTGCTGAATGCTTAAGTTATTTAGTAGGCCACTGTATTGGGTTTGCATGGCCAAGCTTTGGTGGTAGTGGGGCTACAAGGGTGGCTTTTGTGAGAAACTGCCAGAAGCTTCTTCCATGTAAGACAGAGCCAGTCCCTGGGAACTCCAAAGATGGATGTGCTGCTGGTCATGGCTGGACCGATTAGAAATGGTGGTAAAGCCTCTGTGATAAGAGATTTAAGAAGGAGGGAAAAAAATCATATATATATATAGCAGAGTTGTAATTGCAGCCAGAGAAGAGCAGGATGAGAATATGTGAGAAGAACAACTCTGCTGACATGAAGATCAGTGGAGAAGGAGGGGCAGGAAATGCTCCAAGCACCAGAGCTGGGATTTCTCTGCAGCCCATGGTGCAGACTATGGTGAGGCATCTGTGTCCCTGCAGCCCATGGAAGTCCACAGGGATGCAGAGATCCACCCACAGCCCATGGAAGAGACCTCCACCAGAGCAGGTGGAGGCTTGGCAGGAGGCTGTGACCTTGTGGGAGGCCTATGGAGAGAGGAACCTGTGTTGGAGGAGCCTGACCTTGTAGGACTGCCATGGAAGGGTGASCCATGCTACAGCAGATCACAGGGAGCTGTTGCTTGTGAGATGAACTCACGTTGGAGAGGTTCGTGGAGAACTTTCTTCCATGGGAGGGCCCYCCCAGTGCAGCAGGGGAATGACTCTTCTCCCTGAGCATCAGGACAAAGCCACGAGTGATGAACTGACCATAACCCYCATTCCCTCTCTCCTTGTGCCACTGGGGTAGGAGGTAGAGCTGGAAAGGAGGGAGGGGTGGGGGAAAGATGTTTTTAATGTTTTATTTTACTTCTCATTATCCAGTTCTGATTTTGTTAGTAATAGATCATTTCTAATTCTAGCCTGTTTTACCAGTGATGCTATTTGGTGAGTGATCTCTCCCAGTCCTTATCTCAGCTCATGAATGCTCTGTTATATTTTCTGTCCCCTGTCCAGCTGTGGAAAGCAGTGATAAGAGAGGCTTTGCTGGGTGCCTGGCATCCAACCAGAGTCAACCTGCTGCCGCCGCCAGGGTGGAGCACAAATGACAGATCTCCTCTCAGTCAGTGCTGGCCTTGGGTCCAAGTAGTTATAAAGTTTCTTCTGAGCAGCTCATTTCCTAGGAGGGAGCTTGCAAACACTGCTTTGCTGGTTGCTACGCRCAGTAATTGACACACACTTTTATTGCCGCCGTGCAGATGTGAAGAAAGATTCTTAGAATAAACTTTTCTGGTTTTTTTGTAGGTCATCCCCGCACAGTTATTCATAATGAATAAACCTTCAGAGACAGACCAAATCTATTAAGTAACTTCAGTACCATCTATATGTAGGTACTGCTGACTTGCAGGTGTTTTCTGAGGAGTGGASTAGGCTGGAATTCAGCAGCTTTGCTCTTCACAGCCCCAGGAGCATCTCCCTGGGGTTGTGGGCAGTAACTCCTGTTGGACCTGCTGGAGCAGCGAGCTGTGCTGTGGCCCTGTCGTGGCTGCTGCTTTGTCATCCTGAGCCTGGGGGTGTAGGGGATGTAAGGCAGCCTGCTGACCTGTCTGATAACTCAGTGCCTCAGCCAGAGTCCAGCAGTGGTTGGAGCATCAATAACTGTGAATTRCATATAGCGGGGATGCACTGATGTCATGGTGAAAATCTGGCATCATCAGCACAGAATTTGGCAGAACTAATAGTAGTCCTTTAAAATGAGCTGTCAGTTTTTTCCATTAGTAACTGGCAACTATGTCTTCAGGCCCACATTTGGTCATCTCATCATTCCATTCTCAATCTGGTCAGACTTTGCTGCCCATGCCTGATTAGGAAGTTGGGTTTTGTTGATGTGGATATCAGACCTGTTATCTTTTCTACTTTTCTTCAGGGRTAGAACTCTGTGTAACATTAGAACCCAAAACTGGTTGAAGCTTAAGTAAAGGTAGAGTCTCACTAAAGGAAAAACATGTGAAACTCTCATTCTTATTGGTGTCTGGTGTCAATTTAAATACAGTTTTTTGAACAACCACACTGCTTCTGCCCTGTAGCCTGGGACTGTCCTTTTTGCAAAGATTTCCTCRTCTGGGTGTGCTGCCATTGCTGAAGTCATTCAGGCTCACTTGATTTAGCTTCCCTTACTGCAAAAGATGACAGTTCCATGTGTTTTCTGAAAGGACACTGAGGCTGATTTCCTACCTTCTTGCTGTCCAGTGCTTGTTAGGCATCAGAGATTAGCAAAGTTTTGCAGTAGGGCAAAACTCTCCTTCTTTCAGGCATGAGAGGAGGCTGAAGATATAACCCTTTTAACAAGGAAAACAGCTGCAGCTTTGCCATTTTGAAATTTCACAGGAGCAAATCAGAAGGAACAAACTTCAAATATACCATTAGAAATACCACAGCACCTCATGATCATGGCCCCTAAAAATGGAACAGTCAATTTGCCCAAGGTGTCACTGAAGAGCTAGAGAGTTGCAGCAATTAAGCAACAGTTTTGGTATCAGTGCATTTGAACTTGTACCACTACACTTTAAAGATCTTGATTTTTTAAGTAAAGGTATTTTCTTAGTAGGAGCAAAGTGCCATTAGAAGTCAAGTTATTATAATATTTGTGAATTATATTTCACTTAGGAATTGTTTTTCCTTTGCTTTTAGGAGCACTGTTTCATCTGTGGCACAAGGAGACAAACATCACTTYTGTTTGCCTCTTTTACAATGAATTSTAATTGTACATAACAGACCTGTTTAGCATATGTATCCTCTAACACCTGATATTCAAGCCTTTTCTGAAAATGATCAGCTGCTTTTCTAACTCTAGGTATCAATTAAATATCATMTTATTTATATATACACACATATAAAAATCTGTATTTGTTTCTTTCAGTTTTATAGTTTGTGCAGTCTACATCCTTAGTAGAAAATTCCCTGAACAAACTGGTCTGATCTCAAGCTGACCGATCTTTGAGCAGAAGGCTCAACTAGAGACCTCCTGAGCTCCTTTCCCATCTGTGATAAGTTTATATATTTATTAGCTTGAATGTGCAAATAGAGAAGGTAGTAAACYACTTCCATTTTAAAGTCCAAGTGTATCTGTTTTCCCTCTGGGAATGTGAGAGAAGATGTCACTTTCCAGTGCAAGACCCTGAGCTTCACAGTGCATTCAGCTGCCCAGCTTCGAGCAGAATCCAGGCACTGCCCTGGGCTCTGTGTGTCCGGGTGAGCTCTTGGGGCTCAGACAGATACTGCCTTCTAAAATATGACTTAGAGTGCAACTTTCCTGCTTCTAAAAATTAATAGCAGATTTTATTACTCTGTTTCAGAGTGTGCTGGCAGTTTGAGTATTTGAGTTTATTGATTCATTTTTTATGCCTTCAGAAATACATGAATATGGAGATAGATTTGAGGGTTTGGATTCGGATGGTTTTTAACTTTTTTGCCCTCTCCTTAAATTTTCAACTCAAACATATACAGACTTAGGTGGAGCTTGTGGARCTCAAGCTGACACAGTTAAATGACACTAAGCTCTGACAGTGATAAGGGCTTCAAGAACTTTTTCCAATGCTTTTCTGCTTGAGTCCTGCTCTACTGACCACCAGTTCTGTATTTTTGAAAAGTCACTGACCTCTGGACTTTATCACAAACCATACCAGCTTAAACTTGCAAGATGATACACATACATGGCAGTCTCCAAGATAAACCTTGGAAAGGATTAATATTTCTGAGTTTATGACTAGTGTGCAAGAGAACAGGGTTAAAGGTTTCTTTTTCTTCAATTGTTCTTTTCTTGTTTTACTTCCATCAAGGTAATTATTTTTTCATCTCTTCATTTTATCTCTCACCATAGATGAAACAACTCATTAATACCAAGTAAAAAAAAAAACAAACAAAAACTGATAAATTTATAGCAAAAAAAATTAATACTTCACCTTTAGAAGATAATTTATTAAAGAATTCATCCATTATGTATATAACATACCAATAAAGACTAAGGGTGTAGTATTTATGCAAGGAAAGTGTGGTAGTCCTCCAGTGAAGCAGTAACTTCAGGAGCTCCAATTCATCAGAAGCTTTTTGACATCTTTCCCTTGGGCTAGGTCAATTGAAACTAAAAGCATTGCAAATGTCACATACTGAGGGCTGTTGAAGACAGAAGTGACATGCATTTACAAGCCTTTGCTGGCTGGCTTTTCTCTGAAGCACTATTGATTACCTCATGAGGAAGAGGCTGTATATTCTTTCCCTTCTGCCAGAGTGAGGTAAGTTATGTGGGCACAGGTAATAGAAGCAGTGAATTTGGGAAAATTCACTGTARGTAAAAAAGAAATCACTGAAGTAAAGCACAATGGACATGCTGATGTCAAGAAAGGTGCTGTGATAAAAAAAAAGAGGAGAATGGTCAAACTAAGAACTCCAGTGAGTTAACCTATGTTGGTATGGTAAGAAACAAAGCTATTCAAATGACAAATTGTTATACCAGCTGTCCCRTTTTGTCTTTCTAAATTGTTCTATGCCCATGTCCTTTGCAAAAAGCTGATTTCCTATGTCTTTGTAAGTATATCACCATGGCAGAAGGGTGTGGGTCATATGTCTTCTCATAAGCTTTACCTAGGAAAGTTCTCAGTTCATTAATACAATTGTCTCTTTGGGGACATAGAACTTGTGAAACGTTTTAGTGTTCTGCTCCTGCAGAATTGGTAATGTAGACTTCTAATAGTAAGAAAAACTAGATATTTCATGACAACCTATCCAACCTATATAAAATTCCCATTAAAAATAGTTTAGACATTTATGTCATAAAATGAAGTTGTACTATGACAGAACTCTAATCAGATTAAAATTATTTTCATTTGACATAAAAAGACATTACAAATTCCTGCTGTTTATCAACTTAACTTTGCTAATTGAAGGAAATGGTTTGTATGTCCCTTAGAGGATATGCAAAGCACATTTGTATTGCCAAATCAGCCTTTTCAAGATTGCTGCATAGTAGYAGCTGTTCAATGGCTACAGAATAATTCTTCTATATTTAAAAACTGCTACTTCCATTTCTTTTCTTGTCTAAAACCTAATTTAACCTGTTGACTCAAGTTATGTTTATAGCAATGCAAATAAATAAACCTGACAACAATTTTTTATGCTAATCATACACAGCAAGCAAAGAGGTGCATAATGGTTAAAAGCAGAACATACTCTCTTTGGTATGTAAATTTACATATTTTTACTATGTCTGTCCATAGGCCTCTATACAATAATAGGACTGCTGTAATGAGAAACGAACATCAAGTTGTTRCGTATAGCAAATGTCCATTTAAATTTCACATAAATTTCACGAAGATGTGAAATTTGCTGGCTTGTAATGTTGGTGAAACATTTGCAGTGTCTGTTTCTTGATGTGATTCTGATTTTTTTTAAAGTTTTATTCTATAAAATTACTTCAGGCTTCTATTTTGACATTAGATGTTTCTTAATTTTGCGAGTCACTACACACAAAAGAATTTTCATTCCCATGTGAGAGAATTCAGCAGAGACTGATTTTAATAGCATCAAGTATTATAACAAAACATTTTGATTTCAATACTGCCTCTATTTATCCCAGCAGGAAAGCTCTTATTTCTGAATTCCCCATGGAACTAGCTCTTGTACTTGCTAATTGCTGTACCACTTCCCTGAAGCTTATCATCACTGAGGTCTAAGTTTCTCACAGAGAATTTGACTGGAAACAAACTCTCAAATAAAGGATATTTTCTATTAAAAACTAGTAAATTATAGTCCACCTTCTCATAATTCCTGTTATCCTGTAAATATGTACACATGTGCACAGAATGTAATTACACCTGGAACTGCAATAGGAATGCCAGTCCAGTGGTGCCTTCTGGCTTGCCACTTGGGTGTTTGTTTAGGAGCATAGCATGAAGAGCCACCTTAGTCATATACAAAGTCTGCAGTCAGGTTTTGATTATTAAATGGTGAAAATGTATGCTTGTATTTGAACCCATTCCAGGGCAATGTTTTTAAATKAATAACATATAAAAAATCCAAGCAATTTCCCCACATTGATTAATTTCTGAGGGCTTTTACATAGGATCATGCATTTAGTACAAAATAAAAAACTATTTGTATAATGGAGATGTTGTATTAGATTAGATCATGTTCAGACTGTGATTGTGCCTTATAGCCCAAGTCCTTTTACACTGAATAGCATCAAAATTACATAATGTTGAGTTTTTTGTTTCCTATGGTAAGTATACCAGGACATTATGTGATGCAAGAAGAAACCAGAAATATCAAACAAATACCGTGTATGAAAATAAAGGATAGCAGTGTGTTCTGGTTTCAGACTGGAGGCAGTCTTTAAGTCAGAATATCTGGAGTTAATACAAGATGTGATTGGTTTAATTCTGAATTTAAATGACTAGTACAGTAAGTAAAAGAAGGCTTTGATTAAGAAGATAATTTTTTACGAAGACAAGAAGGTRCAGGTTTCTATTACAGCAAGGAAATGTTGGATTCCATGCCAAAAAACTGCTAAATCAATAGATAAAATGAAAAGACTTAGTGAACTTTCTTTCATAATCTTTCCATCATCTAAAGAATCTCTTTTCAGTACAGAAATGCTGAATCCAAGTAGTKGCAACTGCTGAAGAGTTCTCTTGACACGACAAGGAACTACACCTTACCACACTGTCACACTGGCTATTTAAGTAAGCCAGAAGTACTCATTTTATTACATTTACTAGATGATACAAAGTGTTATTAAATCAGATCTCAAACTCATTCCCAAAATGTYCTCTACATTATCATTAATATTTTATGCATAAAGATAAATATTTGGGGTTTTTCCTGAATTTTCTCAAGGGTTGGAAAGACTAATTGATCTGCCCTTAATGATTGATAATAGGAGAAATCTGACAAGCCTTAGATCTGTAATAACACCACATTAAATAACAGTATATCATGTTTGAAAGAGTGTAAGAATTGTACTGGTAGGTAAAAAATATATTTTCTGTTCATTTTTCAATCTTTGTTATAAATTATTCCTTATTGAAAAATAAATATCATTTTACTACCTAATTCCTCTTATTGGTAGAACATTGCCATCACCTTTGTCATGTTTCACTGATCTTTAAATGAGACACACAATATTAATGAGTTTTAGGGTTATTTTCAAAGACACTTTTTGTATGTACTGCCTATCTTTTGTTTAACAAGGAAGCATTTTCTACTTTGAAGGCTGGACTTATTCTACCTCTTTTCTTTCAGCTCTTTTGCTGTTAAAGAGATCATAAAATTGTCAATGTGCAATTTCAAGGAACGTCTGTAGAAATCTTTTTCAAGCAGGTCTCATTCTTTAGCTCTGGCCATTTTGATACAAAATGCTGAATTGTGAAGTTCTTTGATGTGTGTTGAGCATGGGTATCTTTCAGCATAGTCACATCAAATCCTTCCTCTTCTTCTGACATTGCACTGACCCATGGGGATTTTTTCATCCAGCCTTTGTAATTTTGAATGASTTTGTCTGGTCCTGTTTAAGGTTGCTTACATCTTGGTTGTAGCAGTGATTCAGACTGGCTTTGTAGAACTGATGCTCATGTATCAAATACATAAATGCTTTAATAAATGCCTAGAATGGGCTATGCTTTCATCCTCAGTTATTTACAGGACTCCCCAGAGTTTCTGATTTTGCTCTTAATTTACTTTATTCTTTTGAGTCTTATTGGACAGGATCTTGCTAATCATGCAAAACACTGTACCATGTGCTGATGGTTGGTTACATGTAGATGTGGATTGATTCCTTTTCTTCCCTCAGGAAATAAGTTGGAAGACATTAACCCATTGATATTTTGAGGCATGCTGTTAACACAATTTGTTTCATTTGACATCTTTTTTTTTCCAGCTTCTGGACACGATTATAGGTGCAGATAAATTATATCTCTTCCCTCATATATACAATAAATTGCGCCATTATTCCACAGACCATCACCCCAAACAAGTGTTTAAGCATGTGGCTCATCTTTCTTGCATACATCTAACATATTGGGTTTTCTTTGACGGCTGAACCCTCAAAAGAGGCTCCTGGCACCTTAGGAGATGGTTAACACCCAGAGGGAATATATTTAGGTGATGCTTGAAGTGCTTGACCATTTTCAGGCTCCAAAGCTTTGATGGATTTAAATGCTAGGGTTAAGTAGGCAGGTAGTTAACTTAATTGCATTTTAAAAAATTACATTAGTTTTTRCAGGGCATTGATTTTGCACATCATCCAAATTGTCTGAGGACTCCCAACTTAACTGATCATTTGCACAGCCTTCCTAGGCTGAAGTCTTTTGAGATAACACACCTAGAAGCAGGAGAGCTGCATTTGCAAAGAGCGGTGGCACGAAGGGGTGAGGGATTACTGTGAGCAGCAGTGCCAAGATCGTTTCAGCAGCATGAAAACTGCTGATAAACGCTGTGGAGCAAACCTGAAGTCCCCAGTTCAYGCAAGCCTGCTCGACCAGATAGGCTTGACTGGCTGCCAGTGTGTGAATCAGATGTCGCTGGGGTTTGTGCTGGAGCAGCCAATCTGTTTCAGCAGCACCGGAGCCTGAAAAGAGGGAATGAATCAATGGGAAGAGACTCCTTGCACAATGTCCTTTTCATGTTACCCAGAAAGCCAGTTTTATGCCAAATTACTCTGGGATCAGGTTTGTGCCATTTACCTTATTGGAAAGCAATAGCTCCCCTTTATCAGTCAGTACAGTACTCATTTTCATTCCCATCTTTGCATTAAAGAAAAGGATAAGGATTCTTAGAGAATAGCATTGAATTAGGTTTCATTCTGTGAAGCCATGCAACTGTTGATAAATAATTCAATTTGCCAACATTTAAATCACTTGTTTTCATGATAAGGAGAATTTAAATTTTCTTTTTGTATTAGTTGAAATTGTATTGGTTGCAGGTTTTGTTCTACTCCTGRGACTCTCTCTGCCCCACTTAGAGAAAATGCCAAATAGAGAACAAAGTAATTTTTTATTATTAYTTCAAGCTTTATTCCTCCCCCAGAAACACAGACATGCATGTGCACAGACACGCATTCCATCATTTTGAATGCTGGTTTTGGTCATTGCAAATGTCTTGAATTATTTAAAACATACAAGGGAGGGGCCTAGTAACTTTTTTATATTTAGCAGTGGAGCTTAACTGTGTTCTTGCTATGGCTCTAGTAGGCCATCTTTTCTGTTCAGGTTTGGTTTAGATGGTTTTCAGGTCTGTTAACTATATTCATTAATTTTCTACTTTCCTGGCCTTTAAATAACTACTATTTTCTCTCAAGAATTTGAAAAACATTTACATTGGATGCAGACACAAAAGAAGAACTTTGAGTGATCTGTCCAGCCTGTCAGTGAAAAGCCATTCCCAGATTTAAGTTYCTGAGGGTATAGATTATTGCTGAGTGATATATTTGCACTTGATATTAAACAAGTAATGCATGTGTGGAAGCAGCCAGGATGGCAAACAGTGGTTCCTTAATAGGGAGACATGACACAATTATAATTTTTTTGTCTTATTGCAGGGCTGGTATCCTTCCCCAGTTGCCATCCTTCTAAATAAAATTGTTATTTTTCGTACCCTACTTACTAATCAGGAAAGTAGGAGACTTGCTATCAGGGCAGARACGAATGATGTGTAGAAAAAAGGAAAGCTTAATTTAGATTTAGGATWAATTCTTTTGGATCTTTTGCAAAATTTTTTTTTTCCACATAGAGTGTGATTATGTTTGTGGTGCCTTCATGTTTTGCAACTCTTTTAATAATTGTACCTCTTTCTGTGAAGCCCTTCTCMAATGATCACTAGTGTCCCTGGTGCTATATTATTCCATGCATATTTTGTGTCTGTCGCTGATTTAAGCCATAAATATTTCAAAAGCTCAAAGTTAAAAAAAAAAATCAATGATAACATATATGCAGCATCCACAATATATAAAGAAAGTGGTCTGAAATGGCCATTTGAAAGTCCTGGAAAATTAATCATCATAATGTTTATTGCAGAACTGTCTCCTTTATCAACATAACTATTATTGTTATTGATATTACTACAGGCATCCTATTGTTGAAGCCTTGTGCTTATTAGAGGAGAGACTGTTTCACAGGCGAAGGCAAAGTTTCTACAGCTTTTTTTGCCAGGTATTTGAAATAGTGAGATGTATTTGGGCTTAGCTGTTCAGAGATGTTCCTGCTGCCCTACACATGAAGGGAAGGTCTTCAGCACCAAATAGCTGAACACAGTGATCCCATTGCTCTCTGGCCCATAGGCACAAGTGTGTGWAGCAATAGGAAGCATATGCTCCTCATGGCCTCCAGCCCTGAAGTCTCTGAAACACATGGGCAATGTCCAGGAGATGGTGTCAAAACAGAGCTGGAGCTGTAATTGTACACTCTCTCTGGTTGCAGGCCTTTGGTGTCATGCTTGTGACTCCAAATGCTACCATGAATAATTGAATCCCACCTGGGGTTGCAACTCCCCTCTGTGTCTGATTTTAAACAATTATGAGTTTGGAGCCTCTGGGTGAAGRCATATTATAGACATTTTAAACCCCCATATTCATTTATCGCCTCAGCTTTCTCTTTGCCAATTTGTTTTTCAATCTTGTAAAAATAAACTGCTGAGGACTGTACAGGAGTTCAGAATTAAATGGCTGTGAGCTGTGTGCCTCCAAATAGGCTTCCCAGTTCTGATGGGATTTCACTGTGGTGATACTCTGCTGAGCAGAAATGCCCARTGCCCAGGCTGAAAGGACAACTTTGCCCCAATCATGGGATGGAAATCCCTGATGGGATTTTGCTGTGCTGATACTCTGCTGAGCAGAAATGCCCAGTGCCCAGGCTGAAAGGGCAGCTTTGCCCCAGCCAGCACAGTAGGTTCTGTGAGCTCTGTCCTACCACCCCTGTGCTCCACACAGCACTGGAGTATCTAACTCTACTTAGCTGGATAACCACAGTAATRATGATAACAGTAGTAATGGGAATTTTATTGTTCTGTTGGGGAGAAACCAGACTGGCTGCCAACCCTGCAAGTTTCATCTGGWTTTCCTCCAGCATGCTCCTCAATGCCAGTGGCAAAGACTGTGCAGCTCTGATTGTGCCTCGTCCTGTTGCCTGCAGGTTTTGTCAGAGAGATGTTTGCATGCAGCTAATGGGGCTGTCATGAGAACTGTGGCCCTGAGGGTGAGAGACAKTTTAAGTCTCAGGAGTACCAGAAAAATTTCTGAGTTTGCTGCTTACAGAAAATTGACAATGTATTTAGACTTGTTGACTAGAAATATTTATTATTGTAATAAAATAATTATTTGGGATATAGAGCCTTGTGAACTTTTTGTAGGTAAGTAAGTTTTGGAAGTTTATATAAAAAGAATTATCCAGTAATAGAATTTCAACCCACAGGAAGGGAAGTCCTGACATGTTTGTGACTTTTTGTGTATGTCAATGCTTTCAACAGTTTGCAGAGGTGACCAAACAAGATTTTCTTTTCACAGAACAGTAAGATTGGGTAATCTGTTGTACTTTCTCAATTAGTTGTAATGAGAGACATTTGGCTATATTATTGGAAAACTAATATAATTGTCGGATGTTGTATAGGAAAATTCATAATGATTTGGAGCTGCTGGGAACATTTAATGAGATTTCTTTTTTTGCTTTCATTCATTCAAGCATCCTTAAGCAGTTAGACTGGTAAAGGTTGATATATTTTGGCAAGAAAGAGTTTCTTAAATTCAGAATTCTTGTACAGGAGGGTCTGTTTGTGTCGAAAACCTTGTCCGAGCCTGATTAGAATGGAGAACGTTTCTTTGGGGTTTTTCTTAAATTTTTTTTCCATGATGAAGTTTCTGTCGTAAATTATGAGAAAACTAGATTTTTCCTAATATCAGATTGCTACTTAACCTGAAAATTGCTTACAGAAAAAAAAAAGCTTTATTTGAAGTTTTAAATACTGAGAATATTCTTGAGTTAAAAAAAAGGGCAAAAGGAAAATAAAAGAAGACACAACAACAATTGTGGGCACTTTTATTTCTAAGTTCTAAATAGAGCTTGRAGCTTGTGGCTATTCAATRCTGTAAGACAGACTTCATGACTACATTTAAATGTAATGGTAACCCAACAAAAATTCATTTATCCCTCTGTATTAGAAAAATGACTCMGAAGAACAAAAGTTGTCTGCAGTTTTAAGTAAGCTGTATCTTTGAGTGTAACTTTGAAGTAATTGTTTTTATGTTGTATAATATGACCCAAATATTGTGGTTTTGTCAGCATGTCTAATAGGTTGCTCAATACCCTTGTTTTGCACAGGTCATTGAGCCCATTCATGTTCAATGATATACACTATGAATGCTCATGGGTAGTTTGATACATCTTTAATAGAAGGTGAAGGAAATGGCACAAGTTTCTTTTTTGACCTTCTGRAAGTGCATTTCTAGATGAAGTGAATTGCATTTTTAGCTTCATCAATGAAATGAGAAATTCTGGGGTAGAAAATGTTTAATTATTGCAGATAAACTTCTGAGAGCTGACCAGTCGTTTCCTGTGATTGCCATTATAATGCAAATWAAAGGAACATTTGTTTTAGATAAATTATAGTACAAAGTGAGAGGTCATCACAAGCATTTTCATCTCACTTCTGAGTTCTTGGATTAGTTTATGCTACTTGAACAACTTTGTCTCTGCCCTCAGTGCAAAATGCTCTGAATAAGTAGCTCTGCTCAGGGCTTTTAGCTTGAGACTACATGAAAGAACTCTGGATACTTGATCATAAGTAATATATACTAAAAGTTGATGTCAGTGGACATTAAAAAAATTAAAAGTARGCAACTTACTTCTTAGGAAGTGATTATTTGATATTAAATAATAATTCTGATTATTATGACAAAAATTATCTAGTGTCAATAAAATGACAGACAAATATGAAAAGAACCCTGAAAGCCTCGTCCTAGATGACCATTAACTTTATTAATATAGAATTAATATGGTTTGGGGTAATTCTGGGCCATTTACTAAGCTGCATAAACCTAAATTCATGAGACACAAGGCTGGCACTTCAGGCATGGTCGTGGATAATTTTGGTGGAGTTGTAACAAAGAGGTGGTAGAAGCTAGTGCTGGTTATCTGGAATATGGAGATGCTTGTGCTCTCTGACATGCCACTGAACTGATGGGTGTGAGGAATAATTGCAGTGCTGTGGTGCAATTGAGTGTGACTGTGAATTGAACAAACTGGGGTAACCATTCATCTCTTGGTGGTCTTGGGAGAGGAGTCTGACMCTGGGCAATGAAGAGATGTAGATGSTCCTCCAACACGCCTCTTCACTGGCAGATCACCAGCCTGTGTCTTTTTGCTCTGAAAATTACTGGCAGAGGAGTGGGGCAAGTGCTCAATGACACATTGGCAAGACATTTTAGCATTTTGTATCASAGTATACGCAGGTAAAGGAGTTTTAAAACATAGTGGAGGTATAATGTCACATATTCTGAAGGTCTGCATGGAGGGCTGATGTGGAGAAGTCTGGTAAAATAATATGATGGGAAGAAGTATAAAGCAAGTCTGTATTTAAGTGTCTTTTAGCATGGTGTGTCTAAGAGCTGTAGCAGAGAAGTGTCTTTCCCACTTGATGCCCTGTCTGTCCACAGCTGATGGATGGCAGATGACAGTAGTGTTTACAGCTTGCACACAGTGTGAGGACATAAAGACCACAGTRGCCTCTCTCAAACACTGTTAAGGTGCCAGAAGGACTTTGCCATGAGATAAGCATAGAATAGAGCCACAGGCTGGCACTAACTCCAGACCYGGTGGAGACACTCTTGGAATGGCACATTCACTCATGCTTCAGGGTTTAGGTTCCTTACTTTGGTGGAAAAAATAAACCAGCTAGTGACATTGTTGAATTTCTCTCCCAGCTTCTTTCTTCTTTTAGGAGTCTTCAGGAAATGGAAGTGGGGCTGTTGTTAGTTACAGGACTGAYTGATACCTGGATGGTATTCAATAAGGCGTAACATTGCCATGTTTTTGGAAGTGTTCTACCATTGCGGAAAATGGCTAATGGGCATTGCTGTGACATTGCTGGCAAATCATCAGTAATCAGTTTCCTTTTTATGGAAGAAAGAGGGTTATGAACGGGGAATGCACTAGGAGAAAGACAACACAAAAAGCTGTGCTAAAATGAAATCAGCACTTAAGAGACAGAATGAAAACATTTAGACACTGAGGTTTAGAGATCAAATGCAGTGCAAAGTTTCTCCTCACTTTGTCATATTTGTGCTTGACAATGTACTCTGCAGTTTCCAGCATATCACACAGCTTATTTCAAACCTAATTGGGAGGGAGTGGCCCTTCTTTATATTTTACTTATATTTTGCTTTTTACCCCAGGCATACTTTATTAATTATGCCACAGCAGGCATTATAAATCTTACTGTACACATGCCAGTGTCCTGTAAATTAATCCAATGGGCATTTATGTTGATCTTTTGCTAACTCATTGGTCCAGTTTCAATTTCCACAGTGTTATTTAATCTAGTCTCAGTTCTACTCCTGGATTTATTGTGCCTTGTTTAAGATTGATCTAAAAGTCTGCTTATTGTTGTACTGTTGTGTTTGATAGAGAAGTTTAGCTGTTTGAAGTAAATGGATGACAAATTAGTAACACTTCAAGAGCAACTTTCAGAATTAGGAAAACTCTTTGTGGTCACTGTAAGACCAGGATTTTGCCTTAGATGAGACAATGCAGTAATGCCAAAGCCTTTGCTGTAAGAAAGGGTAAAGGAAGGGACTAATTGCTTTGATACACAGTTTTGGAGAGTGAATAGATTGCCAAGGTGTGCTACAAGAGAAGTGCAAAACCAGCTGTGAGAGGCAGAGAGCTGCAGAGTGCTCTGCCACCAGGCRTCAGGTACCTTGTGCAAGAGGGAAGAGTTCAGAGATGGAGCTCACCAACCTCACCAGAAAGGCTGAAAATGAAACATAAAAGGAGTGCAGTGAGTTTTAGGAGAGAAGGCTTTTTACCCTTGGTTCTAAAGTCAGTTGAAGGTCACAGGGATCCTTGCTGACACTGTGAGCACAGCTATGGCTCTATCTTGCCTGTCCTACCCTTGCCCAGGCTCTAGCAGCCATGGCTGCTGGTAGCGAGCGCACAAGATGGAACATCTTTCTGGGCTCATGGTTCACAGACCTGCTCTCACCTGGTGTTTGGGGTGGGGACACCACAAGACTGACATTAATCCCTCCCTTTGTCTTGGTTTTACCAGACTGGATATTCATTTGAATCACGACCTTTTCTGGGCCCTGGGGATTTTACATTTATGTAATTCCATGATCATTAAATAGATATAAAAAATGTTTTTTCTCCCTTATTCTCTTGATTTTTTTTCTTATTTTCTKTTTTGAAGCAGTTTTGGTTGGCTACATGCTGAGTCTCTCACTCATTACRGAATTTAGTCTGTCTGGCAGATAGACTTGGCTTATGAATCCATTTTCATAATGCTCCAACATCCACATCATGGCTTTTTCCCTGACAAGTGGGATATWTAAAAAAATAATAACAAAAACCAAGCGCATTATAACCCAGCAGGAATGATTTTTGCAAAGTTACATCTTAATGCAAGAACTACATAGTAGGAGGCTTTTTAGGTCAGCATAATTGRGCTCTAGAGTAGGTCTAGGTTTTGTTTTCCTGCATGTTTGCTTTTTTACTGTCTGCTATGGTTTGATGAACTATGCCATGTGTGCTGTTTCAGAGACATCACAAAGAATCAGCAGTTGCAGAAGGGGCACAACATTGTCAAACTGGAGCAACAGGAATTTGTGTATGTGTCTTTTGTTTYGGTGCAATGACCCTCCAGGAAAAGTGTCAGATTTCAAAGAAATCCCTGTAGAAGATCAGTTTTGTGTACATACATTTTAAAAAGCTTGCTGCTGGTACRTGGGGGAGATAAGAGCAATCATTTTAGAAAGACCTGCAGTGCCCAGGCTGAAGAGATGTTGCAAGTTTACAGGATGCCCAGGAGAAAAAGACCCTGTTATCCCCAGAGGCAGGCTTCTAACATCTGTGGCCCTAATTTTTCTGTTTGGGAATTAAACTTTTTTTAATTTTTAAAGAGATTTGAAAAGGATTTTACTGATTTATAGGCTCATCCTCCTACTCAGCAAGTCACCAGTGACTTCCCCTCAAGCCCACAAAATGAGATCCCACCAGCCAGAGCCATGCCAGGGGCTCTCCCTGCCACAGCCCTTGTGCTGCTGAGCCTGGCTTTTCAGCAAAATAACTAAAAGAGGATGGAAGAAACAGAAAATCTCCCCTTTAGCCTTGCTGGCAAGATAAGCAGCACAGGAACRTGTTTGCCAGGGAGATCATCATGCTGTCAGAAGGCATTAAAAGAGTCTAAGCAGCTTCAGAGCCTGGTGTGCAAGGCAAGATGTGCACACAAAGTCACCGCTTGTGTCCTGGTGAGCTCGCACTGAAAGACACATTTTAGATGGAGCTGCTTGTACAAGATCTTGGTCTGTTAAAATCTCCTTCTCTTCAACTTGGCCTGTACAAAACACACACTGCTGAGCCYAATATGTATTTTTAATTTAGTCAGTGTTTTATTGAAATCAAATACTGCAATATGTCAAATACCATCAGAGAGTGTCTGGGGTTTTTTGAASGTATTTTTTCTGTGTTTGTGGACTGCCTCACAAAAGTGGTTATAACTAATGAGTTATAACCTCTACACKAACAGCATGTTCTGGGGCTACTTTGATGAAAATAGTAAGCAATATRTTTTAGGAGACAGATTGTTTTAAATATTTTATGAAACAAGGATTTTCATGTTTGTTTTAATTGCGGTCAAGGGATCTTACATGCGAGACACTCTAAAAAGTTCACTTAGTGGAATGGATGTTTCTTTAGCTTATTATCAGGATAAATCCTGTTCTTCAGAAGATGGAAAAATTCTATAATTGACAGAATTCTATTGTTGACAGAATAAAAAATGTAGTGTGTTTCTGCAAAATGTTGGAGGATATAAGGGCCTGTAGATTGCCTTTATTATACTTACAATACTTATTTGCTTAATTTTTCTTAAAGCAATAATTTAAAATTTTTAGAAGTGTTTTAATTTCCTCCTTGCTCATTGTCTAAAATATCTGAAATGTAATTAAAAATGGTCAAGACAGTTTTACTCCTAGCTGGTTCCAACAAACAGGCCTGTTCAGCCTGAGATTTGAAAGGCTTTCTGCCCATCTGTTTTCTTTTTTGGTCTTTGGCATTTTACCCACTGAGATTAAGTGATAGAAGAGGCAACATCTGTACTCTTTCCAAACCTGGATTTCACTCTATGGGAAATAAACATAGGAAATTTGGTGGAATTAAACTTTTATAAAAGGTCTGTAACAGAGGAAACTCTGTAAGTGTGTGTACACAGTAAGTACAGCGGAGTCATCGCTTGTCCTCTGGGTTTCATGCTGGCATGGAGTGAAAGGTTCAACAGAAAAAAGAGAGAGGGTGTTCCTGTTTATTCAGGATTATGCATTTTCCTAACAAAGAGCTGTTTCAGATGACCTACAATGCTGGTTTTCTGCTTTGAGGGCTAAAATCAACAAAAGGAAATTAGAGACAATAAGGGAAATTCCATTTTATAAGAAATAACTGGAAGGAGTGTTGCTGCTTTTCCTTTTGTAGCAACAAAGATGGCACTCAAATAGTAAAATCTTAAGGTAGGGCTTTTATACACACAGGGCTTCATTTATGGCACTCCAGCTTCTGCTAAAATTAGTGACTCAGAAATAAGGCATGTAGCCTGCCTTTGAAACAAATTCCTATTGCATGAATATTTCATGAGACTTTCTAGACAGATGGAAGTAGAAAACAAAACCTTGCCTTAGCTAAACAAAATATATCTCAGAATGAGAGCCACTGGGTTGTTTGCTAGAAATAAGACAAAGTTCTGGTCCATATTGCTGGAGAAAAGTTCAGAAAACCCAATCATTGAACTTACTGTTCTAGTGACCAATAGGAAATTGCCAATAGTTTGTATTAGTAATTATTGCTTGGAACAACCTGAAAACAGGAGTTCAATGGTTCCTGCTGTGTGYTTCAATGTTTGATTCTATCTCACAGTAGTATGAAACTTCACTTGTTTTTCAGGCGGTGGTAAAAAAAGTCACTCACTGTCCAGGACAGTTAATGACAAAAGTGAACAATCTAAATAACCTCAATAAAACTCTGAATTGTGAAAGATTTACATCCATTCTCTGATAATCTAATGGAAAAAAAAAAAAAAAAAGAAATCTTTAAATAACCCAGACTTGCTTACTATCTCTTCTTACTCTGAGAGCATTCCCTACACAGACTTCGGCAAAACCAGAATATTTCTATTGAAACTTTTGTCTAGGTTATTTGACCATTTTCTATCAGATAAGGAAATTCCAAATCAAAAACTTCTAAGAAAATTATGTTTATCTCCAAGAAATATCACTAATACAACATAGGGGCAAAAAAAGAAATACGTGGTGGCACAAATCCCACTTAAATAACTCATGCGCTGCTCTGGTGAGATATGTGTTTTGCCCTGTAGARGGATATTACTGGAAGTGGAGAAATAGTTGTATAAAAAAAGGTCAAATATTATAGGGGAAGCAGATGCAAAGGAGAAGTTGTTTAATAGATTGAATTGTTGGAATTATTTAAATTGTTGAAATAGTTCTCTCAGCATCTTGGAAGATTTAGAAATATTCTCCTTAAGATTAATTAGTCACATCAAATTCTGCTTTGTGCTCACCCTCATCCAACAGGAAAACATCTGGCTTTGAGCTATCAGAGATCATAACTGTGTTAATAGAAGATTCTGAGAGYAGTGAGAATTATTTAACATTTGTCTTTTTGAAGTACTTAAATTGTCTTTTCTTAATGATGTTTCAGCTTCAAAAATTTGAAAAAAAGAGGAAGTTCAAATATATAAGAGGAAAGAAAGTTCAGCACACACATAGAAGGATATTCTTTGAAGTCTTCAGCCACCAAGGACTATTTTTGCCATTAAGCCATGAACAAAAAGAAACTTTTTACAGCTAAAACTAAAAAGCTTCTAAATGTTGTAAACTGTTGAGCAATAATGAAGATTTTGCATCATGTAGATCTAAGCTAGGATATAGTGAAATTGATTCTGGAAGTCTGTACACACTTCAAGATTTCAGAAATAATTTTCTACTAACACTTTGCCTGTGGTCTTTATAGACATTTTTTATCCATGCTTCAGAACAGTTCCGCTGTTATGATGCATCTTATGACTAATACAAACTTACCTTTTGGTGCAAATGTTCTTTATGTAATTTATGGAATGAAGAGCAGAGAAGTTTTATATCCTTTTATTGCCTAATGCTTCATAATATGGAACAAAGATTTTACATTACATTTCAGYGATGCTGATATAAGGAAGAGGATAGGAAGGCAAATAAATACATCTTTAATACTATGTTAATTTACAAAAGGACAAAGGATATCAGTGTTTGTTTCACTGACTTTCACAAACTATCAAGTCTTTGTGAAAATATTTAAAGTTTTCCGTCAAGTGTACTATCATCACCTTTTCTCCTATGTTGATACTGCATATTCTGTGTTGTAGTAATTCTTTAGGTAAAAATTCATTATTTTATCATAATTTCAAAATATTTTATAATATGCCATAATTTCAAATGCTTWTGCAGTCATTTTCTAAGCTTTAATCCTTGTTGTCCTTGAACCATTCTGCAATTATAGAATAAAGCATGAGATATTTGTGGGTTAACATTCATCAAAKATTGTTTGAGTAATATGATTCAACATACTCCCCCTGCTTATTGCAACAGCAATTAACAACTACAGTGTTAACAAAATGAAATTATCAATATTTCAGTTTTTCTGAATTTTAAAAATTAATAACTAGATGAGGACAAGTTACATTTGCAAACATGCCTGAACTGGCTTTGTCTGTTTTAATGATAAAATATGATAACAACTTTGTGGTGTGATGAAAATATGTGTTTRCATATTGGTAAATCCACTCTTATAATACTTTTTAATTAATTCCACACAGCTGTTGCTAATACTAGTTATCACTCAGTAGAGTACACAATTTAAAGAAAAGATACTTGTGGCTTATTTTGCAGGTTTTCTGCTAATACTGGGTGTTTCCAGACAGAAATTATACCACTTTCTTGTATGGAAATGTTTCACCAGTAGACCTGGTGTTGGACCATGCTTCAAGTCATTATATCTAGCCATGAAAGAAAGGAAAAAGGTATCAGTTTTTGGTGAAAATCAAATGTTTCRACACAGAGATGCAGAGCCTGCTTACATTTTAGAATGTAGAAATCTGGGTGGAGCAAGGTGAAACATCTTAGGAAGGGCAACTGCTGATCAAAACATGGTCAGAATTTGAAGACTTAGAATTTTAAATGGGGATAAAATTTGAAGCTGCTTATAAACAAATCCACTCCCAAATGAAACAAAAGCTCTTTTATGTTAGAACCCCCAATTTTGAAGCAGAAGAGGTGATCTGAAGTGGAAGATAACCACAGACTGGAAAAGAGTGTGGAAAGATAAGCAAGAATGCTCAAAATAGAAAAAAAGGCTACAAAGGGGAAAAAAATTACCTTTCCTGTTATTGAATGMATTGATTCTTGGGTTCAAACTCAGCAATGTTCTAACTGCTAATCATATCTGCAGTGTTTTTGTATTCTGCTTCATCATTTACTCTTTCTAAAATAGCTGGTTCTTTGGAGTCTGTTGCTGATGGGATTTAGGCACACACAAGGATAAATGTTGCACTGCATTGAAACTGTTTGTTTGCTTCTTGTGATGTGTGGTCTAGGGCTAAGGGAGTAAATTCAAAATTGAGTGCCTTCACTAAATTAATAGAACTGGCCTTTGTTCAGTTCCAGAGAGTTTGGTGYCTAATCCAAATTCAGTAGTGCCTTCTCAGGGTCAGTGGTGGGATTGAGACTAGAATTGAGGAAAGAATTCATTARTGTTTAGTACAAAGGAGGATGAAGCCAAAATGGTGCCTGCAAGCAGTGTCTGATGGGACTGCTTTTGTAGCTGAAGGTGCTTTTGGAAGCTGCTCTCTGCTAAATTGGCTCTGAGTACACTGAGAGAAATTGAATCTTGGTGTGGGCCAATTGGTGTGTCTTAGGAGCRGCTTCAGAAAAAACCTGAATCAAATGTGTAGCACACATGGAGTCTGCAGAAGGCAGCACAGAGAATGCACAGGCAAGAGTTTAATTAGGATGTTAAAAGATGGTGGTGTGATGTGCTTTATCTTTTGTATTTCTAACCATTTGTATGTCAGTAATGAATTAACACATTTACACTGATATTTTTTTTTGTTATTCCTCCTGAACAGCTGGTTACAATATCTCTGGTTACTGTTAGCACTCTGTTGTAGACATATTAGAAGATGGGGACCCAAACCCCTCATCCTTCTTCTCTTTAAGCATGTGGATTCCCAAAAAACTCTCTAAAAATTAAGGTTTATTGTATCCACTTGAAGCTTCCACTCAGGGGAATTTTCTATCAGATATCTTAAAGAAGTTCTATTTGTTCTGCCTACTTTAGCTTTTTTCCTACTTTGTGGATAAAATGAAAGATGTTTCCTTTAAAAGCAATTTTCTCAAATCCTCTACAAAAGTGGAAATCAGTGGGTTTAATAATTCCCTTGGCAACCAGCTCCTCAGGCAACAATGCAGCAATTATAAATAATATTAATAAGTTCATCTGATTGCTTCTGATAACAAGCCATTTCAGAATCCCTCTTTTCTGTTTATAGCATAGGACCCTGGCTGTTGAGAAAGAGGCAGAAATATTCATCTGAATATGTGTGTGAGAGAGAAGCAGAACTGCTTTGCATACTGAGCTACAGAACATAACTGGAAAAAGACCAACAGGAATTCATTTTTAGAGATTTACTCAGGAGCATTATGAACATCCTGTCCAAAACAGAACCAAAGCAAAAACCTAAATCTAATGAAAATTTTTTGTTATTCAGYAAAAAATCCACATGAAAAATTTAATTGACTTACAAGGGTATAAAACAGAAATGTGTCATAATCAAGAGTTTTAAGAACTAATTTGAACACTTCCAATTCCATGGCAGCTAGTCTGGAGTATTCCACAAGGGGAATCATTCATTAAGGGGCAGTCAAAATTCCTGGCTGCTATGCCCAAAAACGAAATTTAAAAAAAAAATAAAAAGAAGGATCCAGGCRAAGAAATCTTGAAATTCATGTTCTTGAACCTGAAAATGTATCATGTTTTTTGTTAGGAAAAAAAGAAAGGTGTAGATGGGCATGACAGAACCTGTACAGAATATTTCTCTGTGAAACATCTATGGATTCAAGAGCTATAATCTGAGGTAAACTAACCTGCTTTCATTCTTGCAATGTGACTGTTTTTCTTGAATTACAGAATTTAAAATACACAGAAATCTTATTTGGAATAATGTTTCAATAATTACAGCTCACAGAATAAATATATTTGTGTAGAATAAGTAGAATTCGTACTTCACAAACAGTGCTACCACTAGTAGGGGTTGATGTATATCATGGTAAAACAACTCCTGATAATGAAATGTTTGCCCACATGTCCTCTTGAAGCTGTTTATACATAAGCATTTCCTTATGGAAACAAATARAAATACATAGAAATATTGCTGTGTAGATTGTTAGGGACAATGTTCTGTCAAAAAAATAAATGTTATTTTATTTTGTGGGATGCAAAGGTCATATGAAGAGATTTCATCACTTTCCTAGAATTCTCAAAACAATAGCTGTGTGASTGAATCTGATATATCAGTAATGGTTGTTCATCTAAATAACCTTCACTATTTTTTCCTATGTTTTTTCTCATCTTTGACCCCAATAAACAATGATTTCACATATCTTCTAGTTAATTGCCCAAGGTTATTTAGYACTTTCTAGCCAAGAATGGGATGCAACTGGATAATTATTTCCAATTAGCAGTTWTTATTCCAGTAAAAATTAGCTTTATTTTTCACTTTGTGTTTTGCATAATTAATTTTGTATTTTGTAATATCAGGAAACACCTAATCAGTACCTGACAAAAGACCAAGAAAATTTGAAAGAGTGTAAGTCAATTTTTATAAAGAACTATTGAATAACTTCCCAAAAGGCATATAGAATTGTGTTAAATGCAAGTGATTCAAAAGTGCAATAATTTATCTAAATTCTGCCTGMTGCCCAGGATTTATTTCTGTTAACTATAAACAAAGATGATATTTTGCAATGTCTTAAATGTTCCAAACCTCTCTTGAGCAGATATTAATTAAAAGGAAAATAAATCTTGCACTTTTTTTTTCCTTAGGCATTGCTGTGTTATTCAGACATTGGAAAGCAAACATTAAACTTCCCTGGGGATGGGACTTCCAGACCTCTCTGAAGACAACATTTTCATTGCACTGCACATACAAGAACAGCTTTTAGATTCTGTGTCACAGTGGTCCTTCTCACAGTATTATTCCACAGCCACTGGAGATGTTAAAGTCCAGAATATTAGCTCTGTATGTCAGCCTCGTCTGAAACACAAATCTCACTGATGATTACCTTCATTTTAAGTACAGATGCAGATGGATAAGTTTAATTTAATTTGCTAAAAAAGCCTTAAGTGGGATTATCCAAAGAGATTAAGGAGTGTTAAAAATGTAAAAATGTACATTTTTTAATGTGAAAAAACAAAACAAAACAGATAAATGRCAGTTCAGGCTGAAACACTACAGGAAAGCTCAGATTCAAAATTGACCAGGATAAATGAGAGTTATTTTATTAATAATTTTTACTGCATCTGATTTGAAAAACTCAAAGGATTAAARCCCAAGATATTTCTTCATCTCTTCTGCTGAATTTTCTTTTCTGTTACTGTTGTACATGGAGAAAATCAGTGATGATGACAATTTCTTTGATGCTTGGAATTCAAGTACTGGATTGAATATTTATTTACTTAAAACCCATCGTATGTTTGCATTGTTCAAGGTGGTGGGGAGGGAAGAGAAGTGATTTTGTTGGTCTTGATGCCAGTGATAGGCACTGTAATTTCTCTGGGGAAATGACTAACTACATTCTACAAAAGCTCTGATGGTTGTTTTATTACCAGGAAGAGTTGAGACTTCTAAAAGTGCATGAGATAARCTGAGAAGTAATGTGTTCTAGTTTGTTAGTGTCTATTCAATGAACATTAGAATTGTTCTTTCATAAAAATAAATGGAATTACAGAGAAGATAACTGATGGAATTACCAACTTCTCTTTCAAGCTAAAAACATCTCCGGAATAATTATATCTAATTTTAAAAATAAATAGATTATTTTTCCATGCAAAGTTATGCAATTCTACTTTAAARAGCCAGACATCATTTTGCAACATTTGCAGCCTGGCAGGCCCATAATCTGCTGGAGAAAGCACATACACATTCCACTCATAGCTAGTGGCACTAGTTACCTAGGCTGTGGTTTGAGTCCAAATTTAAAAGACAGGGAAGATGCATTTGGTGACTATAGTTCTGCCACAATTCATTCAGAGCTCCACTGCAGATGGACACAGGTAAWATGGGCTCATTGTGTCTGAGCRGCGAAGGAAAAATCCCAGAAGTGCTTCACTCACACACCCTAAGTTAGGGTTGCTTTACTCAATGAGATGGATTTGGTTTTTGACACAAGTTTCCTCATCTTCTTAAAAGATAAGGAAAACCCAGACCTGTGCTGAGTGCCTCCTTGCAAGACTCCTGGTTAAAGTGGTTATAAATTCCTATTTGCACATAATAGCCATCTATAAAGCTACTAATAATAGCTGTGGTGTGCCAGTAAACACCTGGATTAAATCTGACTGCTTCAGTCATGCTAAGCCTGTAACAGGGCTCTCAATAGATGCGAGCACACTGGAGCACCTTTACAAATTGCATYGTGCTGTCAGTCCCAGAAGAATGACAAATTTCTATAGAAAAAAAATAAGATTCAGTATGGTGATCTAAAGCTTTTGTGTTGGCTTTGTTTTTCTTTTCAATGATTAGTACATTTGAATGCCACTGTTTTCCAGACAATTCCCTGACTGAATTGGGGACCATGTTARTTCTCCCCATGACCCGTCAGAGATAAAGAATTTGTTTACTGTAAATTGCTCACCACTTACTCCTATGCACCATCTGCCACTCTTACCCACAAAGAGCTGCATTGCTAATAATGGCTCTTTTGACTTAAGGAAAGTAATACAAGACATTTCATGTACAAGCTTGGGATGGAATTGCAATTTTAATCTCCTATCCTTCAAATAAATCCTTAGYGTCAGTAAATAAACTTATTATAGCTTTCACACTTTTATGTAACAGTTGAAGTTTTGCATCATCACAGAAAGTAATGAAGAGGATACTAATTTTTCCATAAACTTGTCCCAGCTAAGCCTATCCGTATGTTTTTACTCCATAAGAAAATGAATCCTTTTTAACCAGTAATAGCCTTTTTTAATAACATATCACGGGACAATGAGGTCCTGTTTTAAGAACAAGGAGAAAAGGACCTTGCAAGCATATTGTCCCTCAAATATCGGTGTGCAGCCCCCAGGCTTATCTCTGATGAGCCTTGTTTTATCCCTTTGTTCTTTCAAATCTAGTTTAAAGCTCTTTCAGTGAGTCCTGCTAACTCCTAAGCAAAAAACCTTTTCTCCCTTTGAAGCAAGTTTTCATATAATTTTATTTGAATTCCAGACTTTCGCCATCTTTCCTAGCACTTCTTTAGAAGTGTCTGTCTAGAGGTGTCTTTCTGTCTTTCTTTTAATCTTTGGGATACTCTTGTTCACCAAGTATCTTTTCTTGATTTATGCCATGAGTTTTTGCATTCAGCATTGTCCAGGACTGTGTATAGTGTATAACTCCTTTACTGGAAGCAATTTAATTCACTGAGTATGTGTCATGAAGGGAATATTCTTTTTCTTTCCTAGGTAATGGAACATTATTCAGCAAATCTTTCTGTATCCTAGCATTTTCATAGAATCCCTGCTTTCATCCTTCATATGTATTTTTCCTCTGAAGAACCACAAATGCAGGTCTTCATACATATTAAATTAATACTTTCTTCTTTACAGAATTCAGTTTCATTAGTTCAACTAATCAGTAGGAGTTAAATAAAATACCATTATTAATACAGGTTCTTATTACATGTACATGGTGCTTAATTCATTTCTTTGCTTCCAGAACAACAGGTGTAAAGACCAAAAAATTTGTCAGCCTTCATATAAAATGCAACATGATGTCTATCCCACCACCTGTTTTCAAGAACCTAGGAGCATAAATGAATGTAAACAAAATATGCTTCCCAGTTTTATTGTTATTTTTAAGGTCTCTTCCTATGTATTTTTCAAAGCAGCTGTGCAATGGTCTCCAGATTCATTACATGCTTGCAGCTTCCATTCCTATTTCCATCTCCTAATGACTGAGGACTGGTCCAATGTTTGAGAAACCTATCTGTATCTTAAATATCTTCCTTAGAAAGTATCCACAGTTCTGCCTTTAAAAAGTGTTTGTGTTGTTTATGAGTCCTTCAGAAGTTGTCAGAAAATTGCTTTACAGGTAATTTCAGCTTGAAAAGCCAAATCTCTTGTTCTTCAAGAGCATTGTTCCCTGTAAATGCAAGTAATGTTGGAAACACTGGTGAAAATTGTGAGGCACAGTCCTTTATTGCCCTTTTCAGCCTCTTATACTTGAGTTATGACAGCTGTTCATTAATTTAAAGTCACCTATTTCCATAAAAAAAAGAATAATATCAAATTCTGAGATTATATGCATAACCAAAGCTAATTTGGTCAAATAATTAAAATGTGGCTACTACTGACTACTAAAGTCAGTAATACTTCTCAAGAGGAATTTAAATACYGATGCAGAAGTCTGACAGTTTTGCCTTTGTATTAACTTTTACACTGCATTATTAAGATACCCATCTTCCAAATCAGAATTCTCATCTTTTTATGCTATTACCATTGAAAAATCATAATAGTTTTATTTAATTTTTTAATGCTATGAATATTAATCTATATTATTTCCTGATTCTATTCCTAGGTTTGTTATTTGTAGATAGTATGGCTGACAAGTTAATGCCTACCCTTTTATTTCTGTCTTTTAGGARAGTAGTTGTATTGGTAAGTGACAAAATAGAGAACTTATTTTTAAGGCATTTTTCTTTGGAAGACTGTGTAGTTTGAATATACATGGAAGACTAAAAGCAGCCTTTTTAATAACAGTCAGCAAAATTTTACATGTAACTACATGTTCATACATGTTGAACTTCGTAATTTGACACCAAAAAACCCTAAACAAAGCAATTCAATAACAGAAGGATTCATAAATATATWATCCTACTAAAATARCTTTTCCATTTTTATTTTCCTACCATTAACTTCTTTTTGTGGCTGTAAAATTATCTAACATATTTACTCAAATCTCTCCTTTTCACCTTTAATGTCAAAAATCAGTGACACAAGTTTGCCTGAACTACAGGTCTGCCTAAAAAAACAGCGTGAAGAAACAAAAATAATTTTCAGATTTGAATTTTGCTGTGTTTTCCTTTTGCTTACYATCTCTCCCCTTTTCTGTTAACAAGGAACTGCCACCTTCTTTTCTCTACACCACTCATTATCGTCTTGTCTGCCCCTGCTGCTGTGATGCCTCAGGATTTCCTGAGAGCGATGGGATTTGTCTCAGCTCTCTGATCATGGCAGAGGGAGGGGTTGGTTTRTGCTTGCTGGAGTGCACTTGTTCCTAATCATCATACCAGGTCCCTAAAGTCTTTCTTTGCAATTAGAAAGCAAAGGCTGCAGAGAGCACATTCCTCCYTTCTGGCTTCATCTGTATGAAACACTGAAAGTTTGTCGGTTTCAGACTTATGTCCACTGCCTACAACACCAGGCAGGCTTAATTGTAAATCAAAAATTAGTTTTTTCAGGTCTAGGTTTGAAAAGTACAAGTTAGGAAAGAGAAGGTTATGAAAAGGGAAACAGAAAACACAATTCCAGCTGTACAGTTGTTTAACTTCTCTTGAAGGTCTCCAGGGCTTGTCCCTGYGCACACTCTCCCTGCTTCCTACCAACCTGGATTCCTTTTTCTTCTCCCAAGAAACAGGTAGCAAGGATGAATTACATCCTAGAAATGAATGTGCTTGTTGGCTCAGCTAGACCCACTGGGTATTTATGGGAGCCTTCCCAGCTCTGTCATGCAGCAGTCCTGCTGGCAGCTAGCTAGCTTKGCCACAGTTTGCCTATCCACTCTTTTTGTAGTGCTGCTTTTTTGATTTTGGTTTGTTTGGGTTTTTTTAATATAGCTTTTTGGGTTTTTTTTTTATAGCTTTCTATAGAGATGGCATGTGATGCTTCATTAACAGAGATGGCAATTTTAGCAACAAACAGTTTTTCCACGGCAACATAAAAGGAGCTAATGCCCTTGGTATTCCTGGTGTCCAGTGTGACTGTACCCATTCTTTCAATTTTCTCTTACAAGCAATAAAGGTTTTTAGTTGCATTTTGGTGAGCTTTTCCACATCTCTAGTAATTTTAGTTTCTCCTTCCAACCTTGATTGTAACATTGGTATTGCTTTTTACTTTCTTCCAGCTACCCCATGTATATTGGGTAGATTTATAGAGTGTTGRCAATATACAGTGATGTTTTCCCAAGAGAATATCTGGAAGATCACTGCTATTCATTGACTTCCATTTTAAAAACAATTTCAGTGCCAGTTCTGTATAGTCATTGCCGTTCTGATCACAGCAGAGTGTTCTGATTTGCTTATCTTCCAAATGGTTCTTGTAAAATAAGAAGCTGTTTTTCRTTAAATAGTTCTAGTCATCAATTATGAAAATTAAAATGATTAGCCTTAAAATATGTRGGGAGAGAGAGAAACATTAACTATTTTTCTTTATTTTACCAGATTCGAAAGGAAAACTAATTTTTCTCTGAAAGAAATTRTAGTATACAAGTGCTTTCAGAGGAAGGCTCATTTTTATTGTGCTATTCACATGATTTATTATTCACAAAGAAGATTTGAACAGAAACTGGTCTATACATGAGCCAAAATCCTGACTTTAGAGAGATCCTTTGGCTGCAGTTTTCACTGCCCTGTGTAAATCAGTAGGGAATATTGCAAACAGGTTGAACTTCCTGTTTGAAAGTAAATCTGACAAGATGTATTTACCAAAACATATATAGTAAAAGAAAATTAGGCATTTCTTTAATATTTTATGCTCTTTGTCTCGTGAGGTATAAAGAAATTCAAGATGCTCATTCTGTCCTGTATTTTCAGTACTTGTATCTTCCTAATTTAATTTTTAGCTTTGAAAAAGAAGTAAGAAAAATATTTAGGTCSAATCTAATTTCATTTTAATTTGGCTCAATATAATGTTAGCCAAAGGATGATAATTAGACTTGCTAAAAAAGAATGCAAAATAAAAAGGGGGAAATTGCCTTATTAAAAAAATCTTAGACAGTAGGAAAAATTGACTCTTTTCTTAGTCTTTATGAACAATCTTCTCTCTCCAAAGGCAAGACATTTAGTCTTCCTTACACCAGTCTTCTACCCATAGGAAGAGATAATATGCTGGAGTATTTTGGGGCTTGTGAAATAAACACCTAGAGATTCTTGGACCGTGTTGTAATTGAACARTGTTCTCCTTTGCTGTTGATAGATGATAATTATACCATGTAAGGGAGAGTGCTGGCCTATTTACTAAGTTTTCATTTGTTTTGTTTATGAGAATTTTTTTTACAGTATACTTATAAAAAAGAAAAAAAAAAGAAAAAAAAAGAAAAAATAAGAGAAAAAAAGGAAGCTATTTTCTTCCAATACTGCAGAAACCACTCTTTTATGTACCATTGGCACTTCTGGATGTACATATTGTACCAGTGGTAGGGAGATCAGCATCAGGGAGGTGCAGCCTCACAGCCATTGTGTCTTCAGAATCAGCTGGGAATGCAGGCTTTTGTAGTCAAATCTTGCTTCAAGCCTGTCCTTTTAGAAACTCATAATAGAATTTTCTTCCTTTTTCTATACCTGCTTCTCACAGCAGGAGGTTTGAAATTGCCAGAGTTAAGCAGTTTAATAATTACTTTGKAAAAGTGAAAATGCACATGGCCAGGCAATTTCATTTCTATTTCGAAAATAAGTTTTTCCTCTTGTTTCTGAAAAAGGAGGTGGAAATTATGATTGCTTATGAAATTAGTTTGTATAACTGGTTAGGTATTTGATTATTTGAGCATCTGTCTTTAACAGCTGAGGTAGTTCTGTTGCCTTAAGCAGAAATCAGTGAGGTGAGAGCAGATAGTGGGAAAAAGACAGAAATTGCTCTCAGGCTACTTGCCATACTAACAAGAAGTCTAGTTACAGAGGACAGGAGTTGTACTGAAATGGCAGATGTAATGGGAAAATCAGAGAGATCCACTTTAAAAATGCACATTTCTGCAAGTAGAAATAATTCCATCTATAAATCATTTGGCATGAAATTCTTTTCCTTCCCTTAAAAATAACACTATGATGGTAAAGTCCCTTATAAATGAACCAGTTGAAACTTCAAAGACAGTCCTGTGCTTTTCTGTCTTGCAGTAGTCCCATGGTGCCTTGCAGTCCCTGTCCCCTAACAGACATGTAAGATTGAATAAAAGATATAAAATTTTGACCACCAGAGGAAAAAAGTGATTCTCTAATAATTTAAAAGATTTTATATTCCCTCACTTCATGTATTTTTTCCTTTTATGCAATACCATGATTTTTGTATGACATTGCCCATTCCAATTCTTCCAGYGCAGGTCATACATCTGTTCTTGTTCTCACATCCCAAACCTGAAAAACTAAATAGGGCAGGGAAACTGCAGATCAGCTTGGCAGCATATCCTTACAAACCAAGCTCAGAGCTTTGCTGCTAATCCAGTTTCTGACAGTTACCATTGTTTGCTGTTGGCTAGGATTAGCAGCTAGATATATCGATCAGGAAYGTGGCATGGGAGGTAAGGAAGCACAAAAATTTACAGTGTATTAGATCAAATGGGAGAATACTTTGCTCTGTCAAAGGGGTGAAGTAAGAATGTAGCATAATTCTGTTGCTATTCCTCATAAAGAAGAACAAAAGTTAAAGTCACGATGGTCATGAGCCTATAAACCACCTTGGGGAAGGTTGAGTGGGAATGGATCCCAAAGGAACTCTTGGCCTCTTAAAAGGTTACTRCCTTGTTCAGTTGAAAAAGGCAAGGTAAAAGAGTTTGCTGCACAGCTATTCAAAAGATTTTTCTTTCAGAAGAAGTGAAGGACAACACCCCTACGCCTGAAAGGACGCACCACACCGTCTGCCAGCCCAGCACCTGCCTTCTGGCAGAATCCCCAGGACCTYAACCTTGAGAGGCTAAAATATCTGACAGAGAGATAAGGTCCCCACCTTGCAGGAAATCAGGTGTATTTGAATGATAACTAAAGTTTYCTTTTATGGTTCATATAACCCAGCTATGCTGTATCAAGGAAAAGGACCAAGTTTCTCAAAATAATATAAATTATGCATGAAAATATGCCTAGTCATTTGTGTCCAAACCTTGGAATGTGCCATGCTTTTTTATAGAATGTGGCACATTTTTTACATCTCCCCTGAATAAAGTAGTCAAAATGTGTAAAATATAGGAACAAAATAAGGTCCTCAAGTCCTTATCTTTCCAAAGTGTCACAAGAATAAATGACTCAGATGAGACTCCCTTGAAAAAGATTTGATGGAGTAATTTTGTGTTTTATAAAGTATCCATATTTCCAGGTTTTGAATCCCATGCTAAGTTGAAACTATATAATATGCAGTCATGAAAAMTTTCTATTATTTGTGAATCACAGAATCATCTCAGAATATCCTGAAKAGGAAGGGAAGCACAAACATCAAAGTCCATCTCCTGGCCCTGCACGGGACACCCTGGGAATCACCATGAGCRTGAGTGTTGTCCAAACACTTCTTGAACTCTGTCAGGCTTGGAGCTGTGGCCACTTCCCTGGGGAGACCCTGCCAGTGACCACCTCTGGGTGAAGAATCTTCTCCTGATATCCAACCTAAACCTTCCCTGAGGCCATTCCCTTSGGTCCTGTCATTGTCACCACAGAGAAGAGGTCAGTGCCTGCTCCTYACAGGAAGTTGTAACTGCAGTGAGGTCTCCCCTCAATCTCCTCCAGGCTAAACAGACTGTGACCTCAGCCACTTCTCGTATAAGCTTGCCTTTAAGATAACTAAAAAAATTATTTTTGGGGTTTATTTTTATAATTTTTTCCTTATATAGAATAACTTTTTTTTTTTTTTTGCTAATACAGTGTGCTGGCAATCTGTGAGTGGAGAATCTTTTTAAAAGAAAAAATAAACTTGATCACTGGTGTGGTTGAATTATGGCTACTAATGTTTCTTCAGCCTATTATGTGCAAGAAAGGTAAGAGTAAGAGAAAAGTATGTGTTAGGAAGAAACAAACYTTTTTACTGTCCAGGAAAGCAGATTGGAATTGATTGGAAAATAGATATTAGGCAGGTGGGAAGTGTATCATTACCTAAAATGCAATTTCATAAGTGTCAGACRCMCAGTGCTGTCCTACAATACTCTATCTGGTTCATAGATTGTCCTGAAATGAGTCTCAACCTACCAGCCTCATATATTTCCCAAGTAACAAAGTTCTCTTGCACTCACATCAAATGCCTGCAGTCTGTTATAAACAACAGCATAGTGAGATAAACTAYTAATGACTGTAAAACTATAATAACCCTTCACATAAAATTCCTTAGAATTTGTGATGGAGCTTTTCTCAGCAAAAATAAGGATTATGAGAAGCAGAGACCATCACCAACCTCAAGATTTCTAAGAGCAGTAGATACATTTGCAGATAAACCATTCTAACAAAAAGGGACATCTAAATGATGCTAATAAAAATRGTGCTTCTTTATCAGATATTAATAAAACTACATTTATTAAGATTAATGGAAAAGGAAAAAATATCTCTGGGACCCTATTGTTTTGCACATGTAGAACAGCTGAATTTTGCATGTTTGAATTGATTTAAGGAATAGGAAGACAGATAGCATGATTCATTGCTAAATCCTTGTCATTGTTGCTCTAAATAACCTGCAATTATAAGGAAAACCCCTCAGTTTCTGATGGAATTGTAGCCTAAGGCCTTATTTGTAAATGTTTGGTTGTTTTTTTCCCCTGCTCTTTATCTTTGGTRGACTGACACAGCCTAATTACCCACAGAGCTGAGGACTAGCATGAGTCCTCTGGGTCACATTAGTGATCCTGGACTGATGGAGAGTGACCATTTATTGAAGTCTGWAGTCCAAAATATTTAGGATATACCAAGAAAAAAAAAATCATACCTAAGACTATTTATTTGTTTATTTATGAGGCTGCTCTGGCACAGTTAAATGTGATCTTTAGACTGGAAGATGCAAATTGCAGTTGTTTGCATGGTTGGTTTCTTTAAAAAGATTACGTGTGACAGGCTTTCTGCACAAGTATCAATCTTGTCACAAATTTCTTTGGTGGGGTTGTCTGTGAGGCTCTGAGACTTCGCCTCAGAAAGACAAAAAGCTGGTCAAACATCTAGAGCCATCCAGATGGCTTCTTCTTTATTGATGACCCACCTCTTGTAGCACAATTTCTTTGCTGTTTTTGGGGAGAAAAAGATCRGAAATCCTTGTTTGGTTTCCTACATGATTGTCCCTTAGTAGTTCTTTTCATTATTCTATAAGTTAATATCAAAGAGAGAATCTGAAAGACATATTTAACAGAAGGCTTGTCTGCCCAGATGCAGGGCCAGGAGGGAGGGGAGAGCAAGCATCTTGCCCAAATAATGATAAATACTGTGATTTCCAAATGCACTGAAGTGAAGGAAGAGCCTGTGTCATATCTGTAGATGTTTTGCAGTGATTTAATGTTAATTGCCATCAGTGACAGCTGTTTTCTACATCACTTTCTAAATTATACAAATATCTTTCTCCCCCAAGCGCTGCTTGAATTTGAGTGTGTGCYTGGTGTTTTTTCTGTCCCTTTGGCCTTCTGCATTTTCTAATTCTCTGTTGAATGAAGCCTGCCTTTCACAGAGTATGATACTGGTGGAAACCACATTCAGCACAACAGTTCACTGGCAGGAGATGCTAATGGGAGCACTCAGATATTTTGACTTCTTTATWATAAAGAGAAAGAATTTTAGCCTACTGCTGGTCATGGCCCCTTTAACAGGACCAGCTAAAGTGTCTGTGTTCCACACAATCTCCTCCTTAAATGAGGAGTTTTAATCAAGTTTTTAAACCTAAACAGACTTGTCCTCCAAAATATTTCTTTTCTTCTTCAATGCTACTGCAAATATTTCTGCTTTAACATGGAAAATTCTGGTCCCTCTTTTTGCAGAGGGACAGATGAATTTCTGCAGTCCTGCTTGGGTGTTGGAGACATTATGATTGTTTCTGTAGAGGCCAGTAGTGTTCTCACCTGAATTACAGGATTTATGGAAGTGTGGAAAGCATTCAGCTAAAGACATCTATAAAAGTTTGGAATTTTTTCTGGAATTTTCAGGGTAAAAAAATTCTGATGTCYAAGAGGTTAAAAATTCTTTTTTCTATAGGAAAAAAGCCTGTAGAAATATTCCTACTTCAGTCTGCTACTAGTGTAAAACTCCCAGCATAGTAAAATGGAAAAAAAATTTTTTCCATTAATTGAAGATGAAAAAATTTTTTTTTCTGCTCATGCTTGGTTTTTACAATGCTCTTGAAATAATAATGTTTTACCACCTCAAAATATTTTCAGATATATATCTCTAAAGATGGATTTAAGTGTTTCATGATATATCTGTGATCCATTAACAAAAATATATCCCTTTACTATAAATGAATATGTTTTTTAGAAGCYTCATGGTRAGCCATATTTCATGATTTTTAATAYATAATTTCTTAGTAGTTATCATGTTTCATGTGGCCACCTTCTACTTTGTCAGCTTGGAGTGAGATGGCATTTCCTTGACATTCAGGGACTGCTGTCATACCAACAGCCTGGGTGTRTTTGCATTCATTATCTTTTTGCAGTGGAATAATAATAATGGGAGAGGGGAAAGGATGGGAAAAGAGCAGCTCTATGTCATTTCTTTCTCAAATTCAAGTATATGCTGCTCTCTTGTGGAAATTCTATGGTAGTTACAAGCATTAAGTAAAGGTGTCCTTGCTTTCTGACTTTTATTTTGGCCTATTGAATATTGCTAAGACAGATTCRGTGCATATGATGTAACAGGGTTTTTTAAATACAAATACCAATTTTGCCTATTAATGTACTGTTGTTCTTTTTCCATTTTGATGGTGAGCATCCATTGTTGACATAGAGTTGTGTGCTGCATTTGGAATTTGATTTGTGCTGGTTTGTAAATAAACATACATTTTTTTAATATTGGAAAACTGCCTGTTCTACTCTTTAGGTAATGCTGAAGTGCACCTGTAGTTTCCTCAGGTCCACTTTTTCAATTAACCTCAGTAAGAAAATAAGTGCTTTAAAAAAGGGAATGAAAACTTGGGTATCTGTCTGCATGATGTTTGTTTCGTGGGGGGTGTTGTCCAAATCATGGATTCTCTTATCTTTTCTTGTGTATTATGAAACTGAGTGATGAGCGGAATTTTTGGAATAATGTTTCAAGGCACATCACTGTCCAGCCAAACTATGGAGGCAGTATAGTCCCAGAGGCATCCTCACTGAGGCCCTGGGATAAAAGAGCTCCACAGGCAGGAGAGCTTTGGGTGCCAGATTTCCTGAGGGTGTCTGCAGGGGGARATTCTCTGCTTTCCAAGGAATATTTGTGAATATATATGTATTTGAGTTTATCTGGCTGCTGCTCTGTCATAAAGAGGACCTTTCKACCTTGACATCTGTTTTCATTACAAGACAGAAGTATTTGAGGTAGCCCTTCTGTCAGATGCGGTAAAAAATTTTATTTATTATTGCAGGATATAAAGGTGGAGCAATTTTATTACCTTCTTTACCTAAAATTTATGTTAATAATCATAATAACAATAAACTCTATTTTTTGCCTGAACATGCCCTACATTCTTACATATTCTGCAGTATATTTTATCCAGTAGAATCCTTAGCAATAGACAGGCTAAGCATCCCCCCTGAGAATTTCTACTGCAATCCTGATATTTTATTTGTTTCTGGAAAGTCTAGTTGAGTTCACTGATACAACACACACATAGCAAAATGCTTGACTACAAAGAAACACTTCATTCCCTCACATAAATACTTGGTGCCACCTCTGAGGAAAAAAATCTCCTTAGTATGTTTAATAATTCTTTTAAGGAACAATTTTTGAAGATAAGTTATGTTAGAGCACCACCATCATTAAAATCACACAGGCAATTTCAAGAAGATTGAATTTACTCTTTCTGAGTAAGACTTGTCCAGTAAGTTGAGGAAGGACTCAGACCTTTGGTCTGCTCTAACCCTTGGAGGAGCCCAGCCTGTTTTCAAATAGGGCCTCGAGGTATCCTCAGTGCAGATTGAGCTTCCACGAGGCCAYGGCTCCTGCTCTGCACATGCAGCCTCTGGCTCCCTGCACAGCAGCTTCTCTGTGTACCCCAGCCTGGTATTCTCTTGGTTGTGGACAGGGTATTATGTGGTGAAAAGAGGGAGTACAAAGAATCAAGTCATCATCAGTATGCTTTTGTGAGTCCTGTTCAATAGAGTGAGAGCTGCGAAGGAAAAGCAAGTAGATTTGGAGTGTCCAATATTTCAGGAGAGGTTGGGAGAGGGTGTTTTTATGATAKTCTATTATGTCTCCTCTTTAGAGAGAGGCTAAGCCAGTGCCAAAGGAATAGTTTTCCAATGTGCTATTTGTTCACAGGATGGATAGGGGCTGACAAGCTGACCATCAGAACAGCTTCTTTGTCCTTGGAGCTCCAGGGGGTTTAACAGTGCACAGAAGCTACGAGTTTTTACCAAAATGACTGTTCATTCCTTTTTAGATGACTTTTCAGCCCTGTCCAGCTTATTTTCAAGGACTTCTAAAAGACAAAAATATTAAGCAATGTATATTAGGAGGGTGGTGGGGAGGTGAGGGTAAGGTACTGGGTGCACACATGATGTGGAAAAGGTCTCYTGCCTTTTCTAGAAATACATTCATCCAGAGAAGGCTCAGATGTAGAAGTATCAGTATTCACAACACATAAATAAGTATCACAGCTCAATCATGCCCACAATCAGCTTTACTAGCAGCAAGATTAACATGAGTCTATTACATCCCCTGCATCTTCTGAATGTATATTTAAGGGTATAAAGAGTAGTATTGAATTTATTCTCAAGAGAGTTACAGGATTTTTTAAATTGTAATATTTGTTTATTGGTTTTAATTAAACATTTGAAAGCTGAGTCCTTCATGACAGGTAAAGATAGCATGATAATTACCTAATATAGACTGCAAAAAATGCTGGCAATCATGATAATAATCTGGTTTAGTCCATGCAGGTTGCAATAGAATAGAAGGATCTGTTTATTTATTACTAATAAAGAAGCAGGGGTCATTCTTGTTTACTACTTTAGGTTCTGATTTTGAGAAGCTGGTAGAGATAAAGTCAGTGCTGAGAGGAGTAGACTAATAACCTCCTTCCAGCTGTTCCTAGTGCAGCCCTGTGTGCAGCYGGCTTCTCTGCCAGGGTCTGCAGCTGAGTCATGCTCAGTGTGCTGTCCACCAGGACTCATTCCCAGACCTGCAAGCCATCTTAGCACCTCTGTATTCTCTCTGCAATAGTTTTAAGGAAATATTTCTTTTTTGGTTTGTATCTTTTTTCTAATTGTCTTTAAATTCTTTTCACCATTGAAATCATCAAGCAAAGCACATAAATAGTTTAGCAAGTGGTGACYGTTAATTTTGTCCAGAAAGGGGTAGGAATAAAGAAAAGCTACTGCATATATTCTCTGTTGCCTACTTGAGGGTATAAAAAATCCTGACTTCTATACACAGTAGTTATACCATTAGCTTTTTAGGCAAGAAAYAGAGATGACAATTGCCTCATGTTGTATGAATTGGGCTAGAGACCTCTGATCCTTCAGAACTGTGCTGACTCTGCTGAGGTCTGAGGACTATTGAGATAATGGAGAATGGCATTGGCAMCCTGAATTTCTGATAAAACTCCATTGGAAATTCATCCAAAGGGGGCAAAGTATCAAAATCAGTGTATAATGGAGCAATTGTATTTCACTTGTATCATTCCCAGCACCCAAAAGACAGATGTGGTACTTAATGGAAACCTAGACAGTTGTTTTGAAAGGTCTCACTGTTATGTATGTGTAGCAAATGGTTGTGTCTAAGCTTCTTTCCTGTACCACTTGTCCACTTTGCTGAGCTTCTGCAGGTAATAAAAGAGACAAAATCACTTGGCATATTTTAATTTCTGCAAGAATGCCACTCCCTTCATAGGATTGGTATTTTTACCCAGGATTCACTTTTGCCTTTATGACTCCATTTCCCCCAAAATGTTTAAAAAACTTATTAAACTTCTGGTTCTTATTCCTTTCTTCGATTTTTTACAGAAKCTGCTCATTGGTGCATGTGATTGTRCCTGCTCTTCATCAGCAGCATGAACTGTGCTTTGAATCATCTCATCAGAAAACACCATTGTATTGTTTCCTTCTGTCTTGTCAATTTACTTTCAGCTTCTTTTTAAAGCTTATTCATAGCATTGAAACTTTTCTTTAAAATTGGTGTGTGTTCATTAGACTTTTACCATGTGTCACGATTCAGCTGCAGATGCTGGCAGCGAGACAGACACGGGGCTGCATGAATAAGAGCTTGAAGGAGGTCATTAATCCCCTCTGTCCAGCCCTGAATTTATATCTATACCTGATATCAGATGTGTGAAAAACGCCAATCACTTGTTTTTAAAATTTTACAAGTTTAATAGTWATAAAATGGTTATAAAAAGAGTAACACAATTAGAGTCATAATAATTGGGACAATTTGAATTAGRACAAYATGGGAAAATAGAAACAAAGWGTTACAGACGTCCRGGTACCTTTTTCTGGGCATCAYRAGCCCAAAAARGACCCCCGTTAACARAGGATTAACCCTTAAAAACAATGGCCTGTTGCATATTCATACACSTCATACAYGATGCATAAATTCCATTCAAACACAGGATTCTGTCCGGTCATCGTCAACTTCTTCCTCATRAGACTAACAGCATCGTCCTGGCTGTGTGAGGTGGGAAGTTGTTTGTTTCTCCTGATAATGGAGCAATAAATTCTCTTTCTCTGAAAGATTTAGGYRTCCTGTGAATGCTATTTCAGTGYGAGTCCTTTCTTTAGRAAAAAAGTATCCTACATAGCATAGTTTCTATTTTAACATTTTATTATAACCTAAAACTGTATTTACCACCCTACTTAAGAGAATTAATACAGCATTACTTTCTAACACAACACATATAATATTCATTTTAATATTTGTGAAGAGCCAATCATAAAATATGCATTTTTCACAAGATGGGAGAACTATATCCTGCAGTTTTCCGTGTCCACGTTCCTAGGAGTGCTAAATCGACAAAAGAGCGGCACAAAGGGCTGGGGCAGTGGCAGCGGTGACAGCTAAAGCCAGAGAAAACCTTGGCAGAGCAGGGATGTGCCAGATGTACTGTAGCGGAGAACGCAATTCTGTATACAAAGAGATGCAAATGAGAGCAGGGATAAAAAAAGGAAATTTTGGTCTYTGATGGGACCTTCCCAGCGCAGTAATCCGGGTCTCTAAATCTCCTTATTGCCCTGATTTTATTTCTGYGCCTGCTACACAGGCAGCATCTTGGGATGATTTTCGGGACGCGCATCTCCGGGATGCGGCAGCAGCGCCCGCGCTCCCGGCAGGAATCTCCGGCCGCGCCGCCCGCAGCGCCGCCTGGCGGCCGCTCCCGCTGCTGCAGGGACAGCGGCCCCGCGGGCGGGACCCGCGCGGGGAAACGCGCAGCGCTCCAAAACCCACAGGGCTTGCCGAGTGCTGCATCCTGCTTGACTTTCCGAAAGGCACTGTTCTCACTGGGAAAGAGCTGGCTGATATCTCCTACCTCCTCCCTACACAATGACTTTAATTTATTTTATTTTATTTTATTACAATTTATTTTATTTTATATTTTATTTCATTTTATTTTATTACATTTTATTTCATTTTTTTTTTATTTTCATCTCTGCATCTTGCCTACCAAGTGCAGGATTGTCATGTTACAGCAGCAGAGAGAGTTCCTCTGTCATTAAGTGAAAGTTCCCCGGGGCTCCAGCAAAGGCGCTGTCCTGCTCTTGCCAGACCCACAGCTTGCCATTGATGCTGAAGCACATGAATGCTGACGGGTTGCAAGAACTCAGGTAGTGTGTCTAGGTGGGAAGAGTAGGTTAGACTAGATGTGTCCTTTGCCAGAAAAAAAAAAAAAAAAGTCATTTTTTCATATCCAAATCATTCATCACCTAAAGATTGTGAGGGATACTGGAATAAGATTTTTCAGAGCCAGCCATGGTGTTTTCACAATAAAAGACTCAATATTTTTCAGATAATGAGGCTCTCCAATAACAAAATATGAAATATTGGGATTACCCATGTGCTCATTTCCATTCTCACTTTCTAAATTTTTTCATTCTCAGAACATATAAGCTCACACTGGCTAATATCTCATGAGCTTTGTCTCTTCATTTTATTGCCTATTGCCAAATACTCTTCTCTCCTCCTGTATAAGCCCAGTGCACCTTTCAGCAWCAGCACTACCAGACAAAATCAGCTGGGCAAAGTTTGTCTCAGAAGCTTTTTGCTGTAGTTTGTAAGGGAGACTGGTGACTCTGGTTACTTGACAGCAGCTTTGCAGTCAGCCAAAAGTGGAGAAGTAATTTAATTCCACTGTTCTCTCCAAAGAAAATCTTTGAAGGGACAATAATAAAGTAGGAATAACATCAACCCAGAAAGAAGCAGAGGGCAGGAGAGACACTTCAGTTTTGTAGTTCTCATTTAAAAAGTATGCCTTGTTCATTATTCATGTGTTCAGTGCAGGAGCTCTCAYACCCATCTGTTACTGAGGAGTGAATTGGAGGAAGCTGTTGCATTGTAGGAGCAAGGGCATGAAGAGAGTAACAAAACCTCTGGTAATAGTGTTAATAATTGTAGACTSCAAGACTAAAAATAGGGCAGAACCTGGTTTTATAAAGAACTCATCAAAGTTATTCTTCTGTATATGGCTCTCTGTTGCAGGCACGTCATTAACTTTCCTAGGGCTAACCTCTGGTAAAGGGCAGGTTTAACTGGCCTAGACTTARAAAATTCACCTTCCCAGGACACCACGGGGACCTCTTGAGAGAAGAAGACCTTCTTCCCTTTAACTTGGTAATGCTTTTGAATGTGTCCRCCTTAGTTTTTGGGGGTTTCACTCTGAGTTGAACTGTGCTTAGCATTAATACTAGAAAGAGATGTCACTTTTCTTGGTAGTACACGTGTTTCATTTCTGAGAGAGATGTTATTTGATTTTTACRATTAGAGGAAAATAGTAATAAACCCAAGCATAGCTCATAATGGATAATATTAAGCTTAAAAATTAATAATTGTCTTTCACTTCAACAAATACTTATCCAGAGGGTGTCATTACTTTTTTCAGCCCCTCAAAAATACAAGGCAGAGCCCTGGACACCTGGGTACCTCCTGGGGGTTCCTAGGTGTCGTATTCTCYCTGGTTTTTTGCAAAAGTGAAAATGTGGTTGTGACAGCCAGGACCTCAAAGGGGAAGCCTTTGAAAATGTATTGTCATCCACATATCCAAATTAATGTCTTACATATTCAAAAATTATCTTATATCTTGGGCTTAAATGTCTTGGGTCACTGGTACCTTGCTCAGATAGCTGGCACCCTATGTACAGTTGTTCCTATATCCATTTGTCATTAACRGTATTATTTATTTATTACAATTTATTAATGGCATTATTAGTATAATAATAATGGATGTGGGACATAAACAAACTAAAACCACCTTATACCTGTAGGAAGGGTTCTGATGTAACACTTTGTCTTCCCTCCCTGGTCTCATACCAAGACAATGTAACGCACTGGTAGTTCCAGGTACACACATGTCTTAACACACACACACATATATACATACACAAAACTTTATATATATACTACAAGATCAGTTTTAAACYATCAGTAAATTTTTCAGCAGTCTAAAGTTTGTGATAATTAGCACTTGAAAAATGTTGTGAAGTTGTTCCTCATTCATGCTCTGACATGCAAAGACTAATGTTTGTTGCCAAAGATTCATTGCTTTCGTTTGCACCTCTGCTTGATTAATCTTTTTTTCTTGGTCCATCACTTTTTTTATCAGTTATGGTTCTTTGTTGATAATCCAACATGTTTGAAGTCCCTCTTTGATTCAAAGAAATGAAAGTTGGATGGTATTGTTTGAAAAGGTGCTATTCCTGCTAAATAATGAAGTCATTCTGACTCAGTTTTTTCACTGATAGGTCTCCATTTGGCTAATTGGTCTGATGACACGTGAAAGTGTTTCGAGGACATCACAAAAGTGACAGAAAAACATGCCCCCATTTTTTGGTGTTCTTTTAAACTTTTCTGAAGTTAATCCTTTCTTCTTCTTAAAGCTGTAAACATCAGAAGGAGGCTTTATTAAATTGCTTTTACCTCAGACTACAGGGGGCTTTTAATGGAAGAGGGGAAAATGTTTGAAACTGTTGAGTCTTTGTTCTTTTTCTAAGGCAAGAACATTGGGAGTCTACACAATGGGATTTTAATAACTGGTGTTATTACCTTCACAGCAGTAAAAAAGATGGGGGCACCTGGTTTCACTAGACTGGTTAAAGGAAACTAAGCAATTCCATACAATATGTACTTAAAAAAGCACACAGAAGTATAAACATGTTATTTTCAAGAAGTCAGTTCTATAGAACAAATATATGAAGTTCTAAGAAAACATTAACAGACTCTCTCTTTTGCAGCATCTCAGGTACCACAGTGACACCTGGAAGCATAAACGCACTTCCCTGAGTAGTTAAGCCATTAACAGCACCCTCTGGAGCCTTTGTGGACACATCTGCACTAATGATGGCCCATGGACTGGTGTCTTCTCCAGAACTGAGAACAACCAGCACGGCACATCTGGCCTCAACAGAGCAGCACTTCTCCTTTGTCTCTCCTTTAACCAGCACCAAAACACCCTCAGTGCCAGAGAGGCCTCGTGACAGCTGCATTGCCTGGGAAATTCCCAGCTCTTGCAGGGTGAGCCATCCTTGGCATTCTATCCGTTTCTCTGGGTCTGGGTTGAAGGCACTTGAGATGGTATTTTCATGTTTGGGCTCAGGTGTTTATTATTTCTTGTCAGTAAAACAGTCTCACTACTGTGAGTTGGGCAGCTTTTCATTAGCAAAGCACAAAATGAACAACAATCACTTGTTACAAGGTCTTTTAAGACTAAACTCTCCAATTGAGAGCTGACACCTAGATTATTTTCCCCTTTAACCCAATAAAGAGCCTGCAATGGGGACTTTTCTGCCCAATTACAAAATGCCACCCACACCGATGAAGAAGAAGGAGGAAGAAGCATGAAGAGGAAACCCAGGACGACACCCCGTACCCTCCATCTTGCTTCCATCCACAACATTCTAAAAATCCCAAAACCTAAATTTCTCACCAAGTGATACACCTACACTACTCTCTATAATCTATTTCACTCTTTTGTGGATTCCAGTCTATCTTGAAGTTTAGGAAACTTTCTCTATGAATGAGGGTCAAAGTCAGCGCTCCCCTGGGGGTCAGGCATCCCAGAGCAGACAGAAAAATATTCCCAATGCCCTGGGTTTCCACAGCATTCAGGCCATGGCTACTTCACTTACAAGGTGGTGTGCAAATGTATGTTATACATAGCAAGGGCCTCTTCTATAAAAGTGAGCAGGAAAATAGGTTTTTACAGTATGATGTTACTGTATGTATATTCCAAGGAGGCATGTTTCATTTATTTTTAAAATTTTAAATCTTTTATGAATTGCAATTGATGATATGAAATGAGACGTATCAAATCCTTTATGACCTTGATATTTTTCTATTTCTCYCCTTGTACTTGAAATAAATACTTCATTTACTGCCTTCAAATCAAACTGCTGTCAAGATACCATAGCATTCTTGGTGGATTCTGTGTTGTAAAGAATCTGAAATTCTGTGGTATTGCCCTGGGAGGAGATGCTTGAGGGTTTTCACACCAGTTTGCCCATGTTCTGTGAGTACTCTCATTTCTTTCTGTTTTTTATTGTTTCTTGGACAGTTGTTAGCGTTGGACAAGAGAAACACGCAAATGTGGGAGCACTCCCTGTCTGTCTGGCTGTTCTTGCTGCACAATCTCATAATGCTGTTGCAGCTCTCTGCTCTTTAGAGCCCAGTACTCACTGGAACTGCTGCCTCTAGTGCAAGCTGTAAGATCAAAGCAGATACTGTGAAAAAGAATATTTTGAACTGCTTAATTTCACATATTGTCCATTAATTGATCTCCTGTGTCATTTAAAGTCCTCACAACCTGTCATTGCTTTTGTAATTTCTGTTGTTTTGCCACGTGCCCAGACATTTTTTYCAGCTTTTATTTATGAGACAGAAGAAATTGCAATTATTAGGGAGTTTAGGGCTAGAAAGTTTTGTGAAGTTTATATGTTTACCTAAATGTCTCATCTAGTTTGGTGAGTCAGGCTGACCAGTGAGGTATTTTTATACCCACTTCAGTGAAGCTGACTTTTTTATGCTTTGAATCATTTGCTATTACACGGTTTCCGAAGAGCTGTGTTACTGCTCTGGCCCTCTGCTATGCAAATAAGCTTTGCTGCTTTTCCCTACTTTYTTTACCCTTTCCTAACATAATGATTGCTTATAAATTGTTCCAGTGTTGTGGCTGTGGTTAGTTTTCCATAGGCCCACACAGCCATGCTTCGTATCACTGTACACACACACAGAACTTGGTGCTCAAGCCTTGTGCCTTGGTCCTGYTCTCATTAAACCATAGGGGAACTTTTGGGAATCAAAATTGATTGGACCTGTTTTGAGGCTACGAATCTAATTTTACCTCGAGGTACTSTGCCTGGGAGTCCAGTGCATGAGAATCCTGAGTGCTAAAGAGGGTTTTGGGAAGTCATGCARGCTCTGATTATAGGTGGTGAAGCCAAACCTGGTGGTTGAGCTATTTCATCTTGCAGCAATATAGTGATTTTCTGTGGAGAACTGACTCTGTTTGCTGTTGAAAGATTATGAAATAGGTTTTTGTTTTGCTAAAGACATCCAGGCGCAACTACATCACCAAAGTCTACAGAAAATTTGCATCATGTTTATAGATGAATATAGGGGCCTACGACTGAAAGGTAAGGCTTTTTACCAAAGGACTGTCAGGTTTGTTTTTTTAATTAGAAAGTCAATATATGGCATCCACTTTTAGCTGAAGCTTTAAAACAATATTAAATTACATAAAGATCAATGAAAGTACAAGCGAGCAAAACAACTTGTCATAAAGGTGAGGTTTGCAAAGGTGTCACCCTGGGCCACCTGGCCTGTCAGCAGCACTGCACTCCCTAATGGAAGGGAACTGAGTGCCCTCCCTGGCCAGCAGGATTGTTTGTCTCCCAAATGTTCTGCTGCTGCAGGCAGTTTGGTTTGAATACTTTGCAAGATGGGACTTTGCTTTCTTTTCTCTACTGCCTGGAGAGGGCTTTAATTGTAGGAATCATGAATATTGGAGCTGAAATTTGCCCTGATGTTCTTCAAGGCCATATATCAGGCCATATATCAGACCCTATATCAAAGTCTGGTTTTGTCTACATGCACTTGAATTATGTGTTCCTCTTGTCTGAAGGAACACTGAATATCTGAAATTGCTGGAATTTTAGACTCTTCACATGTCCCCTCATTTACATTATGGCATTTATATTCCTTCAAATCCTCCTTTCATAAGAATCTTGTTCCTCTCTCTTCAGGCCAAGGCTCTTTTCTCCATGCTGTGGGGTTGGCAGGCATGTTTCAGGTGCTTCCCTGTGTGCTGTGATCCTTGCTGCTCAGGGAACAGTCACACAATGATGGAAATGAAGACTGACTAGCTCCCCTGCTTCTTGTCTTGTATGATTTCTGGCAATGGTATCTGCTCTAGACTRTACCCCAGATCTGCCCCTAACCCACCACCCTGGAACCAGAAGGGCAGCAGATGTTAAGAGAGGGCACAAGTTCAAAAAAAATTGGGCCTCATCATAAAAGTTGATGCCACCTAAGTCTGCCAGATACAGCGGCTGGTGGACAGCTGCTGGCCTAGGGAGTCCTGACACAAATAATATTTGGTTTCAGAGTGTAAATGCAAAAAAAAAGCCTGCCAGGGTGCTGTGAAAAGTTGGTATTTTTAGTATTMTTTAAATATTAATTTCAGATTTTCCATTCATTAATATCTTTTGCTAGTAAGTTGTTTTATAAGACATTGTGCACCTGCTAAGCAATTCTTTGCTTATTCTGTCCCTGTCTTCACCAGTCATTTGCTGAGCTGTAGTTAAGGCACTATTTGTCTATTAGCTATCACAAATGTAAGATATTTTGAAATAATTCTACTCTGCTCTTGAGGAAGCCTCACAGCACATGCTTTRTCATGTTCTTGATCATGTCAGATTTTGCTGTTGCTTTATGACATATTTCCCCTTGCTTTTCGTTCTTCCCCTACTTCTATCTTGCAGTGTTTTGCAGTTAATTCCAGCTACTCTTTTGTTCACTTCAGGCACTTTTTTGTTCCAGTTGCTCATAATTTTRATACTTTCCATAACTAGCCCACAGGCTTCTTTACCATGTCTGCTCAGTCAGTATTTTTTACCATTAACCAGCTTCTGTCCACATTGAACAGTTTTCTAGCTCATTGGTATATTAGGTGGACAAAATTAGTGCCACCGGTCCCCCTTATGACACAGCTTCTGCCATTATGATTCAGATAAAAGTCCTATTCATGCTCAAAAATATTAATATAGTTTTATAATAATTATAATTGTTGATTCTTTTCTTTAATCACATTGCTTTGCACATTATGTGGTTTTAGTAAATTTAGGATTTTTTCTTCTGTTCTAAATTAAACTATCCTATGAWACTAGCTTGAATTTCTTAATTAAAAATAGCAAGAAATGCCTCCAAGGTAAWGACAACCTTTCCTTTCATTTCTACACATTTTTCTAATGATTTGAAGCCAGAGTGTATCTGGCTTTCAAGGTTTCTTTCTTTCCTTTTCAGAACTTGATGTACAAAGAGAAGATTAATGTATGTCTATTCATATAACTCAAAAAGTCATCTATCCTTTTTTCTCATCAATCTGCCCCAGAATTCTCTCTGCTGCTGTAGAGCTGTTACACTCAAAATCTTGTTTCTTATTTAGGTACAGCTAAAAAATGATTACTATAACTGAAAGTGAAGCACTCTAACAACTGCTAGTCCAGATCTGTTTAAAAAAAGGAAGTTAATGCAGTTAAAATGTTTTATACACACCTCCTAGTGCCTATCTCCCAGTGTTAGGGRTGTCTCTGCTCCTCTGGGTGCTGAGATTGGTTGGGTTTCTTACTGGTGGCAGTGGTGGGGTGTYAGTGAATTGCCAGCCTCTGGAGTTTTTCAGTGTGAGGAATATGATTTTTGTGTTAGTCCTCACTCTAGGATCAATTTGGGACCATTTTTATGTGTCTGTCAAAATCCTTTAACACTTTTGCTCTATCTGCATTGGTCTGTGGTTCCATATTATACCAAATTTACTACATGTGGTGTCTTTTGTGTATGTTAGACACTATTTCTTTGTCATCTCTAAATCCAGTTCTGTCCAGCTCCAGGTCTGCAATCATCATGTTAGAGTCTTAAACACTATTCTGCACAGAACCACTGCTTTTTACTGCTATCTTTATAAAACTGTGGTCCTACWGTACAAATTAAATGCAGACATGTGGAGCCCTTCCTGCTACTCCCACTTGTTCTCCTCTCTTGATGCTCTTAGCAACTAGCTTACCTGGGTTAAATGACTTCCAGAATAAATAATAGATAATAAAAAAAACACATGGGTGTAGAATAAAAACACATGGATGTGGATACATGTGTCTGACCGCCAATATGTACAATGTTGATGAACAGAACAATGGGAAAGATTCTCCTCCCTCTCGCACCCAAATAAACCCAGCCACACAGAAAAAAACACCTGCAAAACAGCAAGAAAACCCCAAAATTAAACCACCCAACCAAACCTCCTCCCATAAACAAACAAAAAAAAACTCCGAACCAACCAACCAACCAACCAACCAACCAACCAACCAAAAGAGAAAAAGAAGAAAAGAAAAAGACTCTGAGAATTTGAAGACATTGATTGTGCCAACTCTCCACAGAGAAACTGAGACCACAATGAACTTCCTTGCCCTTAGGAATTGTATGGTAAATGGTAAATCTGGGAGGCTTTTTTGAAAAGTAATTTGAATACAGTGATTTAAAGAATTCTTTAAAATAATATTTTTCCCCCTTTAAAAGCAATTTAGTGARCTTTTATTTAATTGTCCTGTGTCTCTGCTACTACTAAAAAAAAATAAAAATCAGCAAACCAACAACCCTCCCAATCTTGTTGCAGGATATGTGGTTTCTTTTTATACACATAATTCAGTGCAGTTAAGCAGACACTGCCCAGGATGCTTTGCATGCTAATTGACAACTGCTTAAATAGAACATAAAAAAGCTTTAAACAATGTAAATCAAGTAATAATAAATGGTATTATTGCTTTTATTATTTTCTTATAATCCGTATAATGTTATTATTGGTATATGAATCCTTAAATAATAGCAGACAGCTCCATAGCTCATAAGAATTTGTTAAACATAAAGGCATTTTTAAGATGCCATGGCACAGCATTTTGATGAGACCCATGAGGTATTCTGGGGAAACCTACTGTACTGCCATTTCATTGATCTAAGGTGGCAGATGAAAGCCTTGTCACTGCAGTACCACCTCATTTCAAAGTGAATACAGTTAGACAGATGGAGTATGGCAATTTTCAATGTAAATAATGTTTTGCCTTTCTGAAGGAGCCCATTTGCAGTCTTCAGGCCATTAGACCTCTGCTCTGGCTCTTCAGCACTGCAGCTCTGCAATAGGATTGGAGAGTCAGTGTGAGATTGACAATTGACTTCTCACTTGTGCTGCAAACCTTCCTTTTATATTTCTGTAAAACTGAACAAATGACTGCTACTAATGTTTTGCTCATCAACTTGTAAGTGAAGGCCATTTAAGACAGAAATGTAGGATTTAGCTCCAGCTGCTGCTCTAATGTTGCAGAAAGCTTTTGCTGCAGTTCATTAAATTCAAATTCAGGCAGTCACAAAACTGCCAGCTAATTATTTTTTTCTTTCCTTGGCTGAGCGAATCCTGGTTTCACCAATTTCCTCTCACAAAATGGAGCTACAGAATTCTTCATTGTGAAGATTGAAGAAACAAAGCAGTAAGGAAGACACCAACATTATTTTGTTAAAAACAGGTGAGACTGAATCAGTGGAATTTGATTTCCTAGCAGTTTTTCASACTATCTTGGGAGACAGACTCTGTGTGGGAAATTGGTTCTTTGCTAGTAGGTCACAAGGCCTTATTARTAACTGCTAGTTTATGTTTTGGGGACTAATAACCAAATTGGAGGTTACATGGGTTCAGCCCTCTGGCTGAAAAGGAGCAGACCTGRAGCTGAGAAGTAATTTTCCTCAGTACTGAGTACATAAAGTGTTTTAATCCCTATTATCTCAGAAAAAAATCAAATTAAATTATGAAAATTTCATTTTTTGGAAAATCAAAACTGAAAATGAGATCCAAAATGGAAAGATACATGTATGGAGATGTCCCTCCTGACTTTGCATACAGGATATCTACCTGAACAAAGCTCTGTTAAGACATGGATGATGCTAGACATCTCTTAGAAACTATTTTAAATATACCTCAAGATTATCTGTACTACCCATGACTTTAGGTTGTTGGTATAGCTTATAGATAAAGTAACTAAAATCAGAACATCCCTATGTGTCTAAAATAACACTCCATAACAGGAAATTTGAATAACCTCCTGCCATGGAGTTGCTCATGGAATAGGGATTTTGTTTGATTCCTGCAGTGATTCACTCTTTAGGGATGTTACAGCCTAAGAATATTTCCAAACTAGTACACCAAGGTTTCACCCTGGAATTCTTGGAAAAATAATAGGTAATGAGAATTGAGCTTATGTTAATGATTGTTTATTGTCATATCACARTCAGGATTTCAAAGAGAGACTTCTCCCTCCTATGACTATACACACAGAAGAGAGAGCCCTTACTAYGATTTTACAATTAAAATTTACACAAAATGTGTATAAAAAAGGAACAGTAGAGAAAAATGGAAAAATGTTAAGTAACAACAATAGAATGACATGATTAAAAGATTTAGAATTAGGTATCTTCAAGGTTTCTAAACTGAATTACGTATCTTCAAGGTTTCTAAGTTTCATCTTTAGTTGCAGGAAGAGAGGAAAAAATTACTTCAGCTTCAAAATTCACATTTTAAATATGCATATTTTTACTTTTGACAGCATGTTTTCATGTACTTGTAAGTTGTCAACTGGCAACTCTTGTTGTCTCACTGCAGTCTTAAGAGTGAGAAGACACATCAAAAGAGAATTAAGGCTATGATAGCACTCAGTGCAAATCAGAAAAGTTCCACATAAGGCTGGAATCTGGCAGTTGTGTCAAGCATCAAGACACAATGGGGGCACAGGAATAAAGCTGTTAAAGGAATTGAGTTAGAGTAGGAAAGCAAGACACAATATGTAACCCTTTGTCTCATATGACAATGCCATAGTTTTGCATGGCACAGGTTGTGTAAATTAGTTTGGGTTCAGYTTGGGAGAGGTTTTTGTGGGACTTATTGGGCACTGCATTAAAAATAATATGGCAGTACTGGACCACCAACAAACTGAATGCCCAGTCACAGAACTGTTAACTAAATTTTGCTCCCAGGCTCAAATCATATTGCAATTTCCCTATAGATATCTTAAGGAGCAGCACTGGAAGGAGTTAAGAAGCTGAGAATTAAGTCACATTATGACATGTATAGGTAAGAAAGAGGGTTTGCTCTCTAAGTGTAATTATTCAGAGAAGGAAAAAATTATATTTGTTTTAAATGCAACACTGAAATTGTGATGAAATATTTTTTATCTGTAAGCTAAACAAAAATGATTGAGAAACAATTTTTTGCCATTTTAAAGCATTATATGATACTCTGAAGGGTAGTTTTGAAAAYAAAAGAAAACCTCATTAATTTTACAATTGCAATTTCAGAATATAATACTGATAAATTTAAGGGCTAAGTTCTGAATAAAGTCCACAAAATGTTAAAACAGACATGGGAGCCTCTAACCCCTCATCTATAAATGGACACGTACCAATCTTATTTTCTCAGAAAAGACAAAGATTTTTAGATACATCAACCCATAATACAAATAAATAGGTTTAGTATTTGAAAAGAGATTTGCTTTGAAAAGAGATTTCTTTGAAAATGGAAAACAAGAGCTATGATCACGGATTATGATCCTGTGGCTAAGTTTTACTTTCACCACRGTGACAAATCAAAGGACTTTTCCCTTGCCTAAAGTGGGTCCAAATCAGTCCTGGGGCTCCCAGCAGAGCCTTAAGAAGGCTGGAGGGTGGGGGGTACAATCACCTCCTTTGAGCTCTGTCCATGCAGGCTGTGTGCCCTGCCTCCCTCAGTGCCAGGGGCTGCAGCTGRGCTGTGCTCAGCACGTTTCCACCCACCCCTTTCCAGCAGAGCTGTTACCTGACCAAACCAGGACAAGCAGCATTTGGCAGCATCCAACAGCATCAACTTGCCAAGGCAGCTCAGAATATCAGTCCCAGAAATGGCTTGTCCTTCAGGCTGGAAGGGTCAGGGGTGTGGATTTAGCCACAGGTTGGTGTTAACAACCTGTCACCCTGACACTGCTCTGCTCTCATGAGGCTCAGCCCCGTCCCAGAGCAGAGCTGCCTGACAGCACAAAGAGGACTGGCACATGCCCCATGCCATTTAAGATGTGCCATGGAGTAAGCCTTCCYGTCGGAACTCAGGGCATCCCTCTGGCTGTCCTGGATGGCTYGAGCCCCTGCCAAGGGGCTCAGAGACCTTGGCACAGAGCCCAAGACACCTGTGACTTTGATTTTGACCCATGGAACAAATTACCACCTTTGTATGAAGAATTACAAGTCAAGAGATTTYAAGTAAAATAATAGTTAGTTTGTCACGGGGTGAAAAATAGATTTTTGGRGCTTTTAGAATGGGGGMTCAGTGTCACAAGATGGAGGAATTTGGGTGTACYCTGTCCTTCTTCTTTCTTCTTCCTAAYCTCCATGTTCTGGGTGATGCTGGCACTTTTGGCTTGGTTTAAGGTAGAAACTCATTGTCTAATATAGGTGATAGGTATYGGGAAATTATTGTAAATAATGTACACGTAGTTTTTAGTATAAAAATATAACACCGCCCTGAGGGCATCAGTGTGCCTCTGTCTGACCTGCTGAACAGAACTTGGCAGGCCRRAGAAAGAATTTTATAGATAAGAAATAATAAAYAACCTTGAGAACGAGAACAGAAGAATCCTGACTCCTTCTTYGACTGCTGGGCTGGGAAAAGAGACTTTCTAATGCACCTTGGGGTCACTCTGACCAGCAGAAATCCCGAGACCTTCCCACTTTTCTGTTCAAGTAGGACTCAGAAAAGATGACTGTTTAGAAAAGGATGTAGAGATGCTTCACCAGGATGTTCCCACAGGAAATGCCCTCCAGAGCCAGGGGCACTGCCCAAATGAAGGTAAGCAAAAGGACACACCCTCAGCCTCTGCTGAAAAATAAATGAATGGGCAAGCAGAGACTAAGATACACACACATACACACCCAACCCATCCCTACCCTGTCCCAAAAAAATGCAGGTGTTTGTTCATCTGCCTGGTCATTACCTGCTTTTGGATAGACAGCCAGCTTTCCTGTATCAAAAAAACCTAAACCAAACCAAACCAAAMCAAAAYCAAAACCCAATCAGAAGATTTAGAGATAACATTACCTGTAACTAAACTGATAGTGATGCCAAGAAGCTCAAGCTGCTCAAATTCACTTCTGTTTCAGCAGGATAATTTTCTAGATTTTCTAGGTTCTCCAGTATTATAGGTTTTCACATTACTAGAAGGCTAAAACATTAACAAAACGTACCTAAGTCTCTTGATTTACCTCTCACTTCATGTCCTTTCATCACACTTGTACTAGAAAATCATACTCTCCTCTAATGTTTTTTGGGATTCTTTTTAAAATAAAGACAACCCCTTCTCATGAATTCAAAAGTCTTGCAAACAGTTGCCAAAATCCCACCACATTTTCTTTACTGAATGTGAAGACTCTATCATCTTATTATACCAGAACTAATTCTGTAAATTTAAATGAGAATTTAAATTTTCTTCTCTCAGATGTTTTTTAATTGATTACAGATTTTTGCTTGTATTGAATTAAGCACATTTAAATGATCTTGAAATTCTTCTATTCCTCTATTAGGTTTTAGGTGGGAATTCAAGACCAATGCTTTTGTGTTTTTTTCTGTGGATTCCAGCAGGAGAAAATGTAGGTAGGAATTACTTGTGAAAATCCTGAAATGCCTTGAAAATCTGAGTTGTGTGCTCTCAAAATTGTGTTTAAATCCTTTAGGGGTTAGCTTGGAAAGGTTACTGGGGAGGTAATAGCTACTGAAACAGGAAAAAAATCCATGATATGGTATGTAAATTACACAGCAAAACTGGACATGAAAAGAATTGAGTTTTGGAGAGCACACAGATTGAATAGGAGCACTTATGAAAAAGTGCAAAGTTACTTCTTTTGCTCTATTTATTCTTGTGTAGGGACAGCAAAAGATCCAGCTTGACTTGAAGTGAATAGATGTCTTTTAGTAAGATCTTGATTCACCCCTTATTTCCTGCAGAAGGGTTGTTTTTTCTGATATAAAAGTGGCAAGGAAGAAAAGGTTCTTTTTTAAAATGTCATTTATTGGGTATTTATCAGTCAACAAAATATGTTTTGTAAATTTCCAGGTCAACTAGGACTGTAGCAACAGACTYGATTGTTACTGTAGCATCAGAAAGTATTTTTCTTTTTAAATAGAAAGACTAATTTTTAACAAGAATATGTTTGCTAATGCGTTTCAGAAAAAAAGAAGAGACTACTTAAAAGGTGGTCATATTTTAGGGATCTGGCTTTTATTGTTACTCTATCCCAGCATAGAATACTACATTTATTAAAAAAAAGACATTAAATGATTTTGTGTTTATATTTATTGTCAGCAATACATCAGTTATGTAAAAATAACCCAGATGAAAATGTAAGACTTGTTACATTTTCCCACCATATGTATTAACTGAATAAAGCTTAGTGACAATATACACAAATTTGCAGTAGTAGTTGTACATAAACGTTTTGTGCATTAAAAAAGAAATGTACATAATTTAAAAAATAAAAATGCATTACACAATTTACAAATTAACATTAACAAAAAAAAAGAAAGTAAACATTCCTCAGACAGCTGCCTCCTCGTTCTACAAAATAAATATTCAAGTAAATTAAGTTAGGCAAAATAAACTTTTAACTCTTAACGATTTACATAAAGGTAAAAAGACAGATTTCCATTTAATTCAAGGTATATTTTACAGTGATTTACACATAGAGTTTTTAAATTGCTCTCTTCAAATTGTAAGATTGGAAAAAAAAAWTTATTTCATTTTGGTAGGAGGAAGGGGGTTTCAAAATTGATGCTTTATACCAAATATAAACAGGCTTGTGCAGTTGCATCAAAGCTTAAAAAAGGAACTGCTCCAGGACTCAAAGCAGACACAGTAAGCTAGAAACTACAGTTTAAAAAAGAAAAATATAAACCACCACACTGACAGGAAAATATCTACTTTGCTATTTTCTGAATGGTTTATTTGATCACTGGAAACATTACTTTCACAAACTAATAATCTACAGTAGTGGCTGCTTTAGGCACTGGATTTGTAGAAGCACTCTGATTTTTAAAGCAAATTGCTTTTCATTCTATATGGATAATTCACATATTATTTACTTCTGTTTCAATGCTAGAGGGCTTAATCACCTTCGCAACATTTAGATTTACATAAAATTTCAGCCTTCCTTACAACCTAGTATTTTTTCCTTGATAATGAGGGAAGCCACTCTGGCTTCAAATTTCCATGCACTTTGTTCATAGAAAAAATAATAAAAACACGCTCTAGATTTTAAATGCAGCCCTAGTATGACGCAGAGGGGCACCAGATATTCACTGATCAGATATAAAATGTAACACATACTAAAATACTTTCATGGATTGAAAAGGCCAAACAGACTTAAAAACCCCTCCTATCTCTCTGTTTATCCATTAAATGTGGTAAGGAAAAGGAGATGGCATATCTTTAAGTTATTAAATACTTAGATTTAGGACATAAAATTCTTCAAGGCAAGAACTAGGCAGCAGCTCCTGCTAAGACCAGCCAGAGTCATAAATAAAGATGACTCATTGCCAACGAAAGAAACCCTGTTCCCTCAATGCCCTCTTTGTTCAAAACTATTCGACAACACAGAATCAGACTTCTAAAAAACCAGAAATCATTACTAAAATCTGTCTCCACATGTAGTTATTGTTCTTTAATACTTTATAATTTTTTCCATGGTTTTTTTTTGTGTCTGACAAAAGAACCAAGCAGGTTTTTGTTCTACTCAAGAATGCTGAAAATTAAAATTATCAAGATTGGTATTTTTGCAATGGATCCTTACAAAATGATGTAAGACTGAATATTCCAGTCCTGAAATGCATATAGGAATGAACTACTACTGTGGCAGGCAGCCATGAAACTTCATCAGCTGCAGCTGGATCAAGGTATAAAATGAGAAATTAAACCTGAACCAAATGTTGTTACCATTATTCCTCTGCTCATCCTTCCCATTTGGGGAAAACCTACACAGTGGGATGAAGGTAATATTCTTGCTGCAGTAACACCACACTGGTAATATGGCAGCTAAGTTAAAGTCGGACCATAATCTCTCTTGAATATCCACAAATTGCTCATTGGTTTCAATAATTATTCTACATAGAACAAAGGTGTGTATTTTTAAGAACAGATATTACCCATTGATGTCCATGAGAGTCTTGTCATTGATTTCAGAGGATCTGGGCCAAAGTCTGCAAAGCTAGTTTCAGTCAGCGYGCAAAAACTGGTGCTTCTTGAGTAAATAGAGTGATGAGTAGGCAGAAGTGGTTTAGGGTATAAAAAAGACCTGAGAACCTAATATTGACCTTTATGTAACAATTCTTTTTGAGAGGTTGCCTGATAAAGTTTTGTATTGCTTAGTAGTGGCACAGTCACTTGTACGTTCCGGCTGCACACAGAAGSCATTTGAGGAGAATAACCCTTCTCAGGTCATGGAGCACATCTGTAACAGCCATGTCACACGAGTGGCAAGTCAATGAGCTTCATCTTGGAAGCTTAACACTGGAAAGCCTTAAGCATGGAAGAGGTTAACAGTGAGTTTTCATACTGCCAGAGTTTTTCTTAAAAGTCATGARTATTAAAATGGCAGAACTATTGATCTTATTGTTTACTTGCCAGTACACTCAGAAGTTTAACTGAATAATTAAAAGAGTCTGTTGAATTATCCTAATTAGAATAGACAAAATATCGCTGAGTATTGCACTGCCAGTAACAGTGAAAGAGCTCTCATTAACAGAAGGAAAGAAAAGTAAAACCATTTTATTTTAGTTGAACAATCAGAACACCTTTTTAGACAAGAAGTATGTCACTCAGGATTACAGGGCAACCACTTTTCTCTTCTTTTCTTTTTTTTCTAACAAAGTTAACAAATATAAAAAATCTAGTCATAAACAGCCTTCAAAGTACAATTAGAAACCAGCAGGACAATCTACACCAGTATAGGTAGGTGGGGCAAGAAACTAGACACTTGTATTACTGCCRTGGTGTAGAGTACAAGTGGCTGCTGTGATGAGGAACGGTGTGTGTACAGCAAACGTCGTAGCTGATTCCATCCCGTCGCAGTCCAAACTGAACACTACTCTCTTCAGGATTCAAGACCTGTCTGCTTGACACTGCTTGCACAAGATACATCATTATCCTTTCTGAAAAGAGGCAGTTTCTATGGCAATACTAGTTAAGTGCATATCATGCTGCACTAATATAGTGCAAAAATTTGCCTTACATGTAGCAAAAAAGATGCAGGCAACAGTTTGAGTTAGAGAAAGTAGAAACGTATTGTAACATTTACAGCAGGTATTTTTTTCCAGACACCAACCACTAGAAAATAGTGAATCTGAGAATGCCTCCTCTCTGGATGTAGACATGAGGCCTTTATAATTTGGAGTGGAAACAGGACAGAATTTTGCAAGTGAGTCATTGCCCTCTGAAATGCAGGTTAACACAAGTTATCATCAACTGGCAAACTGTTGAACTTGCTCAGTGGGTTAATCCCAGTTAAAAGTTAATATTGTACTAAGCACTAAAATGCTCTCCATCACATATATAATCTGATAGAATAATACATATGGTTCAATCGAGTATATATGTTATGTTTGAATATAAAGAGTCATAGACAGCTTGGTACAAACTCCTCATGCGTACTGATTATACTTGGTTAATGATGCAGGGGCTTCCAAGTGTTAATACTATGTCAGATACAGTATTCTGGAGGCAGAAGTGGTGCTCAGTTCTAAGACTGAGGAAACACCACAAATCTCCAACTGCAGTGTCTATTAATGTGATTCTGCCTGATTTCTTGGTGCTGATGGTCTAAAGTAAAGCAATAATACCTTGAATATCAGTAGGCATTATGAAATCCATTCTTCTTTATCTATGGTGCAGTTACAAAAAAGAAAAATTCAAAACACTTAATCCACTCCATAGAAAATCCCTGTGGCTTTGGACACCTTCTGATTTCATTCCTATAGTTTAGACTCCATTTGTCACCATGAGAAGCTGYAGTTTACATGTCTGCGTCTCCATCATAAGCCAAGGTTAAAGGTTTCAGTCGGTTGTTCTGCCTTCTCTGGGGCTTCTTTGGCTTTTTGCTGAAACAATAAGATAATTTGTAAATAGAAAAAGCAACCAATAACATACAAAATCTTAAATGAAAGATGAGCATGCTGACAATGCATTCAGTTGTCTGTTTGTAAAAGATATAACCTTAAAACCTTCACCGGGATCACTAATTATCCCTTTATCAACCCAAAGCAATATCTAATTCAAAGCTCAGTTGCTCAGAAAAAAGCTGTTATGGTGCTGATGTGACTTGATGAAATCCTTGGCAGGTACTCCTGCAACATCACCCAGTTTTCAGAAGAATTCAGAGCCTGCCATGCAATATTTGGTCATGTATCAAAGCTGCAATCAGGTTCTTTTAAATTACGTGACTCAAATATTAAACTGCTCTTGACACATCAAGGGTTTCCACAGGAAAGATCCATCTTTTGATTGGTTCTATCTCATTATACTTGCTGGGATGCCTACAATTAATTCTAGATGTTATAATCAAACCAGTCATTAATAGCAGGTATATGGTTGTTTGACATAATATTCCTTGTCTAGCCTTGAATTAGATTTTAATCCAGCAGTATTTCCAATCCATTTGATAAAGTTTAAAAAAATTACCAGGCCAAAGGAAAATGCATGTTTATCCACGCTTTAGTGCTAATCTTCTTTTATAGTGTAATGTAAGCATTTCTTTAAATCAGGCCTGTGCATTCTCAGTCTTATCCAAAATATTATTTCAGCTGTGTCACTTAGGCTGCTCAAATCTGAATCTTTTATACAAAACTTTTTGTTACAATCACTTGCATTAGCCACAAGTTCCAGTCCAAATAATCTGCAGTGTTGTTGAATGCTAACGGATTTCCTTTTCCTCAAGCCCCACCCTCCCAAAAACCAACCAACTAACCAAATCAGAAAGACCACAAAGAAAACCCAAACAAACAAACCACAACAACAAAACGAAAATAAACAACAAACCAAACAAACCCACAAAAAACAATGAATCAAACCAAACAAACAAACAAAAAACAACAACAAAAAACCACCAATTAATTTTTATAGTACCTAGACAGTGAGTTTTTGGGCAAAGCTTACTGAATGGCAGACATACCCAGAAGCTCCCCAAATGCCTACAAATGCAGTACAGCCAAGAGCCTGATGCATATGACTACACTTCCCTCACCTTTCACCTGTACTGACAGCTGGATCAGAAATTCCAAACAGGATCTAGAAAACTTCAGGGAGCACATTCTCAAAGGTGACTTGTTCAAAAAGTAATTCTTTCATGTATTAAAAAGATGAGAAAGCTTTCAGATTTTTTCTGGTTCTGTATCTCTATATCTTGTCAGATATCAAATATTATTTGTCTGGTTACTCAATGTCCTTGTTGCTATTTCTCTCAGCATTTTTTGATACAGACACAATAAAATTATTCTGGACATTGTATATAACAAGCAAGATAAACTGAACAAAAATGAGCTGTACACTAAGCTATCCCATGTTTGTAAGTTCTTATACCCTCAGAAAAGCATGCGGTGATCCATCAAATAGAGTGCAACCAGAATCTGCTAACCTGAGTCTGGACAAAAGGACAAGGCAAATTAAACACTGCAGTTCACAGAAGTGTCTGCAGTTTCTACAGCAGCAGATGTAAACATTTTCATTACAGTCTGTGAGGGGACTGTTTTCTTATAAATAATTAAAGAACTCACCAGGCTAGATAGATCATAGAAACAATAAAGATGAGTAAAACAAATGCACCAGCAGCTACACCATAAACCCAGGTCTTCAGCCTCCCATCTAAAAGGAATGAATGTTAGTCAGTAGTGTTTGAGTTAGTCTAGTTGAATTAGTTCTGATATAGCATAGAAATACTTTAATAAACCAAAATAAATGTCTTGACTAGCAATTACAGTTTAATTAGAGTAAATATTGTTAAATAACTGAGCAATGACTTCTCTCTGCTCTGCTTTTCATTTGGTGTCAGGATAATTCAAATGGAACTGAGATCTGGGGCAGAGGCAGCAGGACAGAGACCCAGAAACTCAGCTTTGGGGCCCTGTGGTAGTGAGCAATCCCTCAGTGTGATCACAGGGCAGTGCATCAGCCTGGGACTCATTTAGTATCACTTTCTGTTCTAGCTCTGGTAAAGCAATCTGTCTGTTACTTTAATTCTTGTTCCTATTTACTTGTATGCTTTTAAATGTCTTTAGCACGCTGTATGTCATCCATCCCTTAGCTGCACATACACAACTTTTACTACTGCATAAAATAGCAAAATTTTAAAATTTCTTTCCCTACTAAATGCAAGTTTTGCTGTTATAAATAGCTTCTCCTCACAAAATAAAAATACACCAAAAAACCCCAGCCCATGCTCCTAAACAAAACAACTGTCTGTTGATAAGGATTATATTTATGTGCAGCCTGTGCAGTTTGTATTTTGGACATGATGTCCCTGGAGGTTTGGGCATACACACCACTCTCCTTCTTGCCTCAGATGCACCCATGTCTATAAGGAAAATGATGTGGCTTTGTCTGTGGGGTTTTGCTCCGCCTCCAAGTGATCATATCACAACTAAAGGAGTGCATGCTTTTTGACTCACTAGTTTTATCCAACTCATTTTTCAAATTTCTAAATGGCTTTTTACAAGCATTGTTTTCCAGGGGATTAGCTAGCCTTGTTGCATCTCCTTGACAATAAAAAAAATCACCTTTATAAAACTGAATTATTTCATATTCAAGTGGTACAAGTTTTATTTCATGAAGTTGTGTGTATTTTCAATGTAAGGAAATACAGCTAAAATTTTTCTGACCAAACACTTAGTGCTTCTTGTTAGCTCTTCAGAACCAAAAGACATCATCAATGCAGTTTTTATTTCCACAATAATATTAACAGAAGTTAGATTAATATTGCTTGGTTACACAGTAGTGCTCTCCATTGCTATGCTTAAGTTCAGGCCTTCTGCTCTGCACCAATGCAAAGTCTTGCTGCCATGTGGACAAGTTATTCAAGACAAATCAATATCAGAACATTTTCCCTTCATTACCTTAATCAACCTAATGAAACATTATAATTGATAATAACTGACATAACTGAAATAACTGATCCATTAAAGATTAATGGAACAATAGATTTGACCTGACATATCCTATGATACAATAATATCAATGAGAAGAATTCAGACTTTAGTACTGCTAAAAAGAAGAAGTCAGACTTCAGTACTGCTAAATAGGTTAGTTTCGTCTCTCCTTGGCTTATTTCCATTGGTAAATGTAAGAGGCTTAGGTTTTTTTCAGGTTGGCTTCTTTTAAAACATTAAGATCTCCTTGAAAAAAAGGCTGGCAACGTCTTGTATACAGATTTATTTGTTTTTGTCAAAGCAAGGAACTCTGCTAATGAGGTCATTCCTATTATGCAACTACTGACCTCTGGTTCAGGCTTTCTGAATTCTCTCTGGACAGATTATTTCTAAGTATGCAAGGGACTTGGCATCTCAGATTCAACTTTTTGTGGTAATACCTCAGCCCAGACAACTGAAGAGGACAGTTTTAATACCTTCGTTTCTGGAGCTGCAATGTAATTTGTGGAAGAAAATGAAAGACCTATTTAAAATCTAGACTTAGAAACTGTGAGGAAAAAAAAAATCATGCCAGAGTAAAGGCAAACCTTTCCAATATATATCCAATCCTGAAATAAAACACTCAAGCCTAAATCTCATCAGAATTGGAAAATACTCACTTTCTCTCACATTTGCTCATAACTTCACTGCATAAAGTATTAGTTCTATTGAGTATGTTTAAGACTATCTGTACTGAGCTATGTCTCTTTCCCAACTCGAATTACATAAAACTGGTGAGATTTCATGAAGTTTCTCAAATGTACTTTGCTCCAAAACCCTCCCAGAGCTCAAATGAGCATTCATATTCCTAAACTGTTGAAGGTGACTGTCTGATATTTGCTTATTGCTATCACTCTGCATGCTACAGCATGGCCTCTGGCCCTTTCAGGAGTGGTTAGCTAAAATGAGTAAACAATAACATATTTGGAAAGATGCTGTTTTTTAAAAGAGGATCAGAAAAGTTTAGTTTTCTGTTTTTTATTGTTGAATAAAGCACTTGGAGTAAAGACCATTTTATTGCAGGCATCAAATATTATATCAAAGTACAAATAATAGTAAATACTAGTAGGACTAATCGGATCTAATGTAAGTATTTCTAATTTCTAGCCCAAATATTATTTAATCTGCATATTAGAAATATTTTTATAAATCTCAACTTGAAATACCTTATGGATTATGCATGTAAAGATATTACTTTAAATTCTGCAGTTAAAAACATCAAAAAACCCTTTAGAAATAAATGACCACACTAATACACATGTATATTAGTATATTTAGCCCTATGTAACTTAAGAGACACTGAAGATGATAACCAATTGCCCTCTTCCATATTAATAATATTTTGGACAAGCAACATATCTCTTATGTGAAAGTATTTTGTTAATTTTTTAAATTCAAATATTTAGTAGGACTAAAAATATTTACTGACATCTGATTATATGATGGACTTCATGAAGTATTTTTTATTAAATAAATTATATTTTACATCACTCTTGCATGTAAGTTTTTGCTCAGCTCTAAAGAACATGGTCCATCATAAAAGCAAATATTGCTCATAGAGACTTAGAGCAGGCCTATGTTAAATATCAGTAATATGGTTAGCATTTGACTAAAATGAATTAGTATAAACATGGATATGTCAGAAAAGCATTAGCATACCTATACCAATTATTTTCCTACAATTTGTGCTATGTCTGCAAATTTTTAGAAGCCTTTACTATTTGCATTCTTCAGTGCTATCCTTTCATTGCTCTGTCAAGAGAATTATTGGTAAGACTCCACAATTTAATATACTGGCTTGCACCCTTGCAGCAAACCCGTAGTCACATTTCAAATAGCTTCTGTGAATTTYAACAGGTAGAATGACTAAAAGGAAATCTGCAATATATGATTTCACTAAATATATTGATGGAGTAGTGAGAGGGCTAGGTGTTTACTATGTCTCTTCCTTTRTTTTCAGTGAGAGTACATGTCTGCCCTCTTAAATGAACAGTCAAGGGTTTTTCTGGTCTTCCTAGGTATACAAAAATATAAATGCCAGACCCTGCAGCAGTACTTGGCACCAAGAACTGCTCATTGCATGACTTCACCTGGCCCAAAAGGCTGCAGAAACCAGGTCCTTCCTCGTCCTGTCTGGTTACTGGAAGGCTGGGTAGGGTTCACAGCTCGACTGGTTTTCACATCTCCCTTTTTGTCCTCCATGGTGGGGATGACCACCACCGGGATGAGAGTGCACTGCTGGAGTGTGCCATCGGAGGACATCACTTCAGTGTATCCGTCTTCACAACTGCATGTCCTAGTCTGCAGGGAACAAGTGTTTTACAAGGTGTAGTGGAAAAACAAGGTTTTCTGTGAGCCATAAAGCAGAGCAACATGGATGACTGGAAGATAAGACTGTTTTGATGAGTGCTAGCCAGAAGAGTACTGCTTTGTATATTTTTATGCAAGTTCATACCATATCAACTAYTTAATATTTAATTGAAAAGTAGAAAATGGGGCAAGGTGGGTTTTAACAAATTTGTGACTTGTAAAATCACTGAAAATACTTTTTGTTGGCATAATCTTTGTAATCAAGAGATGTGTGGGAAGGCCTCATGGGGATGTTCTACGCTCCAATGCAGTAGCACATACCTCACTGCAGTAAGCGTGGGGTTGGCTGCACGGTGGGTTACATGACCTGTCAGCATCTGGTTGGCGCATCACTAAACAGCCCCCTGTAGGACAGAAAATCATATTTTCACATGGTAAAACCTCACCACTGATGAAATTACTTGTTGCACTATATCATGGATGACAATCTTGTTGCTAATTTGAATGTAAGAGTCCTTTTATTCCAGGGTGAAGTGTAATTGGAATCAAGTGTTTTCTTATATGTAGAGTAAGGATACAGCAAAAGTATTTATTCCATGTGCGTTTTAGAGGACTAATATTTGGCAATGGAGCCTTTTGTATTCCACTTTTTTCCTTAGGTGGATTGCCTGAAAAACCATTTTTAATGCTTTATTGTACTCAAGGGAACAGATTTGGCTCTCTAGGGCACTCCTTACGACTTACATATTGAAACTGTGGCCACAATAGAAATAAAAACATCRTTTTTATTTATATCTTTTCCAGCTGAACTGAAAACAAGTTGCTCATCCTGTTCACGAAAGGATACCTGTTTTCTGCTGCTACTGGATCACTTTTACAAATGCCTTTATGAATCAAGGCTTCATGCTAGTCTGAGATTTTATGAAGGAAAGCAGATTTATCAGTAAAGCATGTACTGAATATTACAATACTGATGATATTGTGGGTTTCAGTCTTTTCCCTTTTTATACAGACCTAGTTTTCATTTCTACAGCTTTATATATAGTGCAGTTATTGTTATGGACCAGTACACACCATCAGGATTTCACTATCACTTCAGCCAGAATGACTTTAAAATACATTTAGAATCGGTTTGAATTTAGCTGTTTCCTTTTGGCTTATAGAAGAGGGATATGAATCACATTGTTTAAAATTTATACTGCTACAGGACAACTTATCATGCATCTCCCAAATTAATACCATTTTTATACTGGTGGGATATGATGATGATGAAATCCTGATAGCTGAGTTTGGTCACAACCATAGCAGATGCAGTTAGTTGTGGTTACACAGATCCAAGTGTTAATGGGATGGCTGGTGAAGAACAAAGAAAACCCTGCTGGTTGCCGTAAGTTTTCCCCACCCCCAGAAAAGAAAATCATACATCCTAGCATACAAATCACATGCCTGTGGGAAACTATGTAATAAAATATCAGTCATCCAAGGAAGCAGAAGGAAAGAGTTGCCTCATCGCCCATGGGAAATAACACCTTCAAGTAAAAAAGAGCTATTCAGCACGGTGATGTTATGCAAGCAAGTAAATAGAAAAAGACCTTAAAATACCAACACAACTCACAATAGTTATTTAATAATGTCTGCATTAATAYACTATGCTGAATCCAAACGTGCAAGACTAAGGCTGACAAGACACAGTAATCAAAGACATGGGTTGCCTCTGAATCAAAATAGGTGATCTCAATTTAAATCAATCATGTATGTGTGTTCTTCACATGAATGAGCTCATAAATACCGTAGTTTATACAACACACTTTTAGAAAATTACAAATGCAAATTAAAATCTGGTTCACTACTGTATATTTAATATAGAGAAGTTCTCTCTACGTTATATATTAGTACAATAGAAGTACTGTGTTTGAAAACTATCGTAAAATCCATTAAAACTAYATTTTTGCATTTAACAGAAATATATGAAAAATATAGTTTTATGTTGCATGGAGCCCAGTGATTGCATGTTCTGGAATATTCCATTAGTCTTCCTTTCAAATCAGAAAATTATCACAGCTTAAAGACATATACGAACAAACTTTGAAAAAAAAGTGATACAATATAGGTCTGAGGTTTGTCTGCCTTGGAGGTCCCATTATGAAAAATCTGCCAATAATACAGAGTCATACTTTTGTCTTTCATAAAATTTATCACAAGGCTGTATTCAATCACATCARAATAAATTATTATTTTCATGTGACTGTGATTTATGAATATACTCTGATTTTAACATCTCAGAGCCGTAATCTCAAAGATGCTATTTACTTCAAATCCTATAGGACCTTTCATAGGTAATATCCTATATTAATCTCAATAAGAATTCTCTCTTATAGTTTTTCTTACCATAGAAAGATCTTAGCTAAGCAGGAAGCAATCAAGGTGCATGAATAATGACCTGTTGCAATTCTTGTGAACAAGGTGTGTTTTAACAGTCCTACACCACAAGGCTGCAAGAGACTTTGAGCTATTATTTCAACACCTTGTAAAAATAACACAAATATTTTATTTCTACTGTCACAAMAGACAGTAGTGGTGGACTCCACGATGAATAAGTATTGTGGTGGAAATAAATAACAGTCCCTCTGCTATGACTGACCTGGCAACGGCTGGCATTGAGAATATTTTTACAGTCTCTGGGATTCTTTTACTATCACTTGGTCTGATACAAAAATTATTGAAATAAATGCATAACTCTTTGCTTAAATGAATCCCTATTGCCAATATATAAATCCATATAAATAGATTCATATGAAATTTTCTTCTGAGATCTCAGTAGTTCCTAATTCATGTTTTTGTGCTTTGGCTTGTACAAAAAGTTACAACATCCCATAGCAGTCCATTATGTATCCTGATACAGATTTATGGCATCRAAGTAAAGAAATAAACTCATATTAGCACATTTATTAAAATTTTATATTTTGTAACATATATGGATGATACTATCAAGCTGTGCAACTTTCTCTGCCTTTGCATAGGCACTGAAATGACCTGTAATACATAAAAATTTTATTTGCTGTAGGGCCTGAAACCCTACATTTAGAAGTGTAAAGATGCCTATGGTAAAAAAAAAAAAAAAACCCAACCATATACAATGTAAAATATTTCGGGTCTACTAGATAAGATAAYATTTATATTTACCATAAGCATTACATGCTGCATGATTCTAGAAAACAAACAACATATTTAATACGCAAAAAGATGGTTTTGACTCATACCCAGGAAGGGTGGGGGGGGTTTTCAGTTTGTTGGCAAAGCACATTATCCACCTGTTTTCCAGGGGTTTTTTGTGTATATAAAATGAGTAGTTACCTGTGACATTTAAACCATCTGACCTTTGGCACCACACAGTCCGAGAAGATCCCTTCCACGGGCTAGCCATCCACTTGTACTCGTAGCACTGCCCATCTGCACAGAGAACAKTCACATTTCAAGACATTTAGTGACAAGGTTTTAGACTACCACGGGCAGCAGCCATGCTCATCAGCTGACCAAACTCATTTTGTGGCCACACTCATTATGATTAATGGCTTGTACAGCTGTTAAGTGTGTTCCTTTCTCCTTCATCCAGCACTGTACCACACACATGGAGCTCCCAGGATCTCCTGCACTTACTGGACACATGGAGAATAGACCAGATGTGTCTGAGACACTAACTAGGATTATGAGCAAGCCTAATGCAGTAAATGGGTACAAGAAATGTTTCCAATAAGCTCATAATGATTGTGGCCCATCTGTTGTGCAAAACTCATTTAGGGGYCAGGTTCCCTTCCTGGTGACTCTGAGCTTCAGCCAGTGCTTGGTGAAGTGGCTAGGGCTGCATCTGGCTTCATGTCTCAGCTCTTCTCTGGGTATCTCATATGGCTGGGGATGAATCATGGAGTCCTTCTGCACCTTAGCTCTCTATCATAAATATAAAATTCCTTTTCGTCTGATGTGGCCTCTGAATGGCCAAGTTGATACAGGAAACTACTTTTCTTAGACAATTTGTCTACTAGCAGTGGTAAGCATGGCTTGGCTGAGACATTTTAATGATAGTATCATGCAATTAACAATCTAAAGAGTAGAAAGAAATCTAAATCTGGTTATGAATCACTCAGAGATTTCTTTTTGCAATATTACTAAGTGTATAGAGAAACTCTTTGTCCCATATAAAAAGAAGTGTCATTATTAACGAAGAATAATTCTAGAGAGATAACATATCATAGTTACCTCTTGAAAGTTTTTCTCTTTATGGTTGATCTATGCAAAACAACAATTTAAGTGCATTTCTGTCTATGAAGTTTGCATTTGCCTAAAATTGATACCATGAACAGAAAGAAAACAAAATTATGGTTGTTCTGTATTTTTTTCTTACAGGAACCAGCCTTAAGTATATTTTGGTGCTTACCATTGCATGGTCTTGTTTCCAAAGCCTGTTCTGGACAAAGATGTTGATTCTCTAAGTCCTGAATGATCACTGCTCTAGATCGGACTTGTACTCCTCCAAAACCAAGATCCTCACCATTAAAACAGGTTAGCTGGCAAAGGCTCCATTCTGACCACTCTCTCAAGTAACAGTCCCCTGTTAAAGAGCAGTTTGATAAGATGAATGATCATTGTAGGTGAAGAGGTTTTTTCACTGAATATTTCTTTAAAATGTCCAAGTACATTTTCTTAATTTTCCTTCTTTTTCGTTCCTTTCGTTCCTCTTTTTAAACTTGACTCATAGTGTAGAAATCATAACATTTTGATACCCTCTGAATGCCTGTGTCATAGAAAATATTATAAAGATTGTACAAGATTGTACATTTGTTCTAAAGYGGTTTTAGTTTCTTGTAGCATTCCCATGAGATCACCCTCATTATGAATCTCTTTGCAATGTCTAGATTTTTGTACATTTTAAGATATTGTGCATTTTACATCTTATGCTAAATTTACATATTTTTAAAATTCATCTTTGATCTTAGAAAACATTGTCTAGTATCAAGAAGATTAATTATTGCTTATCTTTCTCTAAATAGACGTAGAAGCAACTGATGGAAAATCCTTTGAAAGAAAGGGAAATAGGAACATGATTAAAATGTCTGTTCATGGTATTTCATGTTAGGCTAATAGATGTGTAGAATTCTATAGTGTAAAACTGAAAAATAAAATTATACTAATGACACTAATTAGCACAATCAGCTACAGAACATTTAAGGAAGATCTGAGGCACAACAAAAAGAAACCATCTTGTTAAAACTGCAGTTGAAAATGGGACTAGACTGTGCACAAACTCATAAATAAACCTCTTAGTTCTCATTATTTCAGAGAAAAAGCCATTAAAAATTCATGCTACCTTGCATTATACTGATGACAGATATAATCAGTACTGTGTTGACCGGATGCCTGATTAATGAAGGAATTTTATTTGCCAACCTTAGGAAAGCATGCAAAGAAATGAATAATTGACAAACTGATGTATACATAATAGGAAAACAAGTAGTGATTTTTGGAAACATTAGCTGGAGCGTATCATTAGCACATCCCCACAGGGCAGTAATTCTTACAGGCTAAATGTCAGATTGTTGAAGAACAGGTCCCTGCTCAGCAAAATTTTTAAAACAATCAGTAAGCTGCTATAATTTTTTTTGAAACTCACTAATATGAAAACATAACTACAGTCTCTGTATTCTTCCAGTTTCCATTTGAGAGGTAAAAATACATGAAAATTATGCAATTGGAATGCAATGTACAAAGCAGTGATGGAAATCTCTCCATTTTTTATTGATTTTTATTTATTGAGACAACTTTATCTTCAGCCCAATCTGAAATGAACTGGGAAAAAAACTCTGGGAAAGAGGAGAGTTCCAAGAGAATGAAAATAAAGTACTGGTATGAAATGACAGCTACATTAGAACTGAAGGAGTTTATCACCTCTTCTGAAGWTTCATCATTAATAGCTGTTGAAAAACAGTAATATACCACAAATTCTACAAGTAAGTGTTTGGAATGAACTGGAGTGTTTTTACTGGAAATTAAACAGTTCTTATATGATCTTAATCCTTCTCAGTATGAGCATCATGGACCTCATMATTCAAAACAGCTCCTTTAGATTCAGTTCACAAAGGCAATGACAGAGCATGTCACATCCAGAGAGCTAAACAACTAGAGGCACTCATGTTTTCTCAGAGATCAAAACTTTAGTTTCATTTGGAATAAAACCTCCAAAGAAAAAATAAGAGATCTTACCTTATCTTCCTTAGACACCCATAAAAGGCATCAAGTTTTTAGCCACTGGTAAAAGTATTAATAAAGCTGTTACATAGTCTACACACTTAACACTAATATTTAYCTGTAAACCAACATCCTTTCTTATAGAGTTAAATACAGGTTTTATTTCAATGGATTTTGTGAAAAAATACATATGTCTTAGATAGAATCTGTGACAGAGAGGTCATGTCTTTTATAAATTTAAAATCTAGTATTTTTTCAAATTGATTGATTATCATGAAGCCACTCCTAAAAAGTAATTCTGTTGGTCATTTGATAGGTGAATCTAATCAGTAAAGCAGATGAAAAAGATTTAATTGCCTGTGGCTAATGCTAGGCCCTAATAGCTATAATGACASCCAAGGAATCTTGAAATGCAACATCTGTTTGAACAGCTTTGYTACCTGGACAAGGGAAAGTGCAGGTTTCCTCAAGTATTATCTTCTTGTCACCATCTATAATAGGCTCTATTTCTCCACAGAATTCCTCATCAACTACTTTACCAACATCTTCAATGGATCCATCATAAACCACGCAGGAGATGTTCCTTACTCGTGTTCCCTCTCCACATTGAGCATCCTACAAAAGGAGAACATACATTGATACAATAGAAGAAAGTGTCAAAAGACTAGATCTGAGTTACATGTCACTCTATCCCCTATTATTTTTGCTTAACTGCTTATTCATTCCAATAGGGAGAAAAAGGAGACAAAAAAGAGAAGACATGGCTCATTACCTCTGAAACAAAAAACACCCCAACCCAAAATTTCTGATCACTGGTAACTTAAATTACAAAGATAATTATGCCTTTGAATTGCAACCAGAGCAGTATGTCAAGTGAAGATCTCTTCTAATATGTGAATATATTTCTGCTGATATTCTTTTACAATAGAAGTATTTAAATTATTAGCAAAGATGCTGCTCAGGTACCAAAGTTTACATTTATACTCTGAAGATTTGTAGGTCACTGTTGCATCCATTGATAAATACAAAATCTAAGGAAACTTTAGTTTTTGTATAAGAGAGGTGGAAGCAAATTGTTTAAAGAGTTGATAAGGAGGTATCCAGGTATGTCACAAATATGCCTCAATCCACACTTTCCATAACTTCTAGGTCCCATATGGTTTTTACCTCGACTTTGCATGTAGACCATTGACCATATTGCCAGCGATAACAAGGTTTAACTGGACAGGGTTTGAATTGCTCCATCTGAGAAGGACAAGGTCTCCCATCACCCTGAAATGGCTGATTTATGGTCCTTCTTCTGATCATTTTTCCTGTAACAAAAACCAATATAACTAACAACAAAGTGGTTAGACTGATTTATTCCTCAAGATGGTTCTATTTTGCTGAAAAGTATTGTGTTTGAACAAAGCACTTTTTCTAGATTTGACAAATTTAATTATAAAGCTGATCTGTTGGCTCTTGTCTGTTGTGTGGATTCATATTTTCCAAGTCAGACACTTTATATTCTGTCATTTGTTTGTAGTGTAAGAAGTGCAGGAGGATGCCTGATTAGGTTTGCTCCTGGAGCAGCAAACAAAAGCAGTAATTTCCTATTCAGAAGCCTGAAGAAAAATAGTCTTTATGAATGTGACAATATGTTTATACATTTCAGTGGAGRCTCCTGCTCCTCATCTGGGACTTGCTGCTAGAAGAGGCCAGCATGCTGTGTTCTTACCTCAGTTAACAGAGAAACTGTTAACTCTGTTAACTGTTAACTGTGTCCCATAATTGTCTGATTCCAGCGAACAGGAACTTGCAACTTTCTTTCACTGTCTGTGCGGGAAGCATTACATGCAGATTTTGCAGAAAAGGCAAGATGCTTCACTAAGGCCCAAAGAAAATTAAAAGTCAATAGGCTTTTCCCACAATCATCTCCTCTTCAACCATTAGTGATATGCTACCCAGCTTCACTGAGATACAGTTTCTATTTCAAATACTTATATAAATTGAAGGAGAAAGTCTCAGWCTTTAAAATATGCCAAAGGTACGTACTGACCTGTAAGGCCACATGTTTGAGAGCACTCAGACCAAGCAGACCAGTCAGAAAGTTGACAGTTCACAGGACATTCCACAACACAGGACATATTCATTTGCCATGTCTTTTCCAAACCAAGCTGAAAGAAAATGTTAAATGGTTAGCACAAAACTCCAGGCCTGTATCATCAGCGCAAGGTAAAAAAGTAAAGTAASTAAGACATTTAAAATTCTCACTTCAAGACAGTCCTAATGCATATACTGATCTTCACATATATGCATAACTTCCATTTTCATGAATCATTTTCTAAATGAGAACCATAAATGGAGGGCTTAATCTCACACTATTACTTTTTACAACAGATGAAAGCCAAAATCATTTATGAAGTATTTTGAAAGAGGAGTGCAAAAATATTGAACAGCTATTAATAAGTGAATTGAAGTGATACTAGAAGCCAAGTTGAAAACTAGTAAAAGGAGAAGGATGAACATGTACTAGATATTCAAAAGATGTTGCAGATGCTGAAAGTTTACAGGAGCTCAAGAGAGACTGAACAAGTTAATGGAAGAGAAATCTAAAGGTCTAAACACACAGAAAACCCTTCAAGCAAATGTAGTTCAGGAGCTGAAAACAGGTGGAAGCTGTGAAAGGAGTAGGTTGAAACTCTTGTATGTCTGTGCTTCGTACTCTTCCTGGGGCATCTGCTTATGCCTCTCTTGTTTTATTCCTAATGTGCTATATAAATGCATGATTATTCTATTCTATTCTATTCTATTCTATTCTATTCTATTCTATTCTATTCTATTCTGTTCATACAAAGATATCGACATGACACTGACAATGATTTTTTTAAAAAATACATCTGTGAATTTTTTTCTGAAAAACTTTGCAAAAAACCAGAATCCTCTAACATTCATAAAGTAAAAGCTTCAGTTGCTGGAGGGGTCTGAGTGAAGGGGACAGAGAAATTAGTCTCAAGACTCAAGTTTTCCCAAAAATATATTCTGTTCTCAGTTTTCCCCCAGGTATGATTCAGCCTAACACCCCACCCCAGGGAATGAATTTTTATAATGGAAGGAAGTTTTATAATGATGCTCAAGACATGGCACAAGAACTACATGCTCCTTTGGTCTGATCCTGGACAGCCATTTCTATGTTCTTATAAACTCACATACTTCAGATTTTCCCTACCCATGCAAGGAAATAGATACTCTCACTAACACACATCAGAATATATGATGCAAGATGAAATGTGACTGATGGCAAAAATATTAGCATAATAACACCTGCATCCTGCACAGCTGAATTAAATAGGGTGTATGATCTAAAGTGTGAAAGAAAATCAGTCCTGCCAACATGAACAGATCTACAGCTTTTCAGCATGAAGGACTGTCCTCTTCACTGGACCTCACCAGCAGACCCTGATCATCATTGAGGCATTTCAGAATCCTAAGCAGTTGTGAGTATCTTTAACCAGAAAAAATCTCCACCGAGTTTAAAAAAAAAAAAAAAGCAAACTAGACATTTCAAAACCTACTAATTTTAATGACTGTAAAAGTTATGATATAAAACCAGAATTTAAGACTTTAAAAAGGAGATAAACTCACTCTTTCCTACTAAACAGAAGCACAGAGCAATAATTAGGCACAACATTAACATGCCCTCCGTAAATAAACTACCACAAGTACTGAAAATATCTCCTCCTGATAGACTCACCAAGTTTTAAATTTGTATTTACAGTACCATTTATTGATACAGATGAGGGTTTAGACCTGTTTGCTTTATACATCAAAGAATGAGTTCTTGGCTTTTCTCAGTGGTTCAGTATAGCCTTGATTATACAGCTATCACACACAGACAACACCTGAAACCTTTGGATAATCTGGAATTCGGATGATTAGGAAGCTAGAGAGCCCTCTTTGAAGTCCAAATTTGGGTCAAACCTTCTGAGCAAAGGCTTTACAGTCTGCTGAATTTATTCCTGCCAATTATAGAAACATGATTGATCTCTTTCAAGACTGGTCTTCTCAGATGGACTTTAGCAGCTCAAGAGGGAAAAGCCCAAGAAAGATATTAACAGTGAAGAGGAGAAAGCTGAAGGCCAGATTACCCACAGTGACCTCCTATATGCATGTCTTAGATACTGAAGTGCTGCTTAAATAGATCTGGGGAACAACCGACAGGTTGCAGTTCAATAGTATTCACATATTCTCTTCTCACYCCTCCCCTTCCTTAAACTGATAAGTCACAATTCAACTTGAAGAGCTTAGAAAATATTTGAAAAAGTGTTCATTAGCTCCCTGACCCTAAAGCTTTTGTTCTGGGTGAGCTGTGGTTTCTGACTCAACAACGTCAAGTACCGAAAGCCACCCCTGTGCGCTCTGTGCTTCTGGTCCCACATGCCAGGGGCAGCAGGCTGCCACACCAGCATGCTCCTTAAATCCTGTGACCCACAAGAAGTATCTGTACTCATTTATGGGAATGTTTGGCACCAAAGATTCAACTCTGCTGCTGGAGGTTAATCATGTAATCTGACAAGCAGACTATTCACAAATAAACCAGCTTTAATGCAGACACAACTGCTGGTTTCTAGGCTTTTCTCATCTTTAATTAATGGTAAATGAATGAAAATAAGTCYATAAAAAGGAATATGAACAGGATCAGCTTGCTTTAGGTGATTTTATTTTTAAATATTCAAAGAAAGAGAAATCAAGTTCTTGTCATAAGTAGAAACCAAGTAATCCAGGTATTACTATGCTTTGAGAGTTTGAAGAGAACTACATTAACACAACCAGGACTTGGAAATAAGCTCTGGAAATTGTTTTATCTTGGCAGTAATCAGGATGACTGGCTACCTTCTTTAGCTGATCAACTCAAATACAAGATCATATGGACACATAAGGAAATCAGAACACAGGGGCTCAGATTGAATGTTAGCATTTAAATCTGCTGATGCTCATACCTGGAGATGGTTATAGACAAAATTCAGCATGAAGGTTTTTTTAAAATATGGCTTTATTACTTTCTTGAACTATATATTATATAGAAACTCACTGYAATAATGAATCTTAATTTCTTAGGGATCTGCATGGGTTTATCTAATATGAGCTCTCTTCTCTGCATATAATAATAAGAAACATAATTCAGTAAATGTACCTACACATAAATTAAGCAAATCTTTACTCATACATCAAGTACAAAGTTTTACGATAGCCCAGAGAAAATTCATTACCTAGGTCATTACAAAATCTTCATATTTCTCCTATTCATCAACTTTTCCAACCACATGCACCTTATTTTGAACTTCACTTAATATTTCTGCACTGCACTTATAATGCAAAAACACAGCAGAAACCCACATCCTGAAGCATCATTTCCAAGAAGTGTACAGTATGTACTCATATTTTGATAATTTCTAGAATACTCTCCTCTCCTGACCTGCAAGGYCACAGAGTTGGCTGTCACATCTTTAGAGTGAAGGGTCTGTTAAGGTCTGAACAGCTTGGCTTCCCTGTTAATCAGGTTAACAGGTTTTACTCCTCAGTTATTGGATCAGCCTTTGACCTTGTTGGACCGCTGCTTACGCATCCATAACKCAACAAATCGTCTTAACTGTGTGACTAGGGAGTGGATCAGAGCTTTCTACAAGATGTATCTCTCTATGATCTGTTGATAATCCTGGACATCACTGCAGTGATGTCTGTTGGCCAATTATTTACAGCAAGTAGCTCTTGAGATATTATATTCTTGCCCTCATTATTCTTCTGAATAATAAACTTTCATTTCTTTAATGCAGGAAAACTCCAGAGGTTTTCTGAAATGAGATTTCAGTGTAAAATGTAATCAGTTCTAAATGTTGTTTTAAATCTTTGCTTAACAGGAATAATTTCTTGGTTTTATGGTAGAAGAAATATATTTTCCCATAAAATCAAATAAATCATATTTCTTTCTGTTGAAATATTTATTTGGATGGATATTTTACATCATGTGTGGGTATTAATTACTCAATATTGCAACCTCTTAGAAATGACAGACATTCCTTTTCTTTTCTAACACATTAAAACATTATAAAAGCATTAATTCACTGYCTTGTTAACTGCATGGCAACTTGCTGATATGACTTAGGGTAGTCACACACTGAGTTTTCTCTTGAGACCTAATTTTTGTGGCTGTTTCATTCCTGGGAGTGTTCACAAGGCCAGGTTGGAGGAGGCGTTCAGCAAACTGCTAGTGTGAAAGGTGACCCTGCCCACAGAAGGGGTTTTGATCTTTAAGGTGAGGAYCTTTAAGAACMCTTCCAACCCTAACCATTTTATGATTCAGTGAAATTATTAGATTTTATTAGAAACCCAAGAACTATGAGAAAAGAAGGAACATGGGAGAGAAGTAAGTCTCAGTCAAAACTCTCTGCCTTTGATAAGAACTTATTGATTCAGGAATTCAGGATGTCAGAGGAGACAGGAGAAGTTTAAATAGGTCAGATACACCATTAGAAAATTATAGTCCAAAATAAATTATGAGTTTMCTGACTCCCTCCACTTCTGACGAGACCCTTTTCTATGGGCACATCCTGAGAGCAGATAGTAGCCAAAAAGATCCTACAGAAAAGCTGTTGGTGCCAAAACTGCTATGGGGGCCTTTCCCCCTTTGTTCTCCATTGCCAGTTATTTTATTTCTGATGTGAYGGTGGTGGGGGAATGGCAGCTGAAACAAGTGCAGTTACTTTCCATTAGAAATGCATGTAGGATTGCCCTTAAAGTAGTACTGGGGCTTTTTTTTGGTTGTTTTGGTTTTCATGGTTTTTTTCACACTTCAGACTCCAGGCAATTGAAAGCACTAGGATCAATGCACAAAATGTCAGGAAACCAGTGCTGTCAAACTGGARGTTAGTTTGAACATTTGTAAAATGGCTCTTTCAAACTTAAGGGCTCCTGTCTGCTAGCTAGTTCTCCTTATACACTCCTACTTAATTTTACATTCATGCTACACGTTTTCTCACAGTAGCTTSGCTATTTTTTGCATCACACAGCTGGATACAAGAAGTTAGCAGTCAGCCCAGCTGCAGAATGACAYGTGAGAAATATTTTCCAACACATTGAGTAAATGATTGATACTGGCAGGTGTCCAAGACTCCATGCAGAAGTTGTATCAAATTAGAATTATGATTAGTATTCTGATTGAGATTTATTACCTTTATTCTACTTTATTAATTATTGTTTCTAAGTAAYTTCCTTCAGGACATAATAATTAGCMTATRTTCACAGAGACATTTAAAAGTAACCAAAGGAAATAGTATAAAAATCATTTGATGKCTTGGTTCATTTCAGAGGTACTTAACAATCCATGAATAGTGTCGCAAAACATCTGGTGAGGATGCCATACAGCTCAGTTGGCTCAGTATTAATTAGCACAATTAGAAGGGAGCTTTCTCACAGGTACCCACTCACCTCTTCACAGTATTTCAGGTCAACTGATTTGCCATCACTGCGAACGCAATCGAGCATCCGCGTTTTGATACCGCTGCCACAGACAGCCTTCTCRCTGAGCTGACACGTGCTCCAGTCTGCAAAGGAGGAATTCATTAGCATTGCAGACTTTCAGATAGAATTCATAATGATCCAGTCTCCCACCTAATTCTGATGGCCTAAAACAACCCYCACAAGCAACTTTTACACATGCAAAGGCTCAAAGAGCCCAGCTGCTACACATTTTTGGAAACAGTGACTTTTACTGCAAATAGTCAGTGTCATGGTACCTTCCTGAAAAGTGCATATTTGGTTTTGTCTGCATGGATTTTGAGTAAATCACAAAATTATATGAGAAATACTTTTCCTGGAGTTACAACCTGCACATTTCACACACAAATTCTCAATTTAATATTTTATCTGGATCAAACAGCTTGAATCTGCTTTCAGTACAAGTTCTGCAGCTGTGTCTGGGTAAGAATGGAAAGCAGAAAAATCCATCCCGTAAGGTGATTGGAAATAATCTGTAAGACRTGATCCCAGGCTGTCACTATAACACAAATACCTGTCACATTGTAGTCATAGTGGTAGCAGTTCTTGTTCAAAGTGCAGGCTTCTGTCTCGGTGGCAGCAGGACAAGGCTTTCCATCATCTGGTTGTCTAAGGCATTCAGCTGACCTTTCACGGACACTACTTCCATTGCATGGCTTGAAAGTAAGATTGGAAACAGCTTAMATATTTTGGCACCTTGATACCTCTTCATGCAGCAATACAACAACCTTTTAAATGATCCCTTCACAAAAAAAAGYGTAAAATAACAGGTTCCTACTAATGTATAAGAGAAACCCCTTTCTTTAACCTAACTTGGTAACACCATTCTATTTTCCTAACCAATGCATATTTCACTATTAGTACTTTGGAACTATTTCACTCATAAACAGGATATTGAGATGCTAACTTTCCAAATGTTATAATGTAGTGCACCAAAGCCTCTCAGATGTCCTGAAGCACTTTTCTTTTTGGTGGTGGTTCTTTTTT
>JACDOX010000009.1:9288678-9473040 GCA_014549065.1 Cardinalis cardinalis
ATGGGAGAGGAGACTCAAAATTACTTTTYGATACTCAGTCTTGATCTGCAGACTCCCTCGTATCAGGACAGTGACATTTTCAGTTCAGTGACTGTGCAGCTATGCAGAGGCTCAGAACTGGCTCAAAGACAAACTCACAAGCCACTGCCAAAGCTATTCCACCACACAGAAGGCASCCCACACTGGGAAGAGTGACCACTGGGCACATTTTACTCTGTGTTCTGGAAGAATTTAGTTTAATGGAAAGTACTGTCACACTTCGTTTGCAGCCAACACAAAACAACCCTAAAGATGACACTATTTATTTACACTAAGATATTTACAGGTGTTATCAGTTCAGCATCGTGGCAAAACACATCATACATACACTTTTAAGGTATCCTCCCCAAACTATAAATGTGGCACTTCATTATACTTCTTACCAAAGAGCACTGAGACCACGATCCCCACTCAGACATAACACAGTCCTCAGGACATGGCAGTGTGCATTTTCTAGCRCCAAGTGGCATATCTTCAGGATCACACAGATAGTCTTCTACTGTGTCAGAAGGACCATCCACAGTGTTTAGCATGCACCTGGGAAAAAGGAACTGCACATCAACTTCACTTGCCATGGATTTTGTATGGAATGTGCTCTACAGTATTCTGAGGCATTTTAACATTCTGTCAGTACATAAATGAAATAAGTATTGATCTATGAATAACCAAGAAAAACTGAAGAGTCAAAACCAATAGATGACAGCAACATAAAGGCAGGCACATAATTTAGACAATCCCTATCAGTGATTTCCTGGGAACCCCTGGGCAGGTGATTTGCTTGACATTAGCTAACCTCTTAACCAGAATAATGCAAATCACCTATTGTTTTTGTGCATACTTCAGCTGGTAACTTTAAATCCAGAACTGTTAAAACTTAAAAAACTTTATATTCTTAGTATTAATCCTTAATTTACACAGATGTCTTTTAATTACCAATAGATTAAATTAGGAATCAAGGTCTATATCCATAACAAGTAGACAGAGCCATATTGCACTCCCTGAATCTATTCTGATTCATATCAGCCAGGCTCCAGATCTGGACTCAATACTAAGCATTACATAGAATTACATCAAATAAAATACAGCCAAAACTGAAAGTTCTTTAAAGTGAAGGAGGAGCAATGTTGTTTTTACCTGACTTTCCTTGTTTGAACACCTTCTCCACAATTCTCTTTTAAGTCCACATTGGTCACCTTGCAGACACTCCAGGGCTCAGTTACCCATATGTACTGGCTGCAGTCACTGTGGCAGGGGACTACCTCATACACCTGGAATCCACATTCAGTGTCAGTTTTGGTGCACACAAGTAAGATAAACATGMAAAAGTGATCATACAGAAAAAAAAGCATTAATGCTCTTGGGAAGAATAAAAGATATGAACTTGATGATTTAGAYAGTATGGTAATAATACAGATTAAATACTTGCTAGAAAACTACCGAAATAACAAAAAGACAGAAGCTATTGAATGCTGGATTCTCTGGTTTTCTCTGCACTAAGCCCATGCTGTGCCATTTCCACCAAAAACATCAATAGAACTAACATAAAGTCTGTAACATGCTAGCTCATGAGTATAGCTTTTTTAAAAATGCTCTTAAMACTCTGCTAGCACTTTAGCTCTGTCCTTCACATCTCTTCTCTAAGACTCCATCCCACTATTATGTYATTATCCCAGTTATTAGATGTGAGGGTTTTGTATCACTAAGGAGAGGTGACCTCAACAGAAATTATACCAATATATATTGATTCACTATATTTTTTCATTGTGTATGCTTAAAATCACTGTAATGTATTTGTGTACCAGAATTAGTATTATGTTTAGATTTGAATGCAAATTTTTAAAYGGCATCTCATATAGCAAGTTCTACAGTGTTCTGTGTACTGACTCAAACATACATTACAAAAAATGGGACAGACAGCACATGTTGAGCAAGAAGCACATGTTGAGCTTAAATCTGTTTTATAAACACTTACCTGTGCCTGTAGAAAGTATTTTCATGAACCCAAAAGAAAGAAAAAAAGCAAAGAGAAAAAGTTAGAATTATATGAGTGAAGCAAAAGTATTTAAACAGAATCAGTTTAGACACAATTTTATTACAGACAATATTCTGTTAGTTCTGCAAAGAAAAAGGGCATTATTTTTTTTATCTCTTGGATCTCCTTTGCTATCATAAGGCAATTTGCAAAAAGCTTGCCCTCGGAAGAAAAGAAATTTTATAAATCACAACTGGTGGGAAGAAACTGTATATTACCTAGTCTCTTGGTTAGACAGTTGAACTGTTTTCCCTTTTTGCCTATAATGAGCRTCAAACTTTTACACAGTAGGGAATCCAGTCTCTCTTAGATAAGAGAATATCCTYAGTGGTTTTGGAGGACACTGGACTTCTATATCAATTGAAATTCTTCTGACAGCATTAGGTGCAATAGATCCAAACAAATAAATGGAACTGTCAATTCTCATYCTTCCAAAGTTCCTATGTCCTTCATGGAATATCTTAATTATGCATAAATTACTTAAAGGCCATTGCCTTGAAATTATACCAGCTAATTTGACATATCCTTCTAGGTATCAAGTCAGCAAAATCAAAACTGCTGAAAAATCTAAGACTTGTCTTAAACAAGTTCTTGATTTCTTTTCAGCAACCCTTCCTGTGCAGAAAAAGATTGCTGATGTTTGATGGCTAACCTGCAACAAAATACMACAGAAAATAGAATGCTTTGGACACGAAATGTGTAGTCTGATATCATATCACTGTGCARCTGATCAGCCCATCCACAAGACCACCAGCACAGTCAACATACTTGGGCCTTCTCTGAACTACATTAACAATAAAAGGCATAAAAGTGTGTGGTGAAAATGCATGTTAGGGAAGGTACTGGACTCTGTTGAAAATTTGTTCTTTAGAATTCTTCTCCAGAATTTCCAAAATGAGAATAGGGAAGCCTTAACTCAGGGAAATGTCTGTATGTCTGACCCTGGTTAGCATAAAAAGAAATACATAAACCCCATACACTCAACAGCTTTTGCAGTAAYTTAAAATTTGGATATCTTGACAGAAAGCCAGAGGAGAACTTTATATTGCATTGCACATGTGATTGGTGCCCTCGTGACCTTACTGGCATTTYTGTAGCTATGACTGCAAGCCACAGCAGCTTGATGGTATAAGAATTGCATACTTATCCTGCTCTTGATAAGAGGGAAAATAGTGCTTGTAATCAATGAAAAGATGGATGTCCTTAATTTCTCTAACAGTCTCAGATTAGTCCCTTCATTTGAAACCATCTTATGGCCATTGACATGATTTTATATCAAACTTGACTCCATTATTACTGTAATTATGATGTCTTTTAGCCTATTGAAGTGAGTACTGAGTAAGCTTTATTCAGCTGGAGTGTGGTTTGGGAGCCACCCTGGCATGACAATGAGTGACACATCCAGCTTTCACTGTGCTCATCCTTCCTCAAATCACAGGCACACATATCAGCCCTGAGAGATGCTGAACGACTTCTTAACAAGGTCTTAAGGATTTTATTTCAGTGTTTCCCTAGCCTTACTATTAGAAAGTTTTCCCAAGGCTTAACCCAAATCTGCTTGCAGCAGTGTAAGCCCACTGCTTTTATCCTATCCATGATGGCCATGGAAAATGGATTATTTCCTCCTTCTTTGCAACAGCTCTTTATGTACGTACTAGCAGACTGCCAGCATTCTCCCTCTCACCTCCCGTTCCCTGGGCTAGATAACATGTTGTAGTCTTTCCCAAGGTTCATAATTCCTAGATGGCATTTTACAGCACAGTTCTTCTGTAAATCATAGTACTCATACTTGTGGGCACCAAAGCTCCAATTTTATCACTATGGGTCATATGTATGCAAATAAGATTGTAACATTATTAAGTAATAAACATGTAACCTAAACACATTATATTGAATGATTATTGAATGATGACACTGAAAAGTCAGTTCTTTTCCAGCTGAATGGTGGATCATATTTAGTTTAAATAACTAATTGAAAATTGGAATATCTGTGCATTTCTCTACAGGTTTCTGAATTGAAAGGGAACGTATTTAAAAATGAAAAATACAGGCTCTATGTTTTTCAACATCCTTACAATATCTGTGGAATTTCCTTCTCATGAAAGTACTATATTTCAATTTTTTTTACAATAATTACGTTTGGAATCAGCTATTTGTCAAAGACCATGTAACCACAAATCAAATGAGCCAAAGTACCGGCAGAGGGCAATAGTGTTGCATAGAAGTGGCGAACAGMCCTCCAGCAAAATCACCTTTGATGCAGAAAAATACAAGCCTATTATGTACTACATGAATATTAAAGAAGGAAAAAGACTTTTGTATAGACTATAATTTGCTCCTATTGAAACACGTTCCCCCTAATTTAAAGCATATTTACATGCTGACCCAAATCCAGCAACCCTCATTCTAGTTCGTATTTTGTTAAACTAGATCACAAACTTGGTTTATTATCCATGGTTAAACACTTATGATTTTCTAAATTAGAACTAATTACATCTCCTAAAGTAGAAAATTAGATCAACAAGCCATTTCATTTTGTTTTGGCAAAATGTCAATAGGATAATATAAGTACATGCATTTTTATTCAAATGTAAATTGAGAGCACTTTTTTTTTTTAAATCTTTGAATATTTACCGAAAAGACCATGAGGTTGTTTAACATGTCTCTGCAGACTAAATTAAATTCAACAGTAATATGAATATAAATCAACTTTGAAGAGCATAAGTTAATTGACAAGGAATGTTTTTCCTTTCTAAAACTCTCCAAGGAAAGAAACTTCAGAGTTTAACTTGGGCTAGKGCTAAACTTGGTCCCAAAGACTAAACGCTTGTTAGCGGTCCAAGCCTTCCAGCATTCCCAGGGTGCTCTTGGATCACATTTTATGGTTTAGTTTCACTTGAAGAGGATCCAGACTGTATGGTCAGACTGTTCCATATGAAATAGCAAGTGCAGTTTGTGGGACAGCTTGGAGACTTGACTTCAGAATTGCATTTGTGACTGAACTGCACTGCCAGAGCAAGTGTAACCAAGAAGGTCAAGCTCCAGCTTGAGGAGACTGCACTAAGGGGCACTGGGATGACTGAGAGTTTTGTTTTCTGATCTAAGACAGTCAGGGAGTGACACTATAAATCTTGCTAGCTTCAGCAACTGTAATGAAACATTTTACCCCTGTCATATATTAGAAGATTCGAAGTTTAGAAAGGACATTAAAGATCATTTAGTTCCAAGCCCCCTACCATGAGCAGGGACCTTCCACTGGACCAGTTTGCTCAGAGACCCATCCAATCAGGCCTGTAACATTTCCAGGAATGAGGTATTCACACTTCTCTGCATAACCCATTCCAGGGCCTCATCCTCCTCTGAGTGAAGAATTTCTTCCCAATATATACTATAAATCTGCTCTCAGTTTGAAGCCATTCCTCCTTGTTCTGTCACTACATGGCTCTGTACAAAGTTTCTCTCCATCTTTCTTGGAGAATCCCTTCAGGTAAGAGATCTTTGGAAACACAGTATTCAAAATCTGCATGTAAGAATGTTTTATTGTCTGCAATCTGCAGTTCACAAAATATGCAAAATTCTTGCCGATGAGGAAGTAACAGAGACAGATCCTTTACTGCCTGAGGAACTCTAAACCAACACATACTCCTTCTACCTCCATCTGCTCCTTATGTTATACAGTTTTTCTACAACAAAAAATACAGATAAAAGGGTTATTTGAAGTTCTGAAAAAGCTATAACAATAATGTAAATATAAATCAAATTACCTGGTTGACGTGATCTAGCTTTGGACAGGGTCTTCCACCATTGTAGGGTTTTTCACGCAGCCATTTAGACCGAACCTTTACCCCACTCCCACAAGATTTACTACAGCGAGACCAGTTGGACCACTCACTGAGCTTGCAGTCTGAGGGACAGGGAATAATACAGGCTTCCTCAATATACCCTGGATGAATGGAAAAGAAAGTGAAATCTCTTCAGCATGTCAGTTTGCGACTTCTCCCTGAAGCCCTCGTCTGCTTCATTTAGATTTGCCAAAGTTTGACTTGACAGGACTGTGTGAATAGAGAGATCTCTTCATCATTAGGGATAAATTAAATTCTGCAGAAAATTGACACATATARTTGGAGACTGTTAGGGTAGCAGCTGAGCATCCTCACTGCTCATCATCCCATCTGATTAGGATTCACACTCTCCAGATTTCAGCATTCAAACTTTCTGACAGCTACAGTGTAATTGACAATAACCATCTCTTGGCGGCATCATTCTTACTCTGTAAAATGGTATGTGTAATTTTTTAAAAGGAAAAAAGATTTAATTAAAGGATACTCCACAACTGTATCAAGTAATTCAATTGCAGTTATACATCAAAAATCCAACTGAGAAGAAATGCATCTCGCCAGTCTGGAGCAAGGGAACTTAACACCTTGTGACCTTTTTAAGGCTAGAAAGAGAGAGTAGCCTGCCACATTAATGATCTGCTGATTAACAACCATCTGCCCCCAGCAGCACACTGAAAAATTGCACTGAATGGAAAAGCAGATGTTTGTTTTGGTTAAGTCATTGGTCCAGAGAAGTTGGAAGGGGGTATGACATGGTCTGGAGGGAGTAACATGAGGCCTCAATTCACAATTAAGTGAAAATGTCCTTCTTTCAAAAGCAACATATGCCATAGCTCTACAATATGCATAATTTATTCCAATATTTAAAGGAGAATCTATAATACATCAAATAAAAAGCTGGCCTTAACTGCATGTTTACTGCAACTATATCCTGAACTCTCTTCTCCCTTTTCCTGTGTCAGATCTGCAAAGTATTTACCATTAGTAAATATTCACTTTAAAGATTTAAAACCTTAGTGGATTTAAACTTGTATTAAAATATTTCATTAAAATATTTGATGAAAACAGTTGCAAAATTAGCATATACTTGGTTAAGATCATCTCCAAAAGATTGGTTCACTAGGCTTCAAATGTTTCAACTGTTTGTCAGATATATAGAATTTTCTAAATTCAAAAGGGATCAATCTTTTCATCAGAGCTGAATTGTTTTTAACCTATGCTTCTAAGTAAAGTTGTTCTGTCTCTTCAAAAAGGAACCAATAACAACAACTCTCAAGGTTTGTAAATAATCAAACCACTTAGTTTTCAATTCTATATACCTATTTCTATCTAATTTGTTGGTTTAGATATAGTTAATTTGTTTTAGATAAAGAAAATAATTTAAAAAAAAATCCATGCAGTAGCATTTATAGCATTCTACGGTCAAATTCAGGTGATGTTTTTATTTTGTATGGTTTTACTGTGTTTAGAAGTGTTAAATATTTAAATAAATATAAAGAGCACATCCTGGACTTGAGCACTGTGAAACTACTGCTCACCAAACATGTCTTCCTTAAAATCACTAGAATATTATTACTTTGAATTAAAAGCATATTTATTAAATATTTGTTGCTATTTGGGCAACCAGTTCAGTGAAAGTGTATGAAGGAGACACGGTGTTAGACAAAATAAATTTTTAAGGATCACATCCCTGCATATAAGAGGTGCTGACATAGATTGCCCTGCAGTAGTAGATGCAAAATTGATTATGTTTCACCTTACCTGACATCTCTGAGTCCTAGAAATCTGATGCACCCTATCTCAGAGCTCCATCCTGCACTGAAGTTTGATTGCATAAATACTAAAGTCTGTACTTGCACCAGAAATGAGTTTTCAACAAGTCCTCTCAGGTGCTATACAAAACCATGTACTCACACAATCAGGAAGCTACTGAATGAAAATGGAAAATAACCAAAGCAAGTTAAAAGAAACAATTCCCTTCAAACAAGAAATGTTTAGCGATATTTCTTGTCTGATAGAACTAAGTGAAGATTTCATTGCTCTATGAAATTTCTTACGATTCTGAAATGCTTCTTTTACTTTCAACATAACTTCTAAATACTGTTTTTCTGGAGAAATCTTTCTACTAGAACACAGTTATGCCATTTACCATTTGTGAAATTTCTATTTCTGGTAATTAAGGACTGAAAAGCCCAAATTCAAGTTGTTTTAAATATCCTTAAGCAGGTAACTTGAATTAGCACAAGTTGCTACAAGAAGACTTTATTTTAAGGTCCAAAGACCTCTGAGATTGTCTTAGTAACTCTCAAAGGGATCTTCCCAGTCTTTGCCAAGATCTTCTCTGGGATACCATGGTATTTTGGGATTTTGACAACACTTTATAGCCTACCAAAAGGAGCCTGTGTGGAACATACTAAACTAAAATAATGGAAAAACTAGAAGTTATTTTGTTTCATTTCCCTTCAATTCATCCACACAAGGGCAAAAAGTTTAACAACATATTTAGAATCTTTCAGACAGAAGTTATATCAAATACGTTATACTATATGCAATTTCCAGGTAACATTTTAATTACCCTGAGCTATATTCCAAGTGATTCCATAAATTATCAAACGAAACCATATAATTAGAGCAACCTTTATACTATCCATGAAATATCAACATTGGAGTTATCCACTAGAACTGCCTTACCATAGAATGCAAAAAAGGCAAACCAGCATCCTACTACAGATACAGAGCGTTATAAAGAGTTATGGCATGGAAAACTGGAACCTGCTGATATGTTAATGCATTTTGTAGAGGATGCAGTGGTCCAGATGACAGTACCCACACACCCTATAATGAAAAAATACTGAATTGCAATCTTATACTGGCTCCTTAATCCTGCAAGCTTCATGGAAAGGCTTCTGTTCACCATACAGCTCTTTCCTGTGCCATCTCCATGATGTCTGGCCTATGACGCTCTCCCCTCCCTCTTTCCTATTTTCTCAGAAAAGCATCAAGACCCAAACTCCATATGAAAGCTAAACAGCTGAACAAGAAGAATGGAAAAGACATGTTAAGAAGAGAACAAGAACGGAGTCAATCAATGAAAGCCCCAAAAAAGAGCTCTAACAAGGTACAATCACTTGGAGATCCTGGAAGTGTGGAGCATTTTTGGAGAGCAGAGAGAAAAACACTTATCTTTTGTAAGATGCCAGACAAGCATTAAAAACCTCCCAACCACTAGTATACTAAGAAAATTGTTAAGGGGATCCACACAGGAATTTCACAGCTGTCCAAAGACATGGAAAAGAAAATAAATAATTTTTGCCTATATCTAAGAACACAAAGATTAGATTATATATCAGAAAAATGTTCTTCACCCAGAGGGTGGTTGGGTACTGGAACAGGCTCCCCAGGGAAGTGGTCACAGCACAAAGCTTGACAGAGTTCAATAAGCATTGGGACAATGCTCTCAGGTACAAGGTCTGACTCTTGGGGTGTCCTCTGCAGGGCCAGGAGTTGGACTCTGTGATCCTTGTGGATCCCTGCCAACTCAGGATACAATTCAAGGAAGTTACCTTTCATGGCAAAGAGTCAGAATTTAAAACAACAGAAGAAATGCAAAACAAAAGAGGAACTAAGGAAGAATAGAAGAAAGAGTAAGAAAAGACAGTGAGAGGGAAAAGGAAATAAATGGCTCAGAACATAAAGTCAAGAGAACTGTAAGGAGACACTACATGGAAACAAAGAAAGAGGAGAAAAGAAATAAACATCCTGCCAAAAGTAATATCTTGGTGAAGCACAAACAGAACAAAATGCTCTCAAGAGGTTACGCTGGCATTCTCTGGCCAGAGAGTGAAATATAATGAAGAATGTTCTCACAAATCAAAATAGAGGACAAAGGGAAGAAATACAAACACTCTGCTGATTTGTATTCCATATGTAATTAGTATGCAGAATGAAAATGACCTTGTTATATCTGACATCAAAAAGTTTTTGGCATATTCATCCCTTGGCATGTATTTCCTCTCAGGGGCCTCAGTATTTTGCTCAACAGACTATTTAGCTATTCTACTGGACTCCCTTAGAGCTGAGGAAGAAGCACACTTCAAATTGCTTACAGAACGCACTTTAGTCCATAAAGAAGAGTGAATTAAAAAAATAAATTACTTGTTGAAAATTACTTGTTCCACTCCACTTACTACCTATCAAATGATACTTTTCAGGAAAAGCTTCCCTGGACTTGTCATCACCTCAGATGCCTTTCTTTGTGTATGAAGTCAGCATATCTTTTAGGGTGATTAAGGATGATCTCTGTAAGTTCATAGCAATCCTCCCTCAAATCCAATAAAGCAGATATTCGGGAACTTTGAAAAGTTTACACTTGGTTGTTGTTGTTGTTGTTTTTGTCAAGTTTCAGATGGTTTTACTTGTAAACTGTTCACACTGCAAAAATTTTARCAAGTGAGAAGACAGGATGTTGTTATATAGAAAAATATTGAAATGAAGTCATCAGAAATACTACATGCAAATGAGACTGGTGATGCAGATACATAGTTTCTGACATAAAAAGGACGTGAAGGAGACATTTTTAAACTTTCAGTATTGTTTTCAGTTTGATCAAATCACCCTTGAATAGGTGCTGCTTGTGTTAGACCAACCCTGTGTGTGTGTTAGTATAGAACGTTATTACAGAAACAAGCCTCTAGTGTGTGGGTAAACATCTCTATGGTGGAACRTCACCCAATTATATCACACAGACTGGTTGGTTAATATAATTGCACCAAAAGTCATACCAGAGCTTTGAGGTTCAAAGAAGCAAGAAATTACCAAGGTAATTACCAAGGTAATGGCAGAGAGAAGGAAAGAATGAGAGCAGTGAAATATCTATGAAGAAGAGCTGAGAAGATGAAGGAGGGACAGTGAAATAGAAACGCAACCCTTTAAGGGCTGAAGATGCGTTCTCCGGACATCAGAAGTTCACTTTTTGCCTGCTGTTTCTCATCCTGACTGAAGGGTTCCACAGCACCATTTCCTTCTCCTCACAACAGCTGAGGGATGTTGGAGAGATGGGACCGTGGTGTACTTGGTACAGGGTACAGCCCTGCATGGTGCAGAGAGGTGTTGGAAAGAGTTGCCTATATCTAAGGCCTGTGTCTGCTCCCAGGGCAGTAGTTTCTCAATTATTTCAGCTCCTATAAGGCTGTGAAATGGGCAGCTGTCTGTTATGAGTGAGAACATGGCTATTCTGTCATTAAAGATTATTGAACCACAATTTAACAAATGGCTTTGAACCACTAGGAGTATGAACTGAACTCAATAGTAAAAGGGAAAAGTTTACTGTCCCATTGCTAATTGGCTATAAAATCTGGACTCCTAGAGCAAAGTAATTAACAGATGAGATGGATAATTTATAAGGCAGGACTTTATTGGACTTCACGCTTTCTCTAATGACAAAGCAGGATAAGTAGGTGGATATGAGACTTTTCCCCACAAACTGCATGTGCAATGTGTAGGAACAGACTGAATATTCCAGTTGAAGGGTGCAAACATAAACATCTCACAAAATGTTTACATGGACTCTTTTGTCCCTAGGACTGACAAAATTATGCTCCTACTTTCATGACTAAATGTCATGCTATGTTTCAAAGAAAAAAATGGTTTATGTTGTTCTCATAGATTTTTTTTCCCAGGAAATAAAAAGTTCACAGATCTCATCTTCCAGGATAAAGAAATATACAAGTATTTGCATTTTATTTGTATCAGAAGATACGTGTTTCTAAAGAGTATTCATATTTCTGTTGATCCATGGAAATATATATTGAACACCATAAGATTTTTTTTCTTTTTTTTTTTCAAGGTCCCCCTTCAAATGCTCAAAATCTGAGAACAATTGTTCATGCTTAACTATCTCCTGCATCAGTGATTCTTCCTCTGGTGAACTAACTGCAGCTCTTTGGATTGATGGATGACTGCTTTAAGACTGATATCCTGTTGACAAGGCAGATGTAGAGGCACCAGAATTCAGAGGCCCAAGGTGGGACTTCTGGTGCAGGGCAATAGGTAACATATTGCTAGAGAACATATGACATAAATATATGTAGATTTTAAAAAATATGAGAAATATATAGGCTATGAAACAGTAAAGTATCTTAATAACAATTTGAAAACCTAGGCTTACTACCATACTAGATCAGAATTTCCAAGGGGAAATATATTTACTTTTGAATAAACATTCAACAGAAAGTGCCAATTAAATTTTAACACTGATTTTTTTTCTGTATAAATTTGCATTGCTTCAGGTTAGACTACTGATAGTGAAAAAAACACATCTAAAAATCCTAATAAAAGTGGATAAAGCAATCTGTGACAGACATCTTGGACYATATAGACTCTGTTATACCATACAAGATTTCATTTTATTGCACATACAAGCAATTATATACAAAATTCCTCCATTCACATTGATACTCCTAGCAGCTGTTGCAAAAGTATTCACTGATATGCAGATATTCCTCTCTAATCCTCCACATAAGCCTTGTAGCCACAGAGGGCTTTGTAGAGTCAGCACAAATCAATGCATCTCATTTAATTAATGCTGAAGGGGGAAATAATCTCACACTAATAAGGCAGCAGACAAACTATCCTGACTGCTTGACTGTGCCTAAGGTCTTAACAGTAAACGGACATGAATTAAGCAGAGTAATACGACCTATATAAAAGTGCTGCATCTGTCTGCCATGCTACTCTGTCTGCCTTCAGTAGGCACACACAAACACAACCACCACTCAGCTTATGTGGGTCATGATTCATAATTGATATCTGGTGGAGAAAAACTGAATACTGAAGAGCAAATAGATTAGTTCATAAGCACGACAGTGGCTTGCTTTTGGTTGTTTTGTCATGAAAATTCCAAGGTACAATTTAAAGGAACAATGAAGAGAATCTCAATTTTTTTCACAAATACATGGAAACAGATTGTTGGCAGACATGTGTCATTATCCACAGAGCTCTAGTRCACAAGTCATGGCAGGGATAAAGCTATGAAAAACAACTGTGGCTTTTCCAATGGAGGAAAAAACCTCTCACGTTTGATTAACAAAATAAGTTATTATATTTCTCCAATAAAATTATCTACGTAGAATTGAAAAGCAGGAAGCAGAGAAAGGGCAATTTATGTGTCTCCCACTAAGGGAAACAGGTAAAGAGCAGCTCAGTTACCCCTTTTAGCTGATGATCCCATACCTGCTGACACCCGAAGCTCTTAGCTCTTGCCCACACTCTGCAGAACTGGAATGGATGAAAATACAAGTGGCAGAATATTTCAAATGGCCACTGAATAGTGTAAACTTTCTTAACAATAAATTTAACTTGACTGTGAAACAAAATATTTTGAAAACAAAAGTCAAAATATTTGGCATATATAACACAGACAAAAAAGAAAGTAAGGAAAAAAACAAACCACCTTGCCTCTTTGCAGCTGAAACCTAAGTCTACTTTCAGCTGTTTCTTTGGGATTTTTTGGAAGCATCTGTTAAGCTACAGAAAGCTAAGGACCCTCTGCAGAAGGACTTCTGCCCTCTTCTTCCCAGAGTTCAAACCTAGCAGTACCAATAGAGTCACTTAACTATAATTTGCCTTTCCTTTTCTTTCACAGTCACTCCTGTCTTCTCGAGAAACTTGTTTGCACTTGGTACTTTATAACTGCACCCAAAATTTCAAAAATTATCATGAGAATAGTCAGATGGGTATACTAATTTAGGGTGGTCCTTGTGCCATATCCGTCCGTTAGGTCTTTGGTGGCCGTGAAACAGTCTGGTAGTTAACTCTTAAATCTTTTGAACATGAGATGCAGGAAAGAGAGCCCTGAAGTATTTATTCTTCTGGTTCTGATAATAACCAAATTGTGATGATAAGCAAGCAACATTTTGTCAAACAAAGAGCTTATGAAATTTTTGGCACAGCAGAGCAGGTCTGTCATCTCATTTCTTCCACTCAAAACAACATGGCTTACAACACTGACCAGTTCATGGCTTTGTAAATTTACATGGTAGTATTTACATAAAACTTTTGAAAGTCTCACAATTTGAGTTTCTTGTATTATTTGAAGATATCACAAAACATATTTCATGATGTATTAATAACATCAGCTTGGATGCAGCTTGCCCCTCCTGTCAGATTTAGAGGTTGTTGTCACAGCTGAAGAAGTTCAATTATCTCCATTTCCCATTTCAAGATTTCACAGTGTAAGAAGACAACAAAAGCTCAAGTTGGATACCTGACAGAAAATATCTTCCCTTAAATGTTGGTCTTATTTTCCCTCCTAGTACAAGCTAATTTGCCAAATCATATCCTATAAAAATTTCAATTACATAATATATTATTTGGAAAAGAAATAAGAGACCCACAGGAACTAAGAGTAAAACAGGTAACATGGAAGAAAAACCTGATGACACTTTGGATCAGTTAGAAAAATTAGTGAAAAATCCAGTGAAAAATCAGTTATAAAATAAGTGAAAAAATCATTGGTGTAAGGAAATGAGATCCTCTGTTAAAATTTACAAAAATAACCCAAGCAGGCTTGAATATGTGTCCTGCCAAGTTCTGCTTGAAAAGCCAAATGCAGATCGATGGAAAGATACAAGACACTTTTATTTTCCAGCAGGTGGGGTACCATTGTGATACTACAGAAATCCCTTGTTGATTTGGCATCACATAGCTTTTATGTTTGTTCTTAAAGAAAACAAAACAAACAAAAAAACCTCCAAACAACAACAAAAAACCAACCAAAATAAAAACAAAACAAAACAAAACAAAACAGAGAGCATAATAAAACCTAGAGAAGATGCCAAAATGAAGAACTGTCACACAACAAGGGCATGAGAATAACAAGAAAAGCGTCATAAATAAGCACTGGGAAAATATAAAATAAGATTTAACCGGCAAAGCAGAAGTTTGTACACATTGCAAAAAATAAAACAAATCATCAGAATGTAATCCATGAATACAAAGTAGTTATTCAGAAAAGGCAGTAAATATATACTGAAATTAGATTGAAAAAGCTATATAATTTGCTCTAGCTCCCTTGTATTTTCAAAAATATGCTTAACCTGGAAAATGCTGAAGGCAAACAATAAATTAGGTAAGCTTTATGYAAGCCTACACTATGTGTATGTACAATACCTATCAATAACAGAGGTTCTACTGGAAAGGAAACCATAAATTTAGTGACGCATTCATTAGCATCAGTTTAAACCTTTATCATCAAAATCATGTTAGATTCTTCATTGCCTGTATACATGAAACTCCTGTCAAACAATTTTAGGAAAGTAGAAGGAATACAGGATTAGTTCAATATGAATTCCAAGCTTCATCTGCTCACACATGACACCATGGACCAAGTTCCATCCCTTTCAGATGGAACTGATGAGAAAACACCGACAGGAGGGGTGTGAGGTGGGGAGTGGTGTAGTGAAATATCAAGGAACCAGACATCTTAGTTAACTGATCTAGAAAGAAAGAATTCAAAAGAAAACAACACCTAAAAACAAAGGTTTCAGGCTTCCCAACCTACAATAAACACAGTAATGACAAGCAAACACTTCCATTTTACGAAGTTAAAAGAGACTTCAAGTCTCTCGTGACAAAAAAAAAAAAAAAAAGATGGAACTTGAGAAAGAAAGAGCACAACAAAGCATTGCTATATTGTGTTTTTGGAAGGATGCCTGTGAGTGCTAATAGCATATAAACAGTAGCCCTGGCTATAGCAGGAATAACAGTAACACATTGTTAGCAGCTTTTCCACTGGATTATTATWCATTGTGGTCACTGTGAATGTAGGCCACATCCCCTGATAAAATCTMTTGGATCAGAAATTACTATCATGAAGAGAGAATTCTATCAGAGTAAACAATGATGGTTTAGAATATACTTTTTWAAATACATTTTTCTTCCTCTTCTATTTCTTTGACTCTTGCAATGGAATTGCACTTCAAAATGCACTGCCAGGGCTTGAAAGCAGCTACATCCATACTTGTTCTACACAAAAATTTGCTCCTAGCAGCAGCATGTATGTTACTTACCACATACAACACCAACAATATGCTCTTGGACAAAGTTTCTTTCCTTTTTTTTTTGACACAAAAGCTAGCAGTGCCCATTCTTCAAGTCATTGAAAACTGATTGGCAGTGGGCCATCACTTCTCCTACTTTCCTATGTATTGAAGTGCTTTTACAATTTTCTACTTTTCGAAGGTCACTCTGAACTTAATGCTGAAAAGCGATTAATTTCTAGCATAGTATATGCTAACACCTTGACTTGATACATTGAATTTCTAGTTTATCACATCTCTAAACTAGAATTAATAGTGCAAATTAAAATTGCCTTATTTAATTCAATCTCTTTGATTARTTATTTTAAATATATCCAAGTAAGTAAATGAAATATCTGTTATCTTAATTTAACAGTAGAAAGTAGAACCCATCTGTGAATTAAACTTAGATTGACCTTTTAACAGCACTAACATCCAGCTTTTCATACCAATTGCTCAGATACAAGTTTTCACTGCAAGCAGGAAAAAAATGAAGACAAAAACTCCACTGATGTCAATTAGCACATTTCTGGCTCACTGAAAACCAGAAACTGCCAGTTTTGATCCTAATGCTACAGATGCATCCCCTTTAGGAAGGAACACTGTTMCTTCCTGGAGCAATGTAAATACAAAGAATATGAAGTCTTTAACCATCCTAGTTTTACACATGACAGATTTACACAGAGAAAAACTGCTGTGTGCTGTTGAACCTGGGTCCTGTTAGTTAAGGCACTGAAGAGCAAATGGTAGAGATAAGGTTGTTTAARGGTTTAAAGCTATCTAAAGTATCTGTGGAAACAATTTCAGCCCTTCCAAAATAGTCCTGTGTTTGTTTGGTTTTTTTATTTGCTCCCTCTAAATGGCTTTATTCTCAAATTTCTAGCTACAGTTATCATGAATAATTAACAAGATTTTTTTTTTCAATTAAAATACCTAGTTAGTAGTTTACCATTACTTTACTTAATTTTACTATTTTAAAAGTCAGCAAAAATGTGCTAGGTTTGAAGGTATCTTGGGATAAAAGGCAGCCTAACCAATAAATATTAATCTGCTAATTGTACTTGTACATATATTATGTTAAATTTAAATAAAGCACATAAGTAAGCAGATGAAAGAAAATAGGTTTGTAAATACCATGACTGTTGCATCGCGATGTTTCCACAAGTCGATTGTTTTGGTCATAGCACGCCATGGCCTGGTAACGATAGCCTTGTCCACATTCCTTAACATCTCCTTGGACCTTCATTCCCAGCAGTGCTTCCACCTTACCCTCTGGTAAAATACAGTCTGACCAATTTCCCACCGGCTGAGCACTGTACTTGTCACACGGGCAAAACTGATTCTCAATCAGAGGATACAACTGAGAATTTCTACATTTGTCCTTTTTCTTACTTTTTCCTAGAAAGAAGAAATAGTTATTAGTAAGTTTGTATCAGTTTACAGCTTATCTCCCAAAAATTTAATTTAGGCTTCTGTAACAAGTGCTTGCAACTACATACATACATACATCTAATACCTGTTACATTAATCTTTATTAAATTAGGTTTTTGAATTGAATTTCTAAAGTAGTGGATACCTACAATTTGCATAAAGGCAATTGCTTTTTTAAAAAGAAGATGTAATTTATATTTAATTTGGATAAAATGTTTCAGGAAAGAAGTTTGAAAAAGTTAGCAATTAAACAAAAGCACTCTTTTCCTGCTATTTCATCAGCAGTGTGCAAGAAATCTTGAAATAACAAGTTTTCTATACGGATCAAGCTTTTTCAAGTTGAAGGAAGAAGTCAAGAAGTGAGTAACATGCATCTTTGCTATACTAGTACCTTCTTTCAAAATGTCAGAATTCTTTAATCACTTGTTATCATACATTTGTTGATAATTACCATTCTTCTCCTCTAATAGAATAAGCTCCTTCTCTGAATTTGTTTCCATTCAGTGCTGTTCTTGCTTTCTTTCCCAAACTGGAGCATAGCCATCCACTCAATTTCCCCTTCCCATTAAATATATTTAAATCTTCTCTTTGGTAAAGTTTGCTTAGTTTTCCTTTCCATACCAGTTTATATGAATTAAAGTAGCAGTCTTTGCAAAAGTAGTGGTTGTTACTAAGTAGTATCTAAGTAGCTGTTACTTAGCTATTACTCTAACTGTAATATTCTGTAGCATTTTCCTCACCATTCAAAACAAGGCACTGGACATTGCAGGAACAACCCTAGTTCTTGTACCTGCTACTGTCCTCATTTAGAGTAGTAGAATAGAAAATGGATACCTGGCGAAAAGTTTCTCATTCTTTTGACAACACTAAATGTATGCTTCTCCTCTGGAAGTATTTACTAGGAATAATTATGAATTTATTCCAAGTCAAGCATTATGAATTAATCTGGGTAACACATTGCCACAGAGAATACACCACAGCACATATCACAGAGTTGATATCACAAGTTTGAAGGGGTAACTTAAATGAGGACAGGAAGCATCACAAAGGGTTAATATTGTGGTAGGAAGATTATGTACTTTCTTGCTCTGTTTTTAAATAAGGAAAAATACTGTTAGTTAGTTTTKTTCATTTTTTCCCCTGTGGAAGCAGACCTGACATAAAGCTTACCGGAATTATTAGACAGTCACAGTGAGGCTTCTTGAAGACCATGAATTATTCATTTTCCACTGGTCTTCTGATTTACAGGGGGATGGAGACAGGGATAGGGTTTGGATCCTATCACATTCTTTCTGAGCCTGCTAATGGGCACCCCCCTTAGCTAGCTTTCCTGCACCACAGACAATACAGACTAATTGGCAAAGAGTGCTGTGACAGAGGCCAAGCCTCACTCTTGAGGTTTCAATTATAATTTAGAAGCAGGGCATTTTTTTTTCACTTCGTGCCGAAGAAAAAATAATTTTAAAAAGCACCAAAACTAGCAAACAATAGTGTAAAAAGAAGTTGARGAAAAAAATGTTTCAAAGTGGAACAATGTCCAGACTAGGACAAGTCTGTGGCAAGGGCATCACTGGTAAATCTTTTTATTCTGTTAAATAAAACTTAAAGAGCCTTTTTGGGACACAAAAAAAGAGCATTATTACTTATCTCAAGAAATAAGGCAAAAATTTAGCCAATGTATTGCCTCATGTGGACTGTGGTGCTGGATGTAGACAATGAAAAATGGCAAAAGAAAGAACTAGGAGAGGAAACATTCAGGCAAAGAAAGGACTGGCTTAATCATAAATCTGACAYTCAAGACTGCAGCTAAGTTCAAAAGAGGTAAGCCAAAGCTTAARGCTGAAAATGGTGGTTTATAGCAAAATGCTGAAACACACTCAGCTGCCATAGTAGCTCYAAATGCACCAAAGAGCACCATGAGAGAAGGAAGTCTGCTTTAGCTGAGACCAGGTGTGGGAAGAGGAAGGCAAGTGGGTTAACATCCGATCCTGTTAAAGTGAGATAATTGCTGACTTTTCTGTCAAAAAAAAAACCACAGAGAAAAAAAAAAACAAACAACAAAAAAACAAAACCAAACCAAACCAAAACAAAAAAACCCGAAAACCCCAACAGAACAAAAACCCCTTACTATGTGCACTATATTTAGGGGGGAAAAGTATTCTTCTATGCTCTCCTATCTTCTCTCTAGCCACTTACCCACATCAAGAGTCTCTGACATATGGCACGAGTTTCTGCTCCTGGGTATTGTTCCACCACAGCAGCACACAGAGCATGACATTGGATCTGCTTTCTGCCACTGTAACACTTGTCAAAAGGGAACCTCTGAAGTCCTCAGGTTTTAAACAAAACATTATCAATAATAAATAAAAGAAGCATTATTTTGCCTGATACTCTTACCAACAAGAGTGCGTTTCCTTGTCCTGACTCCTCCACAGTCCCCATTACAGGGAGAAAATTTTGACCAGTTCGTAAACTGACAGTCGTCTTGGCAGGGAATCTGGCACATCTGTGTTAAGGGTGGTAGTGGGCCAGAGTACTTAAGGCACTCACTGACGTCAGCTTGTCCTCCATCTTGTCTGCGACAAGTAATTGCTGGAAGCAAAAAAGAGWTGGAGTCTAATTCACCTTTTTTTTTTTTTAATGAATGTCTGTATTCAATTATGTAAAGTCTACAATATTCTATCATTCTATCACACTGAAAGCCCAAAATACCTATATGACAACTTAATATTTGCCACCAGTTTTACCTTGAATTAATACATTTGTCATTTCTCACTTAAGATTTTGTTTAAAATAATTTATCATGACTTAAAATAATTTATCATGACAGGGAAAAAAAACCTACAGACAACTGTAAATATTATAAAGGTTGCACCATATTATCCACACCTGTCCACTTTACACATCATTTCTCCTGATATCACTGACACAATTTACATCTCAGACAGACATTAAAAACCTTGCAATATCATCTTAAGTAACTTAATTGTATCAGGTATAAAATTTTATCAGCAGATTGAATTTCAGAAAGATGGACAGACTTAAAATTTAGAAGTATATTTGAGTTCTGCATACCACTTAASCCTTTACAACAGTATTGCTGCCTGATGTTCTTCAGCAATTTTTGGTCTTGAAAAAGATTTGAAGAATACAGTGTGTTTCCTAGGGAAAGATCATCAGCCAGCAGGGCTGCAACTTTATAGAACAGGATAGCCATGTACTGAATAAAATCTTCTCACTTAAGAAGAGAAACAAGTTCCTTAAGGAAACCAAAAATAAGAGYTGGAACATAAGGATTTACAAAGAATAGGGAGGGCATTAATAAAGTCTTTAACAATTATAGAACGGTTAATGTTAAGGGACCACTGGAGGTCCCTGCTCAAGCAGGGCCCCCAGTGCACATGGCACAGAATTGTGCCCAGAGGCTCTTGAATACCTCCAGGGAAGGAGGCTCCACAACTTCTCTGGGCAATCTGTTCCAGTGCTCAGTCATCYTCACWGTAAAAAAGCTCTTCCTYATGTTCAGGTGGAACTTTCCATGCTTCAGTTTCTGCCTGTTGCCTCTTGTCCCAAAACTTGGCACTGCCAAGAGGAGCCTGGCTCMATCATCTTGACATCCTCCCTTCAAATACTTATAGGCATTGATATGATCCCCTCYCAGAATTCTCAAAGATAACAAACCTCAGCCTTTCCTCAYGAGWGATGCTCCATTCCCTTAAYCATCATTGTCACCCTCAGCTGGATCTGCTCAGGAGATCCATATCCCTCYTGTACTGAGGAGCCCAGACCTGGATGCCAGGTGCAGCTTTGCCAGGGCTRAGTAGAGGGGCAGGATCATCTCYCTCAACCTGCCAGCAGTGCTCTTCCTAATGCACCCCAGGACACCATTGGCAYTTTTGGCCACAAAGGGCATTCCTGGCTCCTGGAGAGCTCATTGTCCACTAGGACCTGCAGGCCCCTCTCCATAGAGCTGCTCTSCAGGAGGTCAATCCTGGTGCATGGGGCCAGACTCTGCACTTGCTCTTGCTGAATTTCAGACAGYTCTTCTCTGCCCATCTCCCCCAACTGTCCAGATCCTTCTGAAGGGCCACATAGCCCTCTGGGGTATTAACCACTCATCCCAGTTTTTTATCACCAGCAAACATGCTGAGGAGGCACTCTACCCCTTCATGAAAGTCTACAATGCTCTATAATTGTTTCTCAAGTTTTTTTAAGCATGGTTGCTTATCTATYCTAAGCTCAACAAACCTAACTTTAGGTCCTTCCCCAAAACATCATAAGACTTATTATACAGTAACAAGATAGGAAGCTTCTAGTTGTTTATTCACACAATAGAATTGTATTTATGCTCCTTGGCATCTGACAGCYCACAGTAGATACGGCACCTCGACTGTAAAATAATTTGGGTCACCTATTGTTGCAGTAGCATTGCATCCAAATAATCTGTATTCATATGAAGGAATATAGCTTTTTATGTTACACTCCATAGTTTAAACATAGCTCTTCCATTGCGCTGACAATAATTGCTTTATTAGCATGAATTGAAAAAAAATCAAGTTCAACTCTTGGAGAAAAGGGGAGTACGAGCACAACACTTCAAAATAAAAGAGAAAACTGCCTATAAGTGGGCAAGAAGAGAGGCAGGTGCCCATCTCTTCTCTCTGGAGCCCACTGAAAGGATGTGAGAGAATGGCCTGAGGCTGTGTCAGGGGGTGGTAATTTAGACATTAGAAAAGGATTCTTCACCCAGTTGGGAACTGAAACAGRGAAGTGGCCACAAGCCTGAGAGTTCAAAAAGCATGGGACAACATTCTCAGGCATATGCTGTGACTCTTGGGGCTCTCCTGTGCAGGGCCAGATGCTGGACTTYGATGATCCTTGCAGGTCCCTTCCATCTCAGGATATTCTATGATTCTATAACTATTTCCTCCTGGAGGAAAAAAAGGAAGCATAGCTAAGGGAACATTTTTTTTTTATTTATTGCTTTAAGGTAATTGTAACGGTCTAGTGACCGATTATTTCTTAAAAAAGCTTTTTAGACTTGCAATTCTAAACTAAATTTCTGCCTCATAATGACTTACGAAGCTGAACTTGCTGACCCATGTGTTCCATTTCAAGTCCATGTCCCTACTAAAACATACCCCAAGGTCCCAAGGGAATAGTTTTTGCCRCACACCTACAGTAAAACACTGAGAGGGAGCGGGGTGTGTTTTTTCTGAGATACTGAGCAAACAACTTCCCTGATCCTTAACTGCCCTTTGGAGCAGGGCTGCCAGCACTGTTTGTAATAGGCTCAGTACTGCATTAAGTTGTGGTTACTGGGGGACTGGCCAGCTGCACACTGTCTAATACAATTATTCTGTCAAATCCTATTACTATTAGTGTAGTTTACACGAGGAAATATTTTTTTCAGATATAATTACAGTGCTTCAGTGAGAAAAATCAAATATCTAAAATTGAAAATCCATACTATCAGATTTCTAAGATTACACAAATATTTTAGAAAAACACAAGTCAAACTGCTATCTTCCAACAGAAGCCTAGGCTGTAGCTTTGGATTTTTGGGAGATGGTCTTCTCTGCTAATAGCATACATCAATATCCCTGAGGTAAAAGCACAGTTCAGAACTAGTTTTACCATGTGGAAATTCACAGAGGTCAAACCTAAATCCTCTGTCGTGAGTTTGGCCTTGCTATATGCACACATTAGCAAAACTAATTGCATTATCTTCACTGCACTCTCAGGGAGATACAGGCCACCATTTTTAGCAGTGAAAACTATACCTAGCCAACGACYAAAAGACAGTCAACTAACTGGCCAATATCCTTTAATAATTTTCTTCAAAAGTTTAATACTCATTTTACATACTGCCTCTCCATCTAGCTCTTGGATAGGATAAGAAATGTTGTCCACCAAAGAACATTCTTTCTTTCTAGCTAAATTGACTTTTTCTAAAACCAATATTCATTTCCTCATATTTCCTAGTTATAAAACATTACTYCATGAGTAATTACCCATTATGTCATAAATTTTTTCAGACTCATATTAGCGCATCTAATTTACATCTGGCAGACTCAGGTGAAAAGCTCCCCTGAGGATKAACACTTTGGTTTTTTTTTCCAGATTAACTGCCAGTTGTACCATAGCAATCAAAGAAGGAAAACTTCATTCTCAAGACCTAAATATTTCACCTTAAGAACAACACAAATTAGAGGACAGCATGGCATACTAAATCAATTCCCTTAATTTTTACAGTGCCTGTCCATAACTATTCATGCTACTTTTAGTTGACAAGACTTGGATGATTTGCTCTATATTCCATTTTCCTATTATTATTTTCCAGATTCAGGTATCAATCTTTATATTCCTTATGACTGCTGAAAAGGGGGTATTTTTCCACTATTAGAAGCAAAGATTTTGACAACTGCATATGTTCCATTAATACACTCTTTTGGCCAGCTAACAATCTGAAATGATCTCACTGTTAGAGGAGATTTTCCACTCACAAGCTAACCKGGGCAAACTCATCCCTTCCCTCTTTGATCAGACCTATGGGTGTTTAAGTAGAGGTTGCTGAGATCAATTATTTGCTCACTATACAGAGAAGTGTCTTCAGCTACTATAAAGCTACACCATACCAGGATAATTATTTTGCTTATACAATCACCTTATATTTATTACAGACATTACCTGTAAGTGGAAAGAGCATGGTTCCTCCATTACTGAATTAAACATAGTAATTATTAAGTGAAAACATAAAACAAGAGTACAGCTAACCAAAAAATCAAATTTAGCATAGAAACCATTCACTTATAAAATTGTTCTGGTATTTAACAATGATTAGGTCCCAGAAGAAAGGTGTGAAATAAATAGCAGTCTAAATTTTATAGACAAGGGACTTTGATGTAATTAAAACTTTGTTGGATAGCATTGTTTCCACCAAGTACCCACAGGAGACTACAGGCTAATATATTTCTTGTTGGCATAATAAACACTGAGACTGTATTTTAGCAAGTCATGTCATGTGTGAGTTTATATAAAAACCTTTCCAGTGTTTCATCATTAGCATACTTCACTGWCATTTCACTGAGGTGTGAGATTCAGTGCCTCCTATACCTAAAAATTTCTTTTTAAATTAAGGTTCTCTATTGTCCTTTCTTTTACAATACACTTGTGATATATTTTTTTTCAATTGTTAACTATTTTTAACAACAAAAATATTTTTTTCCAATTCTAGAAAACAAAAATTATTTCAGCACACTAAGTTTTCTTATGCCTTCTATCCATGTTGTCTAAGCTATGATCCCATCTATGTTTATTTCTTTCTTTGTGAGACACAGTGGACTAGGCAGTGTGACAAAATATTCCTACCACAAAGCATCTTAAGAAGAAGCATATGCCCATAATATTGTGAAAATACAAGACTGAGTGCTCTTTATGTTCCAAAGACAATAACAATGTATTTCTGCCAAATAAAGTTGTATGGAGATTGTGGCACTTTTTTTGGAAATAAAAAACTAGGTTCTCATGTAAACACTGCTTTTAAGCAGTTGTCCAAATTCTTACTTATGACTCCTGAAGTTGATCACTGTGCTTTGCAGTGACTAAARCACAAACCAGGCAATAGAGCACTCTTATCTGTTAAGGCTCAATGACATTAAAATAGTRGTTTATAGCTCCATGAAGAGCAGCACTCCATTATTTTGATTTCTTTCCTGTGCTTTCAATAAGGGCATGCAACACCAACACATCAAAGTCCCCTGCCTCCATAAGCGACGCCTGCAGAAGGAGGCTGCTGTGCCTGTTTAGCTATGGAGTTAGAAAAGAGATTTTGACCACTGATTCTGTCTTCAAACCTCCCCGCGGCTCTAACAAGCCTTCAAGGCCTCTCTGTGTGCCCATGGCCATCCTGGGATGCTTCCTCCCCTTCCTCTTTCAAATAACTACAAACACTTTGTGAATGAAGAACAGTGAGAACTCAAGACCAGGTCTTCAGTAAAGGCCAATTCCCAGTGACATAAAGCACAGCTATTCAGCTATTTTCTCTGACAGCCAGGTTACTTTAACTTCTGTTTAAATTTACAAATAACCTTCCTCTTGCTATTACAGAATATGCTGACATCACAATTTTTATCCCATTCCTCCTACAAAACTCTGAGGAAGATTCATGGTGGCAAGGACTGCAGGCTGTGCATCCTTCTGCAAATCTCTTTTCGGTCACTGGGATGGCCTTACCATGTGCATCCATCCATACACATCATGATGTGATTCAGTTATTGCAGTTTGGGCACTCAAGCTTCTCATCTGCTACATGTCCTCTTCATTACCACTGGGATGCAGCCCAACAAGCCCTACTACATTTGCAGGAGCTACTGGCAAAACAAGTTTTATTAACTTTCTTAGGTTTTTTTTTCCTATACAATTCAAAAGGGATTTGAGCTGTATTTCTAAGTTCCTTCACAAGTCACTGAGGCTGAGATTTACTAACACAGATTTAAGAGAAGAGCATATCATGCATACTTGCCTAGGTTGTTCACAATTTCAAATTTAGTAGCTTGGTTTTATTAAGCATTTATTCTTGTCTAGTTTTTAGCTGGTGATTGTTGTCTCATTTTTATTTTCTTGTGGGGGAAGAAGGTGTATTTTGTATTTGCCACCACTGCCACTCTCTCCCGGATTTCAGGTGACCCATCAATATATCTGATCAAATAATCTTGTTAGTTGCGAAACAGTTTATGAAAATAAACATAAATTTTGCTGCAGTCAAATATGGCTTTTCTCCATGTTTCCTTTTCTTGTTGGGTAGGGTCAAAAGGAAGTTTCAAACTCCTTGCTGATGCACACATATCATCTCCTCTTGAGGGTTTTGAACAAAAGACACAAGTTTTAAGTTGCTTCAGTTCTGTAATACACTCCTGCTCTGTTTACTCACTGTTAGAAGACATTTTATCAGCAGTAAAATTCAGATTTTCATTCATCATAGGAATTCAACACAATTGTCATGACCACTAACCTTCTTCAAATAAAKTTTATGACTACAGCATTGAATTTGCTACTCAGTATTAAATGCTATTTTACTGTGCTTAGGATTAGATATAAATACTTGCCCATTATTTGCATAAATAACTAACAAAGACTTAAAAAAATACTTTTAGAGAAAATCTTTTTTAAAACAAAACCCAAAAACSACCAAGCTCTTTTATTCTCTTTCCTCTGCATTGACCCAAGTTACAGTTTTATGACATTCATTTAACTTGACATGATTTGTAACAAAAGCTTCATTATRCAAGACAGATAGAAACAAAGCTGTCTTAAACAATGAATCACTATTCTAAACTTTATGATTCACCCAAGTATCTCTTTAGCCAAGAAGGATGAAATGTGATTAAAAAAAGCTGAAGAAAGGAAGTGTAAATAGTAAAGCTGTGATAYAAAGCAAGGCATGCATATGTTCTAGTTACTCAGAGACTCCTAAGATCAGACACCTAACAGTAATTTCTAATGATTTCTATCTTCTAGTTTTTCCTTCAGATTTAATTATCTTTCTAACTAAAACATTAACAGTAGCAGACTATTTGTTCAAAATGAACTGCTAATGAATGCATGGTCAGATGTGCCTTTTCCCTGGCGTACATTCCTATACTTTCTCATTTAACACATTTGCTGATAATCTATATATTACAGTGTTTGTGTGTGGGCAATCAGATCAGAAATAGGACAAGATGATAGCAATGGTAACATCCCCTTGCACTGAAAAAGAGGAACTYGGAACTCTTTCCACAAAGAAGAATGGAATTACTTGCTCTACTGAGTATCAACACAAAATGAAAGATCAGTGCATGGGAAACCAAAYGGCAGAGATTACTTCTAAAAGATTATTGTTTCGCTTTGTCACCAAAAGCAAATTGGCACAAACAGATGGATCAATGTGTGATTTCTGCATGCATGAGCACCAGAAACTTGAAACAGAACTCTTTCTCAACTGGAAAAAAAAAAAGCTGGTATGTCAATAATTTTCACATTATGGTCAATATTTGTACAGAATTCACGAACAAACAGTTAAATGTACGGATCAAAATATCTGTATTACAGTAGCAATCATAAATGCAGCACCAGAATRTTATACCAAATGGATTTCATATTTCAGTGTTTAGCATTTTGTGATTTTGGGGTGGTTAAAAAGATTTGCACAGTAGTAGCTCAGTCTTTTCTGTATCTACATCACATATTAAAGAAATTATTTATAGTACAGAATTTTTTAGCGACATATTATTATGCAAAGTTTTCCACAGCCTGTAGAAATTTTATTTAGGAGTAGCCAAGTGTGCAGAAGGGAGCCAAGAATTAACAAGGAGAGGAGATAAAACTTCTTCTGAAGTCTTCCTTCAGRAACAGGTGAAATCTCTCTAATACTGTCCAGTGCACAGCTCAGTCAGGCAGATGTTTGCTTTCAGGGCAGCTTCCATTCAGTGAGCACCTCACATTAAATCAATTCTCGTGCAGGGGGCCAAACAAAAAAATGTGTGTCACTTAAAATTCACACATGGCTATTTTGATGGCAGAATTTGAAAGGTACGAGGGGATAGGGAAATGATATTCTGTGTGGGAGATAAATTATATTACCAAATAAAACAAACTATTCATGTTCAAAATGCAATTTTCTGAGGTGTGAAGTAAAAAAAATTACTGATAATCTCTAGAATTAGAGAAGTATGTTTTCCAAAGTGAAATTTACTTTTGTGCAAAAATTCAACTTGTACTTCCGAGTCATATTAATTGTAAAGGGAAAATATTTTACCTTTGTCAATCTAAGGAAAAGCTGTAGTATTGTGTTTAGCTGCCACAGATTATCAATTTACTCAGTATAAAATATATGGTCAACACATTGTGAGGTATTACAATACTGAGACATGATACATAATAAACTTGAGTTGGAAACTTACATTATRTGTTAATTTACATCACTTACATAAATGGGAAAATATATTGGCCAAAACCCCCTCTTGTCCTTAGTSCCTATAACTTTCAACACTGCAGCAGCCTAAACAACATTTAGATTCATATTTTGATATCTGGACTGAGTTACAAATAAACTTCCATTTTCCAACTTGAATAATTTGCTCTGTGAATTCTACAATGGAATTYATACATGGGATAGACCTGACAAAAAGCAACAGTAAACAAAAATCTTCCTTTCTAACAATTGATCTCAGAAACATTCACAGAATTCTATCAAAAACACCAGATTTCTTCAGGCTTAGCTGCTCCAGGGRTTCCTAATTAGGGATTACTCATCCTACCACTTGACCACATTACACTGGAGAGCTACTTGCATTTTATCTGCTTGTGGGAACAAGATTACTGCTTGAATACATCATCTTTCACAAGATCGAACTCTGTGTAGTACCAAAGGGAAATTCTGCCAGTCTGTTTTAACAGATTTGAAAACTACCTGGCCATTAATTTCAAAATCATGTATTATTCTATATATGTGTGCCCCGTACATGTTTGGAATTACATCTAAGAAAATATAAAGAAACTCTCATGACACAAAAGAATACTAAAATCCAATCTGCATGCACAATTATTAACTATCTTTCTTTATTAGCTGACTTTGAGACAAAGTCAAGGGATTTAGGTACTACCATGTAAGCASAGAAGACAACACTTTTTACTATATGAAGTCCTACCATCAAAGACAGAAATCTTATTTTCTCAGTGGGCAATCTGGATGTATCCTCCAGAGCTACTAGAAATAGATTCCATTGTGATAGACCTTTGAAATAATTACCGCAGCCAGAAGTCTTTGTATTAGCAGGCAATGCCTTAAGGTTTCATTTTGTGGTAAGCTCTAAATTGATCTCCTGTGACACTTTCTGAGTAAGTGGTAGGAGCTACTAGCTTAAGATTTACTCCATAACTTTTTAAGTACACCATGACCTCCTTTAATACTGCAAGGAAGTTAATGACCTGAACATTTCACTTCTGCAGTTAGCAATGTCCTTCCTCGGCAGTGGCACAATCCGCTGAGCCAATAGCGCTTTAACAAATACAAGTTTGCACTCAGAAACAACAAAGGAGAAAAGCCTTCCTGGAAGTCAAGGTTGACCAGTAGTTCAAAGCAATTCAATTACTATAACAGTAAATAGGAACTGCACTTATTTTCCTATTGAATGTACTTAATGCACCTAAAAAAGCCCTTAATCTGGCTATATTTAACAGAGTCACACATASACAATTCTGTTAAAGCCACAAAATTCTCTGTGAAGACAGGTGACAGTAAAGCTGGATTTGGACGTAAAAATTATTTACTATATAATGGAAATGGTGCAAAAATATCTGGATCATTGGGCTCAAAGGGTCAGTGGTTTAGAAGTCTAACCAGCAGCTGGTTAAGATTGTTTCACCTCAGTGGTTAACTCCAGGCAYAGTTCTGTTTAGTCTCTTTAACAACCTGTACAGAAAACATGCTCAGCAAGTTTGAGGACAATGACAGTTTTAGCAGTCAGTGCCTACCTGGAAGGACTGCCATTCAAAGGACCTTCACATCCTGGAGAAATGGGCTGGCACTGAATTCTAAAGTGTAAATGCAAAGTCTTCAATCTCTCATGCTCCCATTGCCCTCTGTAACTACTTTAATTTGAGAGTATAGAGAAGAAATAGCCAAAATGCTCCCGGAGATGTGCAGAGAAAGGGTAAGGGGTCACAGACAAAAATTGCATCAGGGAACAAGTSCTAGAAGAGTCTGTGAGGTCTCCACACTGGCAGAGGCCCCAAACATACTGAGACATGGTCCTGAGCACTTTCAGTATTTTCCTTTGCTGATGYACATAAAGATAGATTAAATTAATGTTAGGTTACAAGGCCTTAAATGTAAGGCATTTCCCACACCAGTGCATCCACAGATTTCTGAGAATAAAGGACAGAAACAAAGGGTCTAACCTCTTGCTTGTAGCCCAGGTCCACAAGTCTCCTGTGCTCCTGGACTGTCTTGGCGCACATACCATGGTACCAGCTGGCACCTGCGCCATTTGTGCGTCTTCCACCTGAAATGAGAGGGGAAGAAATCCATCTAAACCTTGTAGCCATCAAACCTCAGGCAGCTAGATAGTTATCAACCATCATAAGCTGTTGCTTATTTTTATTAACTGGTCACAGGCAATTCACAAAAGAACCAGTAACAGTACCATAAACTTATCCCTATTCTCTTAAATTTTTTTTTTCTTTTAGGATGAGGCCTAAAAGAACACATGGAAGAAAGGAGGAAGCAAAGGTAGAAAGAAAAAAGGAGAAAGAAGAAACAGAAAGGAAAGGCAGCAGCAGGAAAGTATTGGGACAGTGGGCTTGAGTGATTGAAAGGGTGCCTCAGGAAATTCCTGAGATCTTGAGCTGCTGAGCGGCAACGCCTTACAAATGTGGAGYCAGCCAAGAAAGCCAACACGAGGGGTCCACCATATCAAAAATAAAACACAAACAAAAAGAACTTGCAAAAAACCATCCATAACAAATACAATATTGCACTGCTTAAATTATTCTATCATTAATATAAACTGCTGTGAAACTTTTACTAAGTTCCCTGCGAGTGCTGCAGAACACCCCAGCCCTTAAATATAACAAATCCARCCAAGTCTATTTGTTGTCACAACTCTAAAATAATCTACAGCTCCAGCCATCAGCAGTTTGCATGTTTTAAACTATCCCAATGGTTTTGCACCTCGAGTTTCATTGCAACCTGCCTCTATGGGACAGCAACTAACTAAGGCACGAGCCAGCTGAGTGTGTGWGTCCATCTGTTGCAGCATGTGTGCAGGTCAGAAAGATGCTAAAGGAAATAYATGGAACATGTGTTTAGTATTAGTTCGTGTCATGAAATATAAATGACCCCATCTACCACTCTCTAGCAACCCTTCTTTCTTATGCTCAGTACATTATCATATAGTTCAGATACTGAAGATACTAAAGAGATGAGGACAGGCAGCATTTTAAAAGATAAAACTCAGACTCTCATTTTGACTATAAAAAGTTCTTGAGCTCTATTTCTCTGGTGTTTAGAGTACTGATTTTGTAGCTCCCCAATGCTCTTTTCAATCTTTTCATATATTTTAGTTGCATAGAGTGTGATCTCCTAATGAAATCGCAATGATAACTCTTATGAGATGATGAAAGCAACACATTTCTTTAATCTCAATTTCTTTTTATTAAATGAAGCTTAAATTCTATTTGTACCTCTGCCACAGATAGTAGTTTCATGGGAGTTAATATTCATTTAAAAAAATTATTTTGTCAAGTAAATCTTACTAATGGCATCAGAATTTTCTAAACTTTGTCTCCGTCAACAACAAGTTCTTGTATGCCTAGGCCTTCCCACACACTCAGATAGATATTACAGAACTACCCACACATTTTCTTAAGCAAAAATTGTTCCACCCTCTGGAATAGCCCTCAACATTCTGTGGTGAAGATCAGGACAATGCAGAGGACACAGGGCATATGGGGGATATCTTCAGCTCTGGATTGTCACAGGGCTTAGAGGGATAGAAAAATGAAGGCTATGGTAGGTTGAACAATGTGGCACCAGAAATCAGCTCTCCTAAACATATAAGCTTGAAGTTCAGCACTTTGGATATTTTAAAAAGATTTGTTTTACATGTTTAGAATGTCAAAACAGTTTCTAGGAAAAATTTATTCTGAAAAGTAATTCTTAGTTCTTGCAATGCTCTTTCCAAGGAGCTGGAACAAAATGTACCAGTGATTCCCTGTGGGCCCAACTGAGTCTATATATCTGTTGTGAAACCGTGATTCAGATGTGTATCCTACTTTTCTAAATAGTGCATGGTAGATAAACAACTACTGCTAAGTAATGGAATTCAGCAAGCTCTAGAGGTAGTACAATTTAAAAATCATATCTGAGCTGTTTCTGGTTCATTGTCTCACATACCTGTAGCTATGACAGACAGGAGAAGCTTCACATTCCCTTTCCTCAAACAAAGAGTCTGGGCACTCCCGACCACCATTGGCAGGGAGCTGGATGATGACTCGGTGACGGGACTGCTTCCTGACTGTGACACCCCCTGCAAAGAGTAGAATAGCTGGTTTCTACTGCTGCTACTTAAGGTTGAAACTAATTAGGGTGAAAACAAGGTTTTTGAACCAATTGCCATAATATTGACATGTTATTTTGCCCAGAAGCAGAAAAATTGAGCCTAATAGAAGAAACACTTCAATTTCATYTCAAGGCCAGAAAGCAGAACTAAACAGAAAGCAACACCAGCAATATTGAACAAATGAACAGACAGCTGAAATGAATAAACRGTTCAAGAGAACAAAAATTAAGCCAGCTTAGTTTGTTGCTACACTTTCCAGTTTGAAGGTGTAAGCTTGCTCTAAACATTTGCATGTAAAACTAGAAACAGAAATTCCACTCTAGCATTCCTTTACAGTTTGCAGTTTTTAATTATTATGGTCATCCATTATTAATGCTAAACAGTAAATAGTTGCTGTAGGAATTTTGATTTCAGTCATCTTCAGGTATCGGTTCTTCAGGCAGAAAATTAAGAGAAAARCTACAGATCTGTATTAGCTCCACAGCAATGCCTATGTTAGGTAAAAATCTTGGAGGGTTTTTATTTTTTTTCACAGAGAGCAGTAGAGCAGACATTTGGCTGACTGGGCTGATATCAGCTTTGGGTGGGTTATTACAGCAGCTGCAGCTTGTCTGATCACAGAAGCGTGCTGGACCACRGCCAAGCAATTGTAATTAGGAGTGAGCAGTAGGAGAATCCCGGCGGTGGCTCTCCACCACCTGGCCACTCTTCAGCACAGAGGAAACCCTTCACTCCCCAGTCAAACAGCTCCAGGAGTTGCCAGGAGCTGGCACAAGGGGCAAGACAGACATGCAGCCCAGCAAAGCCATTGACCTTCTTGCTGGCACAAATGGGTAAAACCCATGAAATATAAATTTTTTTTGTAGTATGGACTCACTGAATAGACAAAACACTCATAGTTCACAAATATACTGTTTTAYAGAAGCCTGTACAATAGTTTGTGGTAAATATTCAGAAAGATATGCTCATTGCATCAAAAACTTTCTTAAAACCCACAGAAATTGGAACAGAAAAGGATGGCATTTTCACTAGGTATGATCTCCTCAAACAAAAATATTTCAGAAAGAACAATTAATACTGCTGTAAAATAACACATATATAATAATGAATATCTATTTCACAGATTCAATTCCTCGCTCTTTTTCAAAGGTTATAAATCTAGTCTTCCTAACCCCTTTTTTCCTTTGTTAGAATGCATTGAACACTGATAGGAATTACTGTAAAAATGCCTTTATGCTTGTGCCCTTTACCAAGCATAAAGAATTGGCCGTGACAGCCCAAGTCTTGATGTTTGATGTAAATATATCTTTTACATTCTGAGAGTAGCTGCGAGTAATCACCATGTCCCACACAGGGATTAGCACCCTGTGGAAGAGGGAGTATTACAGAATCTGTCTGTAATAGTGCACATTAGAAAAATGCCTCGTGTTAAGCTTAAGAAGAGAAAAAAACCTAATASTAGCATCACGCTAACTTCATGTGTGATTTCATTCTAAGAAAAATTCAGGGGAGACCTGCACTGTTTTAAAGAGCTTTGCCAAGTGTATTAAAATGGTGTTGGATTTTATGTTTAAATCAGACCACTCATATAAATGTAAAGTCTGTTGATTTTTATTAACTCTCCTTCAATTTTCCTTGGAGTAGAAGCAGCCAGACAAAATTATGTACAACTGTCTATCTACTTAGCTACATACCTACACCCTTGTAAACAAAGATTCGGGTTTTTTCTGATGAGCAAACAGCATAAACTTAGGTATTTCCAAACCCCATTTTATAATCTGACAATTAAAATGCTAACACTGTGTAAGTATTGATGTTAAGATGATAAGCTGATGATAAGAACTATGTGTCTACCCCATAACCAGTTATCTCTTTATCAGTGTAAGATGCAAATGGGAGTTTGTGACATAAGACAAAATGTGGGAAAAACATCCAAACAGATGCATAGAAAATGGACAGAAATAACTGKTTTTTTCAGCAAAAGCTCTATGTCCTCCCTGCAGCAGCTGTACCAGGTATCACACATCCTCTGTCAGAAAGAGATGTGTATAAGCATTCTGCCAAAAGTGATTGCAAGTAATTGACTCGCCATCTTTTATATTCTTAAAATTTATTAACCTGCAATGGATAAAATTACCTTCTTGACATGAAGAAGGACACGGTGTCCAGTCACTGAATGGAGTCACAATGCAGTCCTTCCTACAGGGAAGCAGACAAGGTCTCACAGTTTCAGGTCGAAGACTTTCAGGGCATCTAACAAAAAAAAATCACAAAGAAGCATTATCAAATAAACAATCACTCTGCAATGAAGTAGTGAATTGTGTGAGTACTCAATGCTTGTAGGCACACGAGGACAGTGCTTGCTGCCCAGAAATCACCAGGATGGAGCACAGCTATAAAAACTAGTAGCAATTAAATACATGTGGTGAAAGCAAGCCAAATCTAGTGTATTCTGCACCGCAGGATTTAAATAATCATCATCCCTCACTCACCACACTAGACTTTGTATTTTTAGGGTAATTTTCAAGCTTTCACATAATTATGAAGAAAAGCCATCCCATTTAGCTTAGTAAAATACATTTTCAGGTCTCATCACTTTATCATAAATATAAATTCAGGAAGGAGGTGTATTTAAAATAAATAACACTGCCAACCCAGGAACAAATAGGTATAAACTGGCTGTGATTATGAGAGAAACCAGAAAAGGATTTAAAACTGTCAGGTCAATGAGACTGAGAAAGACTTTCAGAAAAGGCAGAAAACCTTACTTGTTCTAGGAAGAGGCTTGATCAGCATATAAAAAGGATTATTGGACTACCACATATGGGACTCATTACCCAGGTCATTTTCCCCATTCTATGGGGATTCTGTCTTTTTTCATCAAGGAAAAACAACTCTCTATGCCACAATACTTGSTTCAGAATGATACAATAACTCTCGCAGAAGTACTGAAAATATTTGAAATAATTTCAAAATTTCTATTGCTCCAAAAACATACGGACTGTGGACTGTCTGAAGAATACTTAAAGATGTAAGAAAAACATAACATCCACGTTTGTGAGCTTATGGATCATTACAGAAAAACATTACTATGATTAGCTTTTCCTCTTTTCAGTTCAGGGCAACTGGGACCAGAGAGGTGAGAGAGGCAAGCCTAATGGTAAAATATCAGGAAAATCTAGTCCCCATGGTCAGCAGAGAGTTATGCCTGCGCAATGTGAGGAGGACWAAAGCTGATTTGCAGTTTTATAGGAACATATTCTTCAACAATAATACTTGCTTGTGCATGCTTTCCATCAGATGTCTCTGCATTTTCCTGTCAATTCACATATTCTTCTCAGTATGTGATCAATTACTATGAATGAGCACCAATTCCTTGATGCCCTCTTAAAATGGGATCTCCACCCCTTCTCTTTTTTCCCCTCCCACCAATGTGAAAAAAACATAAAATAATATAGCTATAGCAACATAAATCTCCATTGCCCCTCTGTAAGTTCTCTCTACAATTTTAAGTCAACTTGTGCCTCAGTTCTATGTGATTCATAAAATCAGATTCTATATGCAATGGTGTGTTTAGATATGATCAGATACACTTTAAAAAAACCTCTGCTTCTAATCGCATATATTGACAATGTCAGAAATTTTCTTTAAGATTAAAATTAAAAAATGTTTCTGGAAAGCATTGAACGTTGGCTTGCTAATGGCTTTTCTTGTATTGGCTTTTCCCTTTAAAAACAGGAGAAATTATAACCATACAAAGCAGTCTGAAATACACACATTCACCATTTCACAGAGAGCTTCATCTTTCAGGAGTGCTAAACACTACAATTGCTCTTCAGATACTTAGGCAAGGCAATTAGTTCAATTAGAACACCGTTTCTATGCTTTATATTGTTTGTATTTACTATATATGGCTTAAAGCAAAGTATTGATTTTTTTGCAGTCCTTACTCAAGGTCAAATTAAACAGAAAAGATACATGCTGGAGTCTGTAACTTGTGAGGCAGATAAGGCCAATAATATTGATTGTATCGTACCACAGTAATCCTTTTTATTAAGGGGAGTTTAAAACAAGGTTCCTATTTACATTTTCATGTTAAATGTCTGGGTCTTTAAAAATGATTCAGTGATTTTGATGCGACAATTTGAAGGAACAACCAAGACCTTTTTTCACTTCACATSATTCATTTATAAATAAAACAGTCCTCCTCCCAGAATTTAACATCAAATCAAAGGTAGAGGCATGTACAGTAGATTTAAAAAGGATGATAAATCATTAGAGGTTTGTGGGGTTTTTTTATGTAAATGTACCAAACAAAAGAAAATTCTATCATGACTAAATAGAACAGCAACTTAATACAGATACACAACAATTTAGATTACTGAATGTGCAGACATTACTCCCCACATTTCCATTTAAAATAAATTGGGCTTAAATCTACAGCCAAATAAAACAGCAAATGGCAGGCATCAAGCAAACATTTCGTGTGAAAATAGCTGCCTCATGAACTTTCTAAATGACCTCTGCTACCMGGTCTTAGAGTTTTGAATCTGTTCTGAGTGGGATATATTTACAGACTGCAAATCCCTACAAAGATATCAAATGCATTTTACTAGCAGCTAATCTGTGTTTAACCCTGGTAACACATTAAACTGTAAATCCAAATCACTGGGCCAAGGAAATAACTTAAAAAACCACATAAGTGGGGAAAAAAAACCCCACAAATTTTGTCAAACTACTGTTCAAACTAATGTTTCAAATTAATGTCATGCCATTTTTCACTGTGTTGCAGCTCCTTGGTCTGGTTCTGAGAAGGGCTTTCGTGTATTTAGATTCATATCACCGTTTTTGAGTGGAACTGCACTAATCCATACAGTATGTTGCTTGTTTGGAAGCAACACAAGGATCTTGGAAATGGTGCTGYTCTGCATTTCACACACATACTCCAAGAATTTTATTGTGACTCAACCTGATGGTGGTAAGGAGCCAACTGGATTTATTTAGCTGTCAGCAGAACCACCATCATAAATACCATCCATTAAAATCCATACCGAGAAAGGTATTGTCTAGTCTTCCTGTTGTGCCAGTCTTGTATTTTTAGAAGATGAAATGCCCCCTCATGAGAACACACAGAAGAGGGTATTTTTGCCTTTGCAAGCAGTTTTTGGTGATAAAAATATAAAGCAGTAAAATCCAAACATTATTACAGCATGGAGATACTTTTAAAGATCRTTACTTTTTTGGGCCTACTTGTCCCACGTTGACTCTGACACAGATGACCTTTCTTGTCTGCATCCCCACGGAACAGGTGGCCTCCCCGTTCCAGCTGGCAGAGGAGTTGAAAGCAGAGACAGACGTGTCCTCTATGCACTGTCCCCACGGGCCAGTCTGCCAGTGGTACACAGTGCAGGAGTGCTCGTTACAGCTGCGCGTCTCCTGCAGGGCACTGCTGTTCGGGCACTGCACTCCCCCTGGAACAATGAAAGAGGGGGCAAAAGATCCTTCACTGGAARGAGATATCATTTTTATTTCATAAAAAACACATATCACAAACCCACTTTGAAGTTTTCTTAGTTATATATTATCAGTTTGATTACATGAAAGAAATGCTGCTCCCTTTTCCTCCCCTTCATATGCCCAATATTGACTTTGACAAATTTCAGTCAACAAGCCACAGAGAACAGACTGTTCATGGACAGTATGTAAATCTGTACTAAAAGGATAACAAAATAATCATAACTTCTGTAACACTAATGTGCTTGGAGTGATCTACAGCCTTTTTATTTCAGGGTTCTCTAGAAGAGACTGCAAGAGATCACATAAGGATGTATGAAGGCTGCAGACAGAAGAAATGGTTAATTATCCTAATTATACATGTGTAAAGACCACTGTTTATGTGAAATTCACAGATGAATTGAAAAGATTTTTGGAGCTCTTGTCCTAGCTCCCAGTGGATGTTTATCCATATTATGTGAACCAAAGAGGATGGCACAGCTGGCAATTCCAGATCTAGATTAAGATAACAAAGCCTATTGCAGGTTAAGATTAAAATGCAATCAAGTGTCAATGATTGTGAAGAAAAGTTCAGATAATGCTAACTTTGTTGTGTTTGGTTTCTTTGATAGTATGTTCAGTTCATTATATTCCAGCGCTTCAAACATACTTTGGCCTCCCAGTCCTCCAGGAGAAATGAAGAGGTCTTTCCTACCAGAGTTGATCACAGGCTATTCCATGTCCAGCCCTGTGAGCAGACATTATGCCCGCTAAATATCTGGGGTTACTAGAATCTAGGTTTGAGATTCTGGCCTAAAGGAACAATGGGACTCCTATCTCCMACTGATGGAAAGGCAGCAAAAAATCTAAGCAACATTTTAGCCTCTCCTAAAAGACAAGAAAAGCAAGAGAGACAATTGAAAGAGGAGATTTTTATTAGTTAATGCTGATGATCCATACAACTTTTCTCTAAAATGTACATTACCACCAAATGCATGTAGTAGAATATATTATTTATACTCCAACACTGAACTTCAGGTTTGCATGTCTGCTCGACAGATTTGTGGGAGGGAGGGGGTTTTAAGCACCTATTGTTGAATTTAAACAAAAAAAGTAAATGTAACCAAAGAAACAATGSATGCCTCAAATACTCCTACACAAGAAAGTCAAGTCGCCAGTATAAAAATACTTTATACAGCAAGTTGGTCTGCATGGTCTAGATCTGCAGCAAAGAYGAGAAAAGGTTCATTCTAATGAAAACATAAGACAAAACCATAATTCTCAATTTATTTCTCAAGGAATATTTTTTATTTCTGGATTTTTCCTAAAAATATTTATTTAACCAAGCAACAGGAAACATCATATTAGTTGAGATGTCATGAAACAGACTAGCTAATCATAAATTTTGTAAAGGGGGATTGGAAAAACCTACAAATATGTGAATCTAATTAAGGAATAACTTGAATTTTTTTTGGTACAAAATGGATGAAACTCAAGTCTATCAGAATTGTTTAAAGGAGATTTAAAAGATAGATTTAAAATAGATTTAAAATATGTTTAAAGTATTGAATGCCACAGGCACCAGTTCTTAAGACATTTGAGAATAAAGTGACAACTTAGGTTCAGTTTCAGCAGCTATGCAAGAATATATATTCAGGGAAAAAAAAGAGATTGGCATTGACTTGTAAATGAAAAACATTGGGGGATGGATGTCTGCAGCTCAGGGGAATCCAGCTCTGTTCAGATTAAACCAGGAGTTAAAAAACATGCAAAGACTGAACAAAATGTGGAAATAATACTACTAAAATAAAAATCAATGTGCCATTCCGTTCAGGAAAACAGCATTCTCTTGTGCTTCCTCCAATTTAACTAGGTACAGAAAATGCAGAAGGGGTAGGAAAACTGGCAGTTACAGATGCCCTTTACAACATCTGTATAGGGGCAACAACTTTATGAGCATATCCCCAGTAGAGGATAGGTTTGATAGCAGTGTAAAAGTTAATGAGTATCACAGAAAAAAAAATAAAATAGACATTTGAATTCATCAGAATATAGGAAAAAGGGTCATACAATAATAAACACATCCTTTAATAATAAATGATCAGATGACAGTAAATAACTTCTTGGCAGTACTAAAAATAATAATTTCAAGGATACAAAAACCAGTTGGGGCTGAAGTATTTAGTTTTGGGTTTGGCTTTTTAAGCAGAGTAGACTTGGTAGGGAAAGACTAGCTGTGCAGAGGGACTTGCATATTGCTCATAAAGTAGCTGATAGAATTGTCATACACTTAGATTGCTTTTCTGCCTGGTTTGGAGCTGCTAAATGGGTAAGACACCTTGCTCTTGGATATTCAATGATTGGATTTTAAATTTTTTTTTTGTGATGTTGACTTGATAACTTTGAAATTTCAGAATGTTGAACATTTTTTAAAGCATTTAGGATCATTTAAATTAATCATTTTGATATAATTAGTTTTTGCAAAGGCATTTAGTTTTATAGCTGTATTTCAAAACAGCTGGAATAATCTTCAAGTTTGAGAAAACAGATGTGACTGAAGTGCATCTTGTATTCTAGCGAGTGAAATGGGTGTTACTCATTTCTTTGCTGTAGGCAGGAGGTAGGCACTTCTCAAGGCAGCTGCACTTCCTGAAGACAGACACAGTCAGAACCAAGACTGTTCCTGTTCTGCAAACATTGATGTTTCCTCCCCTGGTTTATATCAGTTTCACAAACCAAGCAGACCTGTCCAAAATCCACAACAGGTCGGGATGCAGAGTGGGCTCGTGGTAAATATGAGGTCTGTCCTCAAGGCTTTTCCAGGATAGAGTAGGAACCCCTGACCCTCACTACAGTCAGCAATCTGAGCTGATGGGCTCCTGAGCAAAAGAAGCATGGTAACATACCGTACCCTGGCTCACCTTTCTCACACAAGTGTCAGGTCACTTAGTAAGTCTTGCCTGAAAATTCAGGTTGCACAGTTCAAAACTAAGTGGGGTTTTTTATTCCGGTTTCATGAAAAACCTCATGTTGTCTGAAAATTATTCTTTTGTGAATAAGTAATTTGCTGCTGAAATAAATACTCAATTCTGTGCTTTCAGATTTAATGAACAAGCACTATTATTTCAAGCCAGGAAAATACAAAAATTAAAAACAAATTCAATAAATGTAGGAAAAGTAAATACATTAAAAATTCCTAAGCATAACTTCTTGATTGCAACTATGAAGTCAAACTGTATTGCAATTTAACAGGAATAAAATTTTAGAGCATATCAACTATAATCTGTTAGGTATTGATAAGAAACTCCTTTGATCCAGCTATTTCTTACATATTCAATAAATCAGTCTTGCAGATAGATGAGAAGAGCTGTTGGTCCCTGTCAAACAGAATATCTGATGAGATGGAMAACTGATATTCTATACTATCTAACTGTGATGCTTAGTGCTCTGTGCTGTATGGTCATGCCAAATAGTCCTTCTGGCATTACACTTTGCTAATCTATGAGCATGTAACACTCATAGCAAAGCACTGCTGCGCATATGCATCCCTGCCCTAAGAGAATAATAATAAAAAAATTTCCCTTTCTTCTCATTTTAATAAATTAGGCTTTTAAGTTGACTTATTTTTCTCTTTGAATTATTTTCCTCTTTTGCATTTTTGGTGTTTTGGTTTTGGTTTGGGGTTTTTGTGGGAGGTGGCGTGTTAAATCTTTACTTTTCCAAAATTGGTTTTACTGATAAAACTTAGGATGTACCCACAACATTACTGTTATGCTGTATTGGACCAATTTTCCAGTCTGTGACAGTGTATAATCAAAACAGAATCAATCTACATATTTATTACTTACTGAAAAACTAAGATTAATTCAGTAATTTTGAGTCTCAGATCCAGTAGTAATGTGAAACAGTCTTAGTGCACACTACTCATAATATAAGATTTATTATAAGCAGGGAGTAAAAAGAAGAAGAAATATTAAACAGAATATAAACCAAAAGTAGACACACCCTACATTTAAGAGATAGGCTGAGCTGTATACAATACCTTACTAGATTTATGCAGAATAACTGTATGATGTATAAGGTAACATCACTATGTCCTTTGCTGTCATTTTATATTTTGAGACAGTGACTTTTCTGAGTTTCTTACTGTACCATGAAGATATATTTGACAGTGACACAAATGAGCTAACACTACAGGCAGTCTCACAGGCAAATTTATAAATCACTTTGCCTTTCAAACCTTCAAGCTGAGGACAATGATCTCAGAAAAAATATCAAAAAATTGTTATTGTGACACTCATTCTACATGGAGTCATCTCACAAAGCACAGTAAGCTTTTATCTTGTGAAGAGACTCCTTTCTTTCTACTGAATGCAAGTAACTAAGCCCATCCCAGATGTGCATGACCACACTGAGGCTCTGCAGCGTGTGGTTTGAGCACATGAAAAGGGTCTATTTGGAATGAGGAAATGATGATGAGAGGGTGATCAACTGAGGTCAGCTCCTGGCTCAAGGAGGAATCAGTGCAGTGCTGGAGGGGCAGCTGGTATCCCASAGCTCATTAGAAAACTTTGTCACTGTTGTAATTTACATATGGCTTATATTTGTTTTATTTTACATACAGCTTATAGTTTTTTATATTCTTTACACTGAGGAATTATTATAATACTACTGAATTATTCCTATTCTAAATCAAATAAAAAAATTATTAGACTGTGGTTGTTTCCTGGTGGCCAGCCATGTTAACTTGATGGTTTCTTCAAACCAATTCAGCAACAGAGACAGACTGATACCAAGAGGAAAAAAATTTTCTTAGGTGTGAAATGACATAGCTCTGTTACAGACAGTTATATGCCAATGTTAACAAGAAAAATGGTAGAATATAGTATTTTTCATTTCAGAGGAGAGAAACTGAACAATCACAGACAATACTTGATAAAAAGCCATCTGAGAGCCTGATAAAAAAACCTATTTTACATGTATCTATAGAGCCTCAGAAATTTCAGGAGGTCTTCATGTTTAAGTACCCAAATGAATGAGAATTAAATGTACCAGATACTTTGATGGATTGCAGTATTCATTGCGCATGCAATGCCTGCAATGCTTTGATCTCTCTAGGCTTGTGCACTGAATGACTAGCAGGAGGATGTGTGTGATCAAGGACTCACACCTGGACTCCTTATGTCATTTTAGAATACAAATTTAGCCTTTTTCATGGATTTGCAACAGTCTTGCATATTATTCTTTAATTAATATCCAGTTCTGATATATAATAGGAATAGTATATATTTATTCACAATATATTTGTCCTATTGTGTTTTGAGTAAAAAACTCAAGGCAACAGGATACAGAAATTACTATGGAATAGCTTACCTAGCCTGCTCTGTCTCTCATACCAACAACTCAAGAAAARGTTCAGAAATCCAAAAGAAAACTTGTGTCACTGTTCACCCAAACAGAACTGATAGCTGTTTTCAGAACTCAGTTTTAATGTGTAGATGGAATTATTGGTCTTACATTTATGAGACTTGGAATTTTTAGTTTTACAAGATGCTTGCAGAACTTCCATCTAAAGTTCTGTGCATTTTTTCTAAGTTCTGAATGGAACTGAGAACTGCATGTTTTCCAAAAAATGTTMATGTGAAGCTTCCTTTTATATCAGTGAAATACAGATGTTCAAACACRTGAATATATTCTGTGCTCCTAGAACAAGAAATGACCTCCCAGCTCCCAGTATTTTATGTTTTGGGAACACAGCTGATCTCAGTCATGGGATTCTGGAGGTGAATAGTCATTCAGTTATTTGTCATGTAACAAATGACTAAGAGGCATAACAGGAGTATGAGGAGAAAGATGAAAAGAACTCTAATTCCACTGAAGCAYAAAAAAATGTTAAACTGATAAATTTTTTAATATAATACAAGAAAAGGTGAAAAGTACTTTCCAGCTAAAATTGTAAAAATACCCCAAACCTTGGAAGGTTCTTTCATTTATTTATATACTTTCATTCTCTGAGTTTGTAAGGAGTGCAAAGGAGCACTGTATTGAAGAGCTCTGACTGAGATGTGAGTGCACTCTTGGGTAAGCTGGGCAGACCTAGCAGCTTGCATCCTTAAAAAGAGCATAGAATAACTCATCTGAAACACTGGGAAAGAAGGCAGGGTTTGAGCAAAGCTGAAGCACTACAACACCCAGGTAGCCAGTTAGCTTTCTCAGCCTTATTTTAGRKATTTCTTCACTACAGCCTCTGTGGTTTGAGATCTGTCAGTCTTTGTGATCACTCTGTGCTGATTCTGATCACYGCACAACAAATATTAATAAAATCCACATACCCAAAATCCAGGCAATGCTGAACAGCTTTGCTGCATCTGCAGCCTTGTAAATTAACCTAGGTTGTATTAAGYATCAAAGTCAGAATAAGAAGTACTTTTTAAGATTAAGCATAAGAAAGTRGAATAATTTTTCCAGTAATTTAGGTTTTGACTTCTTTGGCATGTTTRTCAGGATTTAAATTTCTGTCACCAGCAAAATTACAAAAGTACATAGACAATCTATTGTCTTGACCTATATGGACAAGCAAGAAGCACATGAATATATGTTTATTTGAATTATATGGTTCTGTGTCTCCCACAAAATGAGTCTGTTCGACACCCTGTAAAAAAAAAGGGAAACAAGAAACCAAATTTTTTTATAATTTTAAAAGTGTTTCTACTTTGTTACATGAGATCCATCTAAATAATTTATTATTTGCATCACCTACTAAAATAGAGTACAGTTCTGATTGCCACTTACATTTCTAGCAAAGATTCCTTTCAGAGAAAAGGCTGAAAGTGCTCTGCTATTTTTTTTTCACAATCACCCAAATTCTGCCAAATACAGAGTAGACTTTTAGCAATGTTAGCTGTGTCTGCAAACAGCAAAGTGCACAGCTACTCCATTTCATTGCTTCCAYACCTTGAAGCTTTCATTTCTCAGCTATATTTGATCTTAAGATAAAGTAATAAAATGCTCAATAGTTTAAAAGAAGAACTAACACATGCATGTAATCCTTTTATATTGAGGCATTTAACTTTTCTGTCAGTAATACAYGTGAGTAAACATCCTCCAAGAACTCTTTGGTGGCTATGTCTCCTGGCTCCAGGTGTTGCACGAGGCATTGGCACACTTGATATGGCCATTTTTGAACCATGTTATATACAGAATACATTTCCTCTATMACCCAGCCACCTCTCCAAGTACTTAAAAACAAAAAGAGCTGTAGGAACCACGGAAAACCATAAAAGAATAGCCATGAAGCTGTATCTAAAACCTGTTTTGTCTTCTCCTTTACATTCCAGCTATGTCTTCTCTTTGCATAWGCTGCAGACATTGCACAAGGATCGCTTGAATAAATGGAAACCATTCAAGTGTGAAGACTTGCAGGGCAAAACCTAAAGTTTTGCTATGAATAACAATGCTAGTGGGGTAACATAAGATACCAATTAGAGAAAAGAAACTACAAAACCCTTTTGCTAACATTTGAACCGTTAAAATCCTCATATTTTTAGCATTCAGGATACTTATATCTTTGTAAATTGGACACAAATTAGCATTTGTAATCTGTATTGGATGAACTGTTCGTCTTGTTTAATTTTAATGAAAACAAGAAAATCGTATATCTGAAATAGAAACAGTAACATTAGGCACACTAAAAAAATACAGTAACATTAACTGAAATGAGCAAAATAACCCTTCTTTAAAAGAGCTTTAGGTACCAGGAGTAAATGTAGGATAATCATTTAAACAATTTTGCTATATTTAAAAACCCACAATGTGACCTAACAGTTTGTTTATGTCGATCAAGAAATTACTTTGACATTACAGAGGCAGTTGAGGATTGGCAATCCAAGAGGAGAGGGCGAGCCCTTACCTTCCCCCGCRTAGGCCAGGACGGAGCGGGCGCGCAGCTGCTTCCCTTCTGTGGTTTTTCCGGAGCAGGTGTGCGAGCAGGAGGACCAGGCAGACCACGTGCTGAGCACGCAGTCCTTGGGGCACGGCGCTTCGCACACCACCGGGATCGGGTAGATGGCATCTCTGCACAGCTGCCTGTCAACCTCTTCTCCTGGGAGAAAAAAAAAAAAAAAGGCCATGGCAGTCTATCATTTGGTAAATTAACTTAAAATGAGCAATGTAGTCCAGATGGGCGCACAAATAAATTAGATTCTGTTCTTGTGTATAAACAAGGTAAATGGATTTTTTTTATTACTTGTCTCCTCGGCCTCGATTCTAGGAGAGCATACTTAAACCTAAGTTGATTCGATATTGTCATGAAGTGAATGCCAGTTTGTGTGGTCTTCAGGCTTTTGTTTTGTAATACATACTTGATCCCACACAAAATCCAAATGTAATGGTGTATATAACAACCCTATGAAAAACTGTGTACATAGAGATGCATGTATAGAAATGACCCAGTTTTCATCCAGATTTGTGGAAGAAGGGGAAAAACATCCTAACTCAGCCAGTTTTATAATCCACAATTCATCCTTTGAATTGCAGCTATCCATCAAAATATGCAAGAAATTACAGTCAGAGTGTTGTTTGGTTAGAAAGATCTTCATTTTTTAGCATATCAGAAACACATCACTCTTTGTGTCATGGAGGTATATAACAAGATCTATGCATTTGTATTATGTAGGTACACACTTCATTATAATAATAAGGCCCAGGCTGGTGTGAACTGCTTAATGAAATATTAGCTAGTATTTAAGTAGCAGGGTTGCTTTTGTTCTCAATCAGATAATTGTGGGACCACTGTGTCTGAGATCTGTCCAAACAGCACCTTAACCACAACATGGATAGTTTTGTGAGGTGACATGATTTCTTGATCAAATAAGTTAATATTTATTAAGGGGGAAAGAATGAATGACCACATATTCTGGTATCAGTAAGTATCATGATAAATGTTCATGCTGGAGCAAATGATGGAAAAAAAAAAGGAGAGAAAGATTCAGATCCAGTTTTCAGAATTCTAGCCTTGTTAGCACAACATAATGCCTGTTATGAGGAACTGAAAATGTTGCATCTAAGAGCACACTGGACTTCTGAGGCCTTGACAACCACATACAATTAAGGCATGAAAGAGCCAGCTCATTTGTAAACATAAAACTTTTTTTAAAATTACTTTCTAAAAAGGATAACACTTCAAAGCATCTCAATGCCTTTTGTGCTATATGAAATTTGCTGTACTAGGGTATAAAACCTTCTGTTATGATTCATCTATTGAAGCACTCTTGAATTTTACATGATCCTGACAGGACAAAACATGAGTTGTCTACATGATGCACTTTCTAAGACCCATCACGTCAACCCCTTTGTTTTAATAGCCAGTGTCAACAAAATAATGTCTTATCAATATTTGCAAATGAATGTAAGTCTTCAATRCAACAAAATATTTGTTAGATATATTGATCAAATACCCTGTAATTGAATCATAAAGGCATCAGTTACTGTTAGTAACTACCACAATGGATTYGGAAAGCTAATTCAATAAGAACTGAGCACATTATAAATGAAGCTAGACATGTAAAAATTCTGCTTTACTGAGTCTCAGATTAGACTTTATTGCTCAATAGACATATTATAATGAATTTATTCAAATACTAATCAAACCAGAAACTACAKAAACTACATTTTTATCATTCAAAGTTTACAGTCTTGTAAATAAGAATCTCTTAAATGGAGTTCCTGAATCCAGGAGGTGTTTTAGTACTAAATCACATCATGAGACCCAGAAGTGTTAACCAAATTGTTTGTGAAAGAGTTAAAGATGAAGGCCATCCATTCAATATTAGATCCTTTTGAACAGTGCCAAATATTTTAGTCATACAGAATATTTAGACACAACAGAAGTACAAACATCAATCTTCCCTGGTTCTGAAAACCTGGGAAAATCCTGCAGCTCATGTTTTTAAAATAGCCTAAAGTAGTCATAGTCAYCTGAATTATAAAGACCTTTGAGATCAAGTCAGTCTCAACAGCTATATTCTCCCATATTAAAATACAAATTTGAGCCCTGCCAAAGGCTTTCTTGATTCTCCCACGCCAAGTTCTGCTTCCCTCACTGGACTCASTCTTTGCATCAACTGCTTCCTCTGTTACATTGCAGGTCATCACACCCTGACACCAGTGCAGGAGGGATTCCTTTCTGCTTCATCAGAAAGGCATTTCTTTGGGCTCAAGGACAAGAGATAGAGGAGAGGACTAAGGTTCTTTTTCAGACARGAAGAAAAAGCTAGAAAAGAGGTGAAACCTACTCTCAAATTGTTCCATTGCTAGATAAGACTCAATAAGGTAAACTGCTAGGACACACGCACACTTTGCAAGAAATGTTACTATTACAATAGTGTGTCACAGTATAAACAAACAACATTATACTGAACTTATTTATCACTTCTTGGTTTTTAATTTTTTTTTTTTAATTTTAACTTAAGCTTAATTTGGTACCACAATGAACTTTTTTGACTTAGTTTCAGTCTGAATTTATATCTCAAATGAAACCAAGCCTTCACTCTCTTCCAAAATCAAAGACCCTATTTTTTCTTTGCTTTTACAGAGAAAATATTCTAGAGATATCTATCTTACATATTGGCATTTTGTTTTTGTCATGYGTCCAATTCTTATCTGATGAATTCAATAGCATAGAAATGTAGTTGGAAGAAATGTCTTATAATGGGTACTTCTTATCTTCAGGGAAATATTTTATTTATACTAAATTGTTTCTGACATTTCACTAATGATTTTATGAACAACTTGACCTTTTTTGCCTTCCTCTTTAAGGGTGTAGTGTAGTCAACCACCAGGAACCACTCAACCATAAGCTGGGAACAATGCCAGTGTGAAGACTACTTAGAAAAAGTCCCATTTGAAAATGTTTSCCATTGAGTGTTTAASCAAGTCCAGAGAAGGGCCATGAARGTGAGCAGAGGACTGGAATATGTCTCCCATGAGGAACGGCTGAGAAAATTGAAGTTGTTCAGCCTGGAGAAGAGAATTCAATGAGAYATTATAGTAGCCTTCTAGTACCTGAAAAAGGCTGACAAGAAAGAGGAAAAGGGGCTTTTTGACAAAGCATGTAATGATAGGACAAGGGGGAAAAGCTTTAAACTAAAAGAGAGAAGATTAAAGAAAACATTCTTTACTGCAAAGGAGGAGAGGCACTGGATAAGTTGTCTGTAGACATGGTGGATGCTCCATCCCAGATTAGAGGGAGCTGTGAACAACCTCYTTTAKTGGAAGGTGTCCCTGCGCACGGCAGAGAGGTTGGAACAAGATGACCTTTAAGGTCTCTTCAAACCCAAAYCATTCAATGATTGMATGATTTTATTTGAACATTATGGATATAAATTTATGTTGCATAAGTATTGAAGACAGAACTCAAAAAAAAAAATTWCTGAAAGGCATCTGCCCTGGGTTACTTATAGTCAAAACAACAGAATGACAAAAAAGTAAAAAGCAGAGACATGAAAACAGAATATGACATTTCTGTCAAGAGAAATCTTCACCACTTATCAGTTGACTTGTTCATTAAAATCTAGCAAWGGAATCTAGCAGTAGCCTATATTTGCAAACAATGCCTATGTTGTTGAATTATATTTCTTTCTTAGACAAGAGACACACAATTTGGACTAAAATCTCCAAATAGGACTTAAGGAAATGACAGCACATAAAAATGGCAGGAGGCAAAAGAGGGTTTTTTTTCAAAAATTTAAAATGTCAAAAATTGTTTAAACCTTTCCTGGGATATTTTTTTCCCAGATTTACATCAGTGAGGAGTGCTGATGGGATAGTCTTTTGAATACCTATCTCTTTATCAAATAATTACGCTGGATCCATCTGAACAATCAGCAAAGCAAGTCACTACATTAAGACCTCCTTTTGCCAACTTCTTGGCTCAAAGACTTCCTGATATATATGCCCACGTGAGAGTCACTACTGAAGTAAAAAAACTGCTTAGTTGTTTTAAAACAAACAAACAAAAACAACCAAAAAACATCAAGCCAACAAAAAAAAAAAATAATCCCAAACTACAGAATAGGCAAATTTTTACCGATCAGAGAGGTAGCTTGTGAATCGCATTCAGGAGAAACTGATTAATAAATATCAGTATTCATATCACCATTCTTGTTTTATTACATTCACAAAGCAGGTATTGTATCTGTGAAAATTTAGTCTGCATGCTAAAGGTTGAGCTAGACCACGTTGTGCGGTTAATGCAGTTGAATCATGTCAGCCCTTTGTGTTTTTGTCTACTCATCTGTAAAATGTACCTGATATTTAAGTTTCTTGTAAAATGCTTTAAGTTCCAATGGGAAGCATTCCTAGGGCTGGAATCACTAGAGAGACATGGTAAAGAAACCCTCTTGCTTATTGTGCATCTTTTAACATGGTGCATGCTTCARTGCACAGCAAAAAATTGCTGTCAAATTCTGACCTGTAGTAAATGGGAAGGCAAGCGCTTAACAGAGAGAAAAAATGTTTTTAAGCCTTAAAATGAACAGCAAAATCACTGCAAGATTCAATGAGGCATAGAAAACAACTTAAAAAAAATCAGCATAAAATAAAGTTGCTGCTGGAGCTCTATGTAATAAGTCAATGAGCCTGGTCTCAGTTCTAAACGAGGAAAGCAGTCACTAGAAGAGTGACCTATAGCCTGATATAAACTAAGTAAATTTTGACAATAAAATAAAAATAAGCAGAATTAAATCAAGAGAGTTTTTTTAACTTAAATGGCTAACATAATTTTTAACATGCGTGGGTAATCAGTGARGGACAGGAATATCACACATTGGTAAAACAAATTTTACAGGTGTATTTCAAAGTTCATAAAAGAAGTAATGACAGCAACTGAGTCCAAATGCTAGAACTGAACTTCAGACTTCATATTACTTATTGCTTGTTTCAATATGTTCAAATTTAGTATTATATATTCAACTTGAAGGAAAAAAGTGTGTTTTACCAATATCTTGTACATGATGTGTCATCCATTGGAAAAATGCTAAGCAGTTGAAATATTTGGAAAAGCAATCCAGAGCTCAACTTTTATGTGACTGTAGGTGAAGGAGGCCTTGTCATTATTTAACTGCCTCCAGTAATACCTCTAAGCATGGAGGCTGCAGGAGGAAAATGCAGTATTACTTCACACAATAGCAAAATTGAGCTGTGTTGCTTGCCACTGACTGTTTCCTTCCTTTCCTGTGTAGAAAAATAATCAACAGGAAAGTATTGAAGTGCCTCTAGTATGAGTTGTAAAGGCTGAAATGGCTGAGAATGTTCTTTAGCTTGAACTGCTAGGCAGTTTCCGATATGCATTCCTTTCACATGAGGGCCTATACCCATCCTTGCACTGACCGCCTTGTCAACCTCAAAATGTGTCAGACTGGTTGAGGAGCAAAAAATCCTATGTGGACTCTGCCCATCAAGAACAAAATATGCCTATCTATATTCAAAACTTATTAAAATCAGATCTGTTCTCTGTGCTCAGTCCTGTTTTCACTTGGAACTAAGTTTTACCACAGTCACAGTTATTAAACCATATTCTTCTCCACTAAAAAGTCATCAGTCCATAATCCACCTGCCTCAAAGTTACAGGAATGTCATGACTACACTGTAAGAGTAGAGAAGCAATGTTAATGAGTTTAACTGTAATGATCCTAAAGACGATTTTTAAAAAATTTGAGAAAATCATTAAGTAGGAAAATGTACAAATTTATCCAAATGTGAAATTCTATATTAGATTTCCTTTAGTAATAACCTGGTCAACACATTGGATGATGAGTCTAATGCAAAATGGAAATTCTTCCCATTACAGAAAAGCTATCTAACTTATCTAAACCTCACACAACTTCACATGCCAGGACACCTTATATCTGCAAATGAGCAGACAGTAATCAATCACCAGGATAAACTGAAATAATTGTTTTAATTTCTAATATTTCTGCATTTCTTTCAAATCACTAATTGCTTACAAAACTTCACCACAACAGGAAAAATCATGCCTGCCTAGCATGAATGGTGACAGCAAATTGTGTTTTCCTTCCAAACCTAGAGGCTCCAGAAGTAGTGTGATGATTTCCTTTTAAAATGTTTAGGAAAGGACCCCGGACTAATTTTTTTTTTTTTTTCTGGCAATTCTGTTTTGTTGTTTGTTTTTCCTTATACAGGAGGAGTTCTCTGAGGAACACTGTCTTAGAGCACGTGTCTCTAATTAAAATGTATACACAACTTCAAAAAGCTGACCCAGATTTTTCAGTAGGGAGAATTTAGAAGTTAATTCCTGAAAACCTAATCAAATAGAAAGGAGAAACCATAATATTTACATGAAATTAATCATTTACCATTTTGTTTAGCTCAACAATCTTAAGATTATTTGGAAGAAAAAAACCAGCACGTGCAGCAGTATCCTACTGACAGAACAAGTTTTGCCCTTCAGTCAGTTCAATACTAGTAAATAGCAAATATTTTGATAGACAACAGGAAACTTTAAATGTTTTACTAATCCCACTATCCTTCATATCATGTTGATGGTATGTATTCATACCTGCTCCAAAAAAACCTTTTAATGTTAGKAAAATGGCAGTGTCTTTCAAAACAGCAGCAACAGTCTATTACCTTAGTAATTATTTTCCATTACAGTTCTTGAATCAACTGTCAAAAAATATTCAAAAACTGTCATTAAATTTTCAATGTTTGGAAAAATTTTTAACCTCTCTAATTATCAAACATTAAGTAACATAAACTACAGATTATGACCTCAATATATMCTATTTCGTTGACTCCTAAGTTTTCCAACAAACTAAATGTGAAAAGATTGTGCATCTTTCCCTTGCATTATTATTATCAAGCGAAGCTTTTACATTCCTGTCTAATGCTTAGGTGCCTAGCTGGTAGCTCTAAGTGTTAAATCAGTTGCTAATTCCCTAATCACATGCCTTTCTCTCAATCGCTTTTGCTAAGTAGCATTTGCATTTAATTAAGTACATCTTAATTAGTTGATGGTTAATATTCTTGAAGTAATTTTCTTCTAAGAAGCCTAAATAGAAACGGCACTGATTTCAACGAAGACAAATACACTGGTTACTCACATCTGTTCATTATGCAAAAATGACAGAAAGTTGGTCTAATAGTTTAATGATATGTAAACATTGCAGGATTGTAAACTGTTTGATTTGATGGTTTGTGTGTGCAAATTTACTGTGGTTTTGCTTTCAGTGCAGTATCACACACTCTATTCCTTAATGAAAGAAAAATGGCAAACATGATACTTTGGCCACTTACTCAAAAAACCCTTTGTGAATCTCATAAAGCTGTGTGTTTCTATTTCTCTTTTCTTTTTTTAAAAAAGAAACTTGAGAGTACAAGCACAGGTACCATCATCTTATTTACATTTTTACCCTTCCTGCACAGATAAACCAGAGACTTATAGAAAAGGCCACTGACTGCTGTCCTTTGCCTATGCAAATACTGGAAGATATATATACCTTTTAAAATAAAACATTAAATTTTAAAATATGATTTTGACTTTTTTAAAGCAAAGATTTGCAATGACAAATGACTATCAATGACAGGAAGTAATAGTATACAAAATGAAAATAGCTGGAGCTTAGAAACCCACCATATCCAGYGCTTTTATAATCAAAGATAATAGCATGCTAACACAGTCAAGAAAAAAAAAATCTTTTTATTGTTTTCTATTCCTTAATGAGATGGAACATCACATTTTASAAGCAATAGCTTCTTGTTAATGGCTATATGCAAATTTCTTCTTTATTCACCTTATGGGAAAATGAGTGGGATGACACTGGCTTCAGGAACTCCCACATTCATGCAGAAATATAATTTCAAAAACAGTACCTGAACACTTTAGTTCCTCCTCTGTAACCAAAMCAGTAAATGAGCTCAGTTACAGCTTACAGGGTAGCATGTGTTTGCTAACCTTTCCCACAAGACCGCATATCACCAACTGTGTAGACAAAAGGCAGAAGCAGGTAACATTCTGCAAGTGGTTTATAGGAGAGCTGGACAGTGTGAAAGCCATTCTGCTCCAGAGGTAACACAGTGCTGGTTACAAGCTTTCTTCTCTGCCCTTAAAYTCATCCAAATCTTCAATCATGCAAATTTCAAGAAAAGTGAATCACTGATAAAAAAATCCAGGTCAGTATTCCTTAATACACCAGGTAATGATAYATTAATACATCCTGCACCATATACAAAACAGTTACAGGAATAACCAAAACCAAAATAACACTCCACACCTTGAAATAATGGTAATAATAAAGGGAAAACTCTGACACAAAAATTAAGAACATATTTTTAAGATGGCTATTTCCTGCTATAATTGCTTCAGATAGAAAACATCTTTGCATATTCTTTGGTAGTAACTTAAAAATAATGGTTCAACATAATGAACTAACACCTTCAGATACAATATTAATGCTTCCAATAATCCCATTTTCATGTCTGGTAATGACAGAACATATGTACCTTCATATATATTAGAGCCATCTATCAGGATTATAGTCATGTAGACAGAGTCTAGATTTGCCAGACACAAATAAAACCAGGGAAAGAAATAGTACTTCTTTACCCAAATAATATATTTTTATTTAAAATTTGGTGACATTTGGCCAGATCAAACAGCAGTATGAAAAAATAATATCCCATAACTATGCTAAAATAGAAATATACAGAAAACTGAAGAAGAAAACCCCAAGAAACAAAAACCAAAACCAACAGAACACTATGCACTTTCTTTCCTTTCTTGAAAGGGAAAACTTATTTGGGCTTGACTTCTTTACTCAATGAGATTGAGAAAAGTGAAAAATAACTGTTCTCTTTTTGCCGCCTTAAGATTTGTGGTAACCACTTTGAAACTTCACCTCATATTCCTTTATGCCCTTTCTAAATTTTCACTATATTTTGCTAGATTTATTCAAGTTTGCTCAGAAAGTCTTGAAAAAGATTTTTCCAATTTTCTCTCTATTTCTAAGTGGTGGGGATGATGGCAGCCACAGTATCAGTTCCCTCAAACATACAACATACAGCGAACTTGGCTACCAGCGAGAGTCTCAGTTTAAAAAAAAAATTGAAAAAAAGTAGATACATAGATGAGGCAAGTTCCTTCACTACCCACACAAAGACACTCAGGGTGTCTTGTAGACTAACTATGGTTTAAGAAGTAACACAGCCTTTTTATCTCTGACACAACCTTGTAAGGTACTCAGTGCATATTTTGTTTCATATGCATCAAAGATAATGGAAAACTCTTCGTGCAGAGGATACTTTGATTCTTCACTACTTCTGATAGCACTCAATATTCAATAGCATGAAATAGGCTGTAAATGAACTACTAAAGTCAGCATCTGTGAAAAAGCCTGACCTAAAGAGGGATACTGAAGAATTAATCCAAATTAATTAAACTGGGACTTTGAAAGAGATTAGTTAAACTGTATTAACATTTTGTATGGCTTTCTTACTCAGAAGAGAAAATTCTTGACAAATAGAATTAAGAACACTTTAACTTCGAATAAGAGGAATCACAGACACATTTAATATAGTTTAAGTAATTATTTTTGCAGTTAATTTGAATCAAGTCTGGAAAGTGCCTTCATGCATATAAGCAAAGTAAACAAAAACTGAAACATGATATGGATATGCCTTTAGCTGAAAATCTCCTAGTCTTTTAACTTGATGCTGTAGTAGACTTGTACCACAGGGATAGAAGTTCAATAATTCTAATAAAGACTCCAGCAGAGTACCCAAACACTGCCTAACAACAGGAGTAAAATTTTCCTACTGCTTGACAGGTAGTTGAAACATTTTCATGGTTCATTTGCTAATGTAGTCTTACTGAGAATGATAAGGAACAGAGAATACAAGTGTATTGATCATAACCAAGCAGAGTTGCCTTCTAGTGTCAAATAAGCCAATCAAATGTCATCTTGATATGAAAGAAAAAATAAGTTTGATGACAGGCTACGGTCCCATTGAGAATAAAATCAATATTAGTCACGGGACCAACTGGGATCAATATGTCAAACCAATAGGCCATTTTAGCAGGATGGGGAAAGAAGGGGAAAAGTGCTGACAGAGCTAAAAGGAAAAAAGAGGACAGTGAGAACCTTGAGGATGAGATCACTTGAAAATTCACATTGTATTTGTAAAAACACTCGTCAAAAGCACCAAGCCACCTTAAAAAGATGTAGCTAGTTCCAAGACTAGCTAGCTAGTTCCAAGATCAGTTTATTCTCATAAACTTTTCCCAGTCAAGCCACAATTCATATAGTGAAAAATTTATATTCAAGTATGACTTCCAGAAAAAAGATTAAAAATACTTCCTCCATTTTTTATTTAAAATGTTAAAGAAGCTCTACTGTGTTTAAAAGTCAAGTAAAGCCTTTTCACAGGCTTTAGAAATAGTGATCGTGTTATTTGAATATTGGTAACAGTAGGATTTAAAATACATGGAAAACGCAACATGCATTTATTGCAATGTGTCTTTTTGATTATTTAAAAACCCCTTGTTTTATTAAGCACTGAAAATTATTGTACTACGTTTTCACTGCTGAGTATTCTCAGCAAATTTTTAACTTCATCATATATGGACATGTAGACTGCTGTAGCCTTTTAAAAGGTATTTCAAAGGTAAAAGCCTTTTCACAGGCATTTTAATGTGAGTGCTATTTTATGCATTTCCCCCTCCCATCCAATAATGTCAAAATAACCTGGAGAACAAGTTTGGGAAGGGCACTGACTTCAATGACTTCATACTAGCTTGATTAGAAAAGATATTTCTGATGTGCTGATTTGAACTAGACTAACATTTAGGGATATGAGTTAGAAATAGAAGCATAAAAAGGAAATAACAGGCAAGAAAAGCAGTTGCATGAAAACAATGTGACAGTTCCACTAATGTCAGTGGAATGACAGTGCTCACCACAATCATTCCAATGATTCCCTACACTGAGGTACTAATCTGCATATTTTCAGCAGCTACCTTAAATGGCCTGGTTTTTCAAGAAACAAGACTTTCACTAACTTCAAGCTTCTCATTTTCAGCATAAACATTATCTTTGGTTAAAAAATTTATACATTTAAGCTAAAAAACTACAAAAAGTTGCATCGTAAATGGGTTCATAAATACTTCAGCAGTGCAGTATTTTCCTAGAATTTGGCCACCAACAGAGCAATGTTATTCTTCTCTATAAGGCAAAATCTTAACTCACAGATGAAGAGAATGATTAATGGCCTGCACCTGACAGAATATTAAGTGAATTTTTCAGTTGGTCAATTATCTAGTATTTCAATACTATACTGTGAATTTGCAGCAAGAACAACTGTGCGTTCATTTACATTGTCATACCTCCTGCCACAGAAAGACACATGTAGCTCAAAAGGGGGTTTAAGAGAATAAGAAAAATTATTTTACATGGCAAAAGATGATTGCAAACACTTTCTTTGCATTATTCATCCAGCTGCAGCTAGCAAAGAGTTGTCACCCTCTATATAATCTGACAGCTCAATTCAATCACAGTTAAAACATAGGACCCAAGAGGTGTAAGAGAGATCACTGCCAYTGTCATGTTTACACATTTCTGAGAAATGGTTTTTAAATTAATTTCATGGATGCTTTTGTCTGTGTCCTACTACTGGCAGATAAAATGCAGTCTTTGGAGAACACCTTTTTATCCATCTTGCAATGAATATCTCATCATTATGAGTGGAAGGCACAGCATGCCTTTAGGGAGCTCAGACTGTGAATTAATTTTCTCTTTTGGAAACATTTTCATAGTCTTTCTCCCAAGAAGACTAAAACTAACCCATCCTTTTGACTTTTTTCTTTCTCCTAACCTCTATGTGTATGGGTTCAGAGAAGTAGCTGTCAGGAAAACAACCAGAGGTAAATTCCACARCATCTTCTAAACCTACTCTGTGGAAAGACATATAACAGCATTGTGACAAATAAACCAAAACAACCCCAGGAATCTGCAAGTTTAGGGACATTACAACTTTTTTACTCTGTTAATAAGTTATGCAAGATAATGTCCGAAAGTCACAGAAGCCTGAGAGACTTCATTGTAGATTGACACCTACTCACAGAAATAAATTGTACCCTGAAAATAAGGTTCTCTTTCACTACTGGTTTTCTAGAAGCCTCCCACAATAAAGAAGATGCTTCTAGCTTATGTAATTCTTCTTCTTCCCCTCTTTAAATAAAAAACCTCAATTCTGAGGCATCCAGAACAAGAAATTTCATATATTTTCTGCTTAATATCTTTTCTCTGGAAAACACTAATGCAGCAATTTACTATTCATAAAATAGTATCAGTACCAATAAAGGATGTCTAAATAAAATTAGAAACAAACATCTGATAATTCCTAGGGCAAGATTTACATACTTAATCCACAAGTTAAACCCTCAAAACTATATCAAGAAACCAAAGAGTAARTGCCAAAATGAAAGGTGCCTTTGTATAATGCAGTTTTTTTAACTGTATAATCACATGCTTATTATTTTTCCACTGGGTCCCTTCCTCCTTCAGTTCACAGATTGGAAACTCCTTAATGGGGAGCTATTTGGTATTTTTAGTTTTATTCTCTTTGTTCAAGTCATGATCCAATGTTTTATTTACCACACASTAATTAAAAGTGTTATTAAAACAGAAATGGAATTTTTCCTAAGATCTTTCTGTCATGACTATCAGACGCCCACTAGCACAGCATTATTTTCAGAACACTGAAGATGTGGCAGGTCAGCATTATTTATATTTTGCTGATGCTGAACAAAAGCAGAGGAAAATTAAACCCTGAAGAATAGGACAACTAAGGTTAGTTGTTTCACAGATATTGCATTCATTACTACAAAATGCCCACTTAATCACCAAAGGAGATATATCTGTCTCACAAATAAGYGGCAGATTCTGTGGAGAAAATGTCATGTTGGCACAATTAAATTCTTCTTTCTGATGTATTCACATAAGGACTGGACAAACTTAATTTCCTAATGTTTGAAGGCTTTCTTTTGAAAATTAAAATATGAAATTTTGATGTAATATTTCTTTCCAGTTTTCTAGTTTAAAACAGAAGTCAAATGATAAATAATATTTCTGCCATGGGTGTTGCACTGATGCTGCTGTGTCTGCTCTCATGAGACAAAAGCAGAAGCAGACTAAAATTCATTGCATTCCAGCCCAAGAAGTTATGAACTTTCTTTTCCTCCCCATTCTCTGGCTTCTTATTTTCTCATTTTCTCATTTTCTCCAGACATTATTCCTAGTCTGTCACCTCACTGTCCTTTTCACCCATACCTCCAAATTCTTTCCAGCTGCTTGTCAAATCCTCCCATGGGCTGACCCTTAGCAGATTAAATACCTCACCAAATTCATTCCTAATGCTTGTCATGTAGAGACAGAGACATTTTATAACTTTGAGTTCTTTACYTGGTCTCAGGAAATTGCCCTGGAGGAAACCAGGGTCAAGTCCTATCTTTCCCCAGCTTTGAACCCAATTTTTTGGCCAGAACATTGCAGTTTTTCCTCCTGTCTTGCCTTTTTTCACCAAGTCCCATGTATAAATCTGTATTTCCCTCTGCTGGGGTTGCGGCTACGTAGTCACAAACTACCTGCACTCCACCATCTGAAAGAGATCACTGGGAACACTGAAGAGACTGGGATCAATGGTTGACCTTGATTTTGAGTAATCATTGTGTCTGAGCATATTTTAGTTTGAAGTTTCTGCTGCTTGTGCTGTGCAGAAGAGTTGCAAGAACTGGAAAATGACACGTATCATCTTAAGGCTCTAAGTGGCCACTGGAACAGTTGTCTTGTGAAAGCAAGTATTATTTGGCAGATAAGGGTGATTTTTTCCTTAATCAGTACTCAACACAAATTATGATCTATGAGAAAGGTCAGATAACAAGCTGCTCTAGGTTGGAAGTACTGAGAGTAAAATTCCCATTTATTCTGTCTCAACATGAGTAGCTTATGATGAGGGCTTTATCCTCACCATTTATCAACACAGGGGTTTCACCGCTTTGAAATTTGGTAACATTTATCTAGAAAACGGACCATAATATGCAAGTTGTTGTAAAATATAAATAGGCCTGTGCAACGTTTTCTCAGATGGAAAACTGACTCCCATCAAACCTAGTGAGAATATASTGTCTTAGAACATTTTATCATAAAGATTAATGACTAGTGTTGTGTCATATAATCTTCTGAGAAAGTGGTACTTAATGTATAACTACATAGCATTATATTTATATATAACAGAATTAGATGCAAAACTATCTCTTATAAATAAGTTTTGTAAAAATATTTCAAATATTTTCTGGGTATGTTCTAGGGAGTTAACAAATTGACACACAAACCCAAAACCAAAGGAGTTCAATACAGTTCTAGAAATCCTGTTCCATAATCCATCAATAACTCCCTAAGCCCCTTTTTCTTTCTTGCCTCATAATAGCATAATTTGAAGTGATAAATGGAAAAACTGTACCACATYAAATTGTCCTTCCTAAAGAAATTCCAATTGTTATGAAGTATATCTACAATTATCCCTCTCTGCATTCTTACCACAATGAAGCTTGGAGTCTAATCAGAATTGGGTTCCTGCACTGCTGAATATTWCACAAATCAAAATGCATGAATCAAAATCCCTCCCTTCTAATTTAGTCACATGCAGCTCTTGCAGTATCCTACTGGTTGTGCCATCAAAAACAAAATAAAGATACTAATAATATGGATTATATAAAACATTGCACTCTCTCGGACCCATTTAAAAAATATTAGCACTTTCCACTCCAGCAGCCTCTACTCTTAGAAGTCCAAAAATTTTACAATAATGCAGCATTACGTTTTAGAAGTAAACTGATCAAAATACACCAAACTTGCCTGACCAGACAGCCACATTATGATCTATTACATTAGACAAAGATTTTGGTAATTAGGTTGGTCCACCTGTTTTAACCTTAATTATATTATTTATAGACATTAATGTCTCATTAGATATTGTCCATACCAAGTGCAGCTCCATCTTCAAACACATATGATAAACTGGAAACAAGGACCTGTTGCACTGAGTGCTAATGTTTATTGGACTGTGCTGTGGAACATTAGTTTTGTTTTAGTTATCCCTTTAACTGAAATCATCACATCAAACTACAGGCAAACTATTAAAGACAGAGACAAAAAAATTTATGTATTAAAATATTTCCATATAATTGAATTACTATATGTTACATAAATACTAAAATCCATTATTTTATGGAACTCAGTAGTGACAAGTCACTTTCCTAATATCAAGATGAGAGAKAAAGAGGAATTCGAGTCATCAATTAAATGTGACTTTTTATTGACAGAAGAGTTATCAATTAYCAAACTATTCTGAGAATTCAGAGATAGTTTAAGCAATACACTGTATTCTTGTTTTTCCTAATATTCCTTTATATTAAATAAAACAAATATTTTTTWAAATAAATGCCTTAAAAATCCAATGGTGTGAAACATAATGGCTTGAGAGTGTCAGTTTTAAAGTCTTTTAAATTCAATTTATTTTACTGAAATTTTTATATTTCACAAGAAATTTRTAAATATAACAAACATCCAAGAAACATATTCAGTAGTTCCTTATGTTAGCAGAAAAATTAAAGGAAAGGAAGGAAAAGCTTTGGTATAAGTTTCATAGCCTATGTGCTTACAGTGAGGAACAAAACATGCATCTTACATTTGATTTAAATGCCTCAGATGGTCATCCAAAAAGCTGTCAGCAGCAAAGAACAGTTTAAAACAATGCTGTTATGATATCAGCTAGGAAACAAATATTGGGAAATGATGACTAATGCCAACATAACCAAGTTCCTGTAAGCATAAGGCACTATGAGCTCAAAGGAATTGTCATTAGCTACTGTATTTTTGTGCTAATTGACTGCTGAGCATTGACCAGATTTTGATCTGGGTTTTCTTACAGGCATAACTGAATAATTCAATGTAATTTGAACTTGAATCTGGCTCTTCATTCTTTATAAAGAACTAAGTCATAAAGGGACACAAAGTGGTATTGTCTTTTCTAAATAATCATAATAAAATCCAACCAGTCTGATGGTTTCTTCATCAAATGCATAAAGCTGCACAATAGAAATGTCAGAAAAATAGATTCTTTACATATGGGCACGCCTATAAAATACCTATGCTCAGGTCCATTGAATCTCTCATTGTTTCCCATCATGAAAATAAATGACGATCAGAAGACTACTCAGCATTTGATTCAAACCATAAATATACAGAAAGACCCAATTCTAAACCAGCCAAAATAATTTAAATAAAAATTGTTGCACCAGCGAAACTTCAGCTTTTCCTGAAATTTATTTGACATATTTCATTATCTGCTTATGGTAAAAGGATATAAAGCCACAACCAAAAAATTAAGGAAGGAAATTGAGATATTGATCAGGAAACGATAGAAGAAAATTTAAACTAGATGAAAAAGTTTTGTAAGATTTACTTTAAAGTAAAATCAACAAAAATAAGAAAAGAGGTATTTCAGAAATAAGTATTTCTAACTCTGGAGAAAAACAGTAAGGCAAATAAAACATAGGATGTTTTATTKCTGAAGTATGGTGTCTTTTGTTAGACTCACTAGCTGAGAATAAACACAGATAAAGGACAGGTATCCTAGAAATGTCCTCTGTTCCATTTTGGTCAGTATAGTGTTTTCAGCTCTTGTCAAAGTAGCTGAACTATTTGGTTTGTAATGTGTCTAAATGAAACAGACTAATCTACTTYCTGTATCTTTTAATTGATACCAGCACTACTGTTTTGCCTCCAGTATTGCAGARCTGGTAAAATCCTCACATTTGCATCAGAAAATACTGATGTCAGCGGTGTCAGTGACAGGTGAGAAAAACCAGACCTGTGTCAACCACCTCCATACAGGTGCCAGAAAGGAACTTGTGGCACTCAGCTACTTCAGCATGCACCTCTGCCTGCACAACCTCAGCAGCAATTCTGCTACTTCATAGAGTTGTAGGAATTTGCATATAAACGAAGAGCCTTGATGTTGCCATGGCTCCCTCTCCCAAGGCAAGTGACTCTCAGCTGTGAGGCAGAAGATGGCAATGAGTCCACTCCTGTCTGTCCCCTGTAGAGCTACCGTAACCAACAATTAGTGACTCCAACAAGATCTGGAAGAAATCTGCACTTCAAAAATGAGATCTGTTTTGTCTGGAGTAACACATGAAGCGGTACAAAACCCAACATGCTATAAAGGCTGTAAACCAATTTATTATCTACAAATTCTTAGAAAATGAGCAAATCATTTCACATGACTGTGTGAGGATCAGAAGGACACTCCAGCCAATGCCAGTACCTGAGCTACAGCCTTCAGCCCAAAGGAAAAACGAAAAAAAAAGTGAACAAGCACTTTAAAGCATTTAATCAGTAGTTAATATTGCAGATTTTTATGTCAGAAATTATATTTCCTTATTACATATCAGTAGCACAAATATGTCTGTTAACAAAGTGGAGAAGCAACCAGCTTTCCCACKATGGACTTTAAATAATGCAGAGATATTTTTGAAACTGTATTCTTCACAGACTGTCATAGCTGCAGAGAAATAGAACAAATTCATTTGTTCTAAAATTACTGGTCTGTGTGTGAACTGTGTTAATATACTTAATAATAGATATTATGTACATAGGTGTGAGTGTGCATGAATGTGTGTATATATATGCCTTGCATATATTGCATATACAACAAAAATATTAATGCCTTTTAAAAAGGCATTCTATCCTTACCAAAAGTTAATCTATAGAATGGAACATGAACAAYTGATGCCTAATTACTAAAATTATGTATACAATGAAGGAATTCCAATCACTTTATGTCATGTTTGGGAGCTTCCACAACCAAAAGGTGTTTTTTTCACCTAAAAACTCTATTTTTAAAAAATTTCCTGGAATATTTAATAAGAATATATATTCAGAAAATGTTCTTTCCACGGTAAAAGACTGAAGTTCCATTTATATAATAAAATACATCAAAGTTAATTATAGCCTCTGCAATGACAATCTGGGGAATGTCATGTTTTTTCAGCATGAATGAAAATTCTGATTACTGCCATCCACTGTGGAAAGAGTGACAATCACAGGCCTCCAGCAATGAGACAGGAGGATACCTTATTGTTTGCTGTTGTCTCAAAGGCTGTAATGACTCTCATCCAAACACCAAAATGAAGAGAAAAGCTAATTCCAATTATATGAAACAACTTCACAAACATTGCTGCTTGATTCTATCTGAGAAGCCAAACATCCAGGTTGAGACATGTTATCCCAATTAATCATGCTTAAGATATATAGAATGATGCAACCTTGCACAGAAAGAGAAGCTACAAATCAGTGTTKGATTTATTTTACATTAAAGCTACAGAGCTTTACCAATCTAGGGTACWGTGCTTAGTCTGAAATATCAGCCTTTTTCATTTTATAAAGCAGAAGCCAAGGGCACAATATGCTCTTTTTCTGGATACATTTAAGTCCCTTCATTTCAAACTTTCCTATCCAAGCACCTAAAGATTTAAGGTTGGCTTAATATCTAATAATAATAAKAAGAAGAACACTTAAAGAGATGGAAGATAACATTGTCAAGCAAAGTTTAGTTTGAGGAACAGCAATCTTATGCAATAGTTAATGCTTTCRATACTGTTTTCTTTCATGGTCCCTTTTACCTGTAAAACTGAAATTAAATTCACTGTGTGCTACTAAGATAAAAAACATAGCAACACATGATTATGATACAAATTATGTACTCTGTTAATAAAGGTACAGTGTTTAACTGACAGTGCAATCTTCCCCAAGATGTGCTCAAAGAACACTGAATATCACAAATTCCTTGTGATGAATAATTTAAACCATGATGTTTCGACAGTGGAAGAGTAGCATTCTCCAAACTTTATTTTACTGGAACCAGCCTGAAGCTGTGGGGCTAAAGAAAAACTTGCCTGATTGCAAAGTGTTGCTCTTGTATTTTGCAGAGCAGAATCTAGATGCCTACGACTTTGGTTAAAGGACACCATAGAGAGTCTCTTGACTGCCAGGGTAGGAGGCCAAAATACTAGATGGGAACTATTTGGGAATAGGTGGTGATGTTTAGAAAGTATTTAAGAGTTGTCTACAGGATTTCTAGTGGGTTGGTGCTGTGGGCAGCAAAGTAAAAAGATGCTTGAGCAGAGTCAGTTTTGGGGGAAAATTGCTGAGGTTGGTGGTCTTTGCTTCTACGGCATCATGCTAATCCTTCTCAGGAGAGAGCGAGCAGAAGACTCTTGGTATTGCTGGTGAAGTACACAGAAGAAGTGAAGTACTGGTGAAGTACACAGAAGATTGTTTACTAAAGGAAGGAATTTCAAAGAAGGAGTTTCAAAAGACCTAGGGCAATTCATTACATTACTCTCCATTGCTTTTGCATTCTCTCAAATGTAATTGAACATGTATTTTTGTGACTGGATGGCTGGATGATCAGATCTTTACAAAACAAGACCTAATCACAATTTGTTTTCTCCTTTCTTTGAAGCTAAGCCCACAGCTCTTCAATCTTAAAGACTGACAGGCCAAACCCTGACTTCTCACTCTTTCTGAGGCAGATTACTGATATAGGCAATGTATAAGGCCATATACTTACAGCAATATATAATGCCATGTAATTCAGAAAGACAGAGAGACAAAAAGCCAATACTGGGAGTAATAAAGTTAAATACAAGTCTTCAAAGTCAAATTTGGCCAAAACCAAAGCCCATGAAGTGCCAAGAGCAAATCCTGTGTGCTTCAACGGAAAATATCATATACATAAAAATCTCAGTTTAATGGGTCAATTGCATGCTCCAAATATACAAAAAKTTATAGTCAATATAAATTACAAAACTACAGTTTAGAAAGAAATTATACTAGATGTGTGAGAAAACACAATTTCTCAAAATAAAGGCAAGYCAAACTAACCATAATCTAGCAAAGCAAAAACTAGTCTTTTTGTTTTACAGATTTTAAAGTGTCTTCACAATTATTTAGGAAACACCTTGATTTACAAGGAAAAGGCAATTTTTCATCTGGAAATGTATACAAAAACCCCTACAAATAGTTTCAGTATTGTTGCCAAGAAATTATCAAATTGCAAAGGGGATTTTTTTTAAGTTAAGGACATAGAATATGGTAGATTGAATATTGTAATTCTAGGCTAATCTCTTTCTGAGCAGTAAAGATGGTTACTAAATCTCTTAGGTGTATGCAGAAAAATAAAGCTTACATTATAACTCTAAGCATTTCAATTTAATCCCCAAAACTCAATTACARCCTAAAGTCTTCAGCAGGAAAGCTCAAGATTTAAATATCTCTATAATCAGTTCTTATTACTTCTGACTGATCTAATTTCAAAATATTTTTGCAGCTGTTAACACTCATCAGATGTGTCCTCTTACTTAATTCTCTGTTGGAACTGAGAAGCTGCTTACCAYACTACACTGCAGTCAATACAATTATTTTAATTTATCTGCTGCTCTAGACTATAATATTGCTAATGAATAAAGACAATTCTCACAACAGTAATTCACAAACTTTCAGTAGATTAAAGTATTCTGTAAGCAGCTTTCAAAATTGGCTTTTATGACTGTGTCATGCAAGATATGTTTTGTCTCACAGAAGATAATTGAACAATGGATGTATTTTTTTTGGCCTTTTGAAGAAGCAAGACAGCTTGGACTGTCAACCCAACTCTGTAACGCTCATCAAACCATCCTTTTTAATAAACATATTATTATTTTTCTTCCAGCTACACTTACTGCAATGCATCTTACTTTGCTCACATTTTATTTGTTTCTAGGCTCAGAGGATCAGCTTTGTTAGTGGGATTACATCAGGGAATTCAGTCAAGCCACTGCAGGCATGAATCTGATCGACTGGCAAACAATAGCTGTTTTCTATTTAATTTTCTCTAAGTCACTTTGTGAAGCCTTGAAACCCTACACAGTGTAGGTGAAGGACCTTGGTCATAGAGCAGCCAGAGGTCTTACTCTTACCTTACTTACTTCCTCTCCAGTATTAATGGACACTTATATCTATTCTAGACAGCTTGATTTTAAGGATCAAGAAAGCTGAGAGCAACAACTGATACCCTTTTGGACCACATTTTAGTATCTTCCCTCTGGCTGGTGTGGGCTGTAGGGAAAAGCATCCATCTTACCATCGCTGTTGACGCAGACGACAACAGGAACCTGTGTGCCAGGGCCACATGGCTTTTCATTGTCAGGAATGCATTCCTCCAGCCCCGTGATTCTCCAGTCATAGCAAGAGGGCTCTTCACATGGGATGGCTTCCAAAAGGTGAGGACAGTTTCCTGTTCCTCCTGTAGGCTCATTGGTGATGCGACGTTTTCTTAGTTTAAAGCCTGAAATGTCCATGAAAATAACAATTTAACTCAAAAATGTGAAGTGAAGCACTTTTTTTGTGTCTACACCTGAGGGAACAGTTCTGTTCGTCTTCTCTGTAAAACATACCACAGACACTCAGCAGAACAATGCACTTTAGATAACTGGGTAGAGGAACTCAATAAAAACAGACTAGAGATATATTTTTACAAGTTTCAACGTTTTGAGCCTCCTCAGGCTCAGGAGGCTTTGCCTTAAACCTCTCTTTATCATAGCCATGTGGACTCCAGGAAGGAGACAGGATCATTTCCTGAGCATCACTCTTGCAAGATCCATCTCATTTTATAAATTTTGACTACATTGTTGGGTCACCATTTCTCAAATAAGTTGTTTGTTTTATTCTCAGGTATGTTCCAACAGGAATGGATTATCAAGTGAAATCAGCTTACAAACATTCGCTCCCCCTCCAACCCTCCAAAATAAAATGGAAGAAAAAAAAGACAACTTGTGAGAAAAAGAAAAGCATGAAAACAAACTSAAAATAAACCTGTGAATACATTCTCAGTAATAAACATCATAATATTCCCTTGCAAGCATCTAAAAATTTCCTTAAGACTACCTAAACTCATTTTGGAATGGACAAACTGATTGGCATTTATGCAGTGTGTCATCTACCGCGTCAATGCCAGCAACCAAAAACAATCCACTCTCTCCTTTCAGGATGGCTCATTGAAAAAAAACAGACTAAATACAGTCAGAAAAACCTAACCAAACTAAATCRATTCAAGAAATAGTTTCCCTTTTCACATCTTTTCACAATCTCTTTTGTTTTATATCAGTATTCAGGCAAGCTAGTAATATACAGATATTTTTTATAAAATACTAAATATAATATACTCTGTCATTTCTACCAAGACACAAACTGAACAGAGGAGTTTTCAAACACATATGTGCAAGAACTGATTCTTTGAAGATATGCCTCTTAATTCAATTATACTAAGTATTTACTTTAAAAATACTATTCCATTTATCTTCAGTTGCTGTTTGTTCTCCTTTTTTCTAAATTGAAGACTTCAGTCAAATTATGTGCAAAAGGTTTAGTAAGCCTGACACAAAAGGYTGATACAATTTCAAAARTAAAGAACTCCAATATCTACAGCAACAAAGGATGCAAATGATCTGGAAATATGTAGACAGACACGCTGCTAAAAGTGGGAGTGCCTGCACAATTTYCACATCATTCTCTCAGAAGAACTGTCAATGCAATTATAAAATAAAATGTAAGAATTTCCAGATAAGAAAAAAACATTGGTAGTTGAGAAAAGATCCCTGCTCACGTGTGCAGGAATAAAAGCTTGCACAAAGTGCATCCTAACGTACTTCTATTAGATAGATGTCCAAATCAGTCTCACAAACCTAAACTTTAGCCCTGAAACTGTAGCAAATCTTTCAGTGATGGAACAGCAACAGAAATAATAGACTACTTGACAGCTGTACTCAGACGAGACTTAATCTGATAGATTTGCACAACTGAACTACTTTTTCCTTCTTGAACGGATCAAGGTTGGGTCAGAGTTCCAAAAAACAGCTTTGTAAAACTTGTATTACTGCTGCCCAGACAGAASTGTAGCTAGCAGTATGCCAGAAATATCCAGCTAAGTAAACATAGTAATCACAATTGCTCCTTCCAGTGGACATATATGGCTGCCCCTCCTTACAACTGTTTTCAATCAAGAAACCMAATCTGTATTCCCAGTTTTATCAGATAATTACTTTGCAGCAATGACTAGGCCAGTTTTTCTCATTTACAGCCAGAAGCCCACAGACTTCTAACATGAGGTCCCTGTCACAGTATTCTTGCTTTCCTATTTTGATGTCAGGTTACTACAATCTGTTCTGCACGGCAATAAGTTGTAAAACATGCTGAAATTGAAACCAGCACATATGTCATAAGTAAAACAGCATCTCATATCAACAGCAAATGGTGCCATCTCTTTGCCAGATCATGATTTACGGTCTAATGGTGAATTCCTAAGCTATTACTGAACTGTAAATCTTTGATTGCCTTGTACACTGCACATCTCARAGGAGGATTCTGTCCTCCTTTTGTGACAGTGCCAAAGTTGTGATTTGAGCACACAAACTGTATCCCTTTCAATCTGAGAGGAAGGTTTGAAACTGGAATTGGACTGCAAAAACCCAAACTGATCTTGAGAGCCTAGTAAACAGGCTACATTTTTGCTACCTTTGGTATAACAGTGATGTCAAATGTAGCCCTAATTCAATGACTTTATTTTGATGCCCAGAGGCACTACATATACACTTCTTGGTACAAACTTCATGTGCYTGCATAACCTAGTGACTTAGGAATCGTAAATATCACCATTAAAAGGCTCTGCTGAATTGTTACATACCCTTCTTGGCCTGAGGGTCATCACAGCTTTCATAGGTGCATGGTCCCCAGGCTGACCATGCTGAGGTCTCACACTCTGTAGGACAGGGAACGTGGCACAGCTGGGAGGTGCTGGGAAGAGGTCCTGTACACAGTTTACGGTCTACTGGCCTTGAAGCTGTCAAAACAAAATATTTCTCATATGTCACTGRTCATGATCCTCAGCTCTAAGTGGACAGAACCTTCCTTTAGTCAGAAAGGCTGATATCTCATTATTGTAATCAGATGACGTGATGGAAAAATGCCTGCCTTGAAAAAAGTTGAATGGAAGTCAGTTTACACTTTACATGAACAAAGTCAAATCCCATTATGTGGAGACAGGAAGACTGTAGATATTGCAGCACCCCGTCAKACCCAGTCCTTTCCTTTGAGGGGTAAATTATACCAGCATAATAATTGTTCACTTAGCATCCTACATAAATTTGTATCCTGTTATCTCATTACTTCTTCTCTTAAGAAACTGAACACAAAGCTGCATAAACTCCTTTGCACTTGGTATATGTAAGCTATAAGATACTATAGCTTCAAAGGCCTGGTAATTAATATTTAAAAGATTATTTTTAAGCTTTAACCTGAAACGCATTTAAGATTTTGGCAAAAAAWTTTTATTTTACTCTAAAGACCATCAAGTGCACACTCAACAGTAAGATTTGTGCAGCACCAACTTGAGCTCAAGAAAGGCTTTGTTTGAGCTATATATATGCTTTGCATTTGCTATATATATGTCAATAAATATGTATACATCATGTATACATGTAGTTGTAAAAATTACACAAGACAATTTATTTTTTTTAAAGTGCCATTATTCTATAGAGACACATGTGAAGGCAGAGTCTTCTGCTCTTTAAAGATCAATAACTAATATCACCCTTCCCCTTCCATACTTTATTCTTTTGACTTTACAGGTAGTACAAGTAATAGGAAAATTCTATAAGGTGCCAGAGTAAGGCACAGAACTCAAACTGAAAATGTACTACTTAATTGAAAGCAAGACTTTAATTCTCTTTCATAATGTAGGACTTGACAAAATATTATAGATTATAGTAAGCAGAGAATATCTGCTAGAAGTCTGACACATTATTTTACTTTGGTTGATTGAGGAAACATAAAATTCCTTAACTTAAAACACTCTCCTTCTATTCAGGTTTTTTTTCCTGTGGGAAGTTACATCATTAATTTTGCCACCAATTTTGATGGAAAGACTCTCARAATAAATAGATACAGTATATGACGAAATATCTGTCTGAAAGATGAGATCAATAACCACTTATGGAATGTGAAAGTAAAYACCAGGCTGTTAAAGTACAGTCAATCTTGTAGACGTGTGTATGTCTTTCCATTCAGATTTTCTAAGCAGATGATCTTTACAGTTTTGGGAAAAGCATCCAATTCTCACTTTTTAAAGGAGAAAATGGAATGAAAAATCCTCATCCTATTCTGGTTTTCAACGTTGCCTCCCTTGGCACAGTTTTACACTGTGTTGCTCCACATAATGAAGATAGAAATTTAAGATTACTGTCTCTGGCTTACCAATCTCTTGAAATAAAATAATATAATGCCTAATACTCCAACACTTGCATAATAGTACGTTGAAATTAATTTTTATGACATATCATTGATTTTTACAAAAATTTTGACATGCACAATGAACATGCATAATATTCAATATAATATGCCTATTTGGTGTAGAAAATGGATGTAAGTAAACATAGTTTGCCTGTTGAATTTGCATTGAATTGTTTTTAATAAAAAAAGAAAAACAGTAAGTAACTGCTATCCATACATTTTTAGCCTTTATTTAACTGGGGAATTGCCCAAGTGAGACAGTTAGAATTAAGGGCCAATCATACCCCTGAGACAGTCTTGCTTCAGGGAATAGAGAAAGTGCTCTGAGGAATTCCATGCTTCATCTCTAGTCTTCACCACGATAAAAAACTTATCACACTAGTTCAGGGAATTTTACTCAGAAAAATAACAAAGATCTTTCATTGGAAAGCTTTTAGCAGTAGCAATTTTTTCATATCACAGGTAACAATAAATCTTTAAATATGCCAAAATGCTTTCCAAATGCTGTGTTTAGACACTAAGTGATGTACAAATGCTACATCTTATATTTTGTTTTTACAACAAAATAATTCAACTATAGGACAGAAAACTTTTATTTCAGGTTATTAAAAAATGTTTTCATCACTGAGCTCTTAGGATGAATTTCATGCAGGATTACTCAAAATTCTTTTCCTGAGATGACAGKAAAAGAAAACAGCTTTGCCTGGGCATCTTATGACCATCTTGTTCCCATTAACTTAAATTAATTTCTTTCAGCATCACAAAAGTATGATTGAGCATAGGCTTTGATGTGTATTGTTTAGCAAAGACACTCTAACATAAGATGATGCTGGATGCATATATTTACAGTTTAAAACCTTGTCTTATCTCTGTCCTTTCATACTTTCTTGTGTCAGCAATAAAGATTGTTCTTTATTCCTTGGAAGTCATGYTGAATGCTAATTAGACTGTGCGTAATGCTACAAGATTTATGTGAAATTTGACCAAATTTTGGGCCAAAATTAGAAAGAAAAGTTAATGCATTTTGATAATCTTTCTTTCTCCTTCAGTCTAACTAATAAATTAGATTCAGTTTTCAAGGAATTTCAGGTTTTAGGCTAGTAACCTAAAAAATAAAGTAAGGTTTAATTATCCATTCCTGAAATAATCTTCTATATTAGGAAATTTTAGCTTAATATATTTTATATCCTTGGAAAACACCTCCTTGAATTACTGAATTTTAAAAWCAACTGAAAAGAAAAAGAACAGTTCTGCTTTTATGCATTTGCTACACTTATCAAGACATAAAACTCTCCATCTTTCTCTAAAGACCCTCAAGAGACTAGTGCCCAATAATGACCAGGCTAGCAAAGAGACTGAATTTGTATGTGACTGTATCAGTATAAGCAGACACAATTTCATATTTCTCTTTCTGGTCATTTGCCACACTGGTTTCATAGCAAACAACACAAAGAAATTTCTGCAAATAGTCTCACACAAAAATCCCAAGAAAAACCCAAGCCTAAAACACATTATGACCAACAAGTAAATAAGATTTTCTTCTCATTTTCTATAATGCTGAATTCTCTCATCAAAAAACATWAGATAATTCAGAACGTTATGCTCTGAGAAATGGCACAATTCCATGCATGTAAGCAGTTCCCCTGTGTTTAATAAGGCAACAAATGTGTATTTGCAGATGTAGAATAAATTTAYGCCCATAAAGGAACTTTCCTCCTCTTTATTCTACATCGAGGGTTCTAAAGGTACTCGGAATAAGATGAAAGAGTCCACCTCATATAGTAAGAGAAACTTCATGACTAAACCAGCTAAGYAGGTGAACAGAGATGAAACAATTCATGTCCGTGGCAAGCAAATGACTGTGGTCTCCAAGAACTCGACTGTCACAGCTTAACTACTACAACCAATGCYCCTTCTTCTTCCTACTGACCTGAATAGTGTGAGGGATTCTGGTTCARCTCAGTATTAGAAGTTCAAACTCTTACCAGCAGCCTAACTTGGTGTTTTAAATCTGCAGAAGGGACTGGAAACAGCAGCTATGATGAAAACTGAAATACAATTCCCGATGCTCAGAAGTGASAGGAAAAGCAGTCACTAGCTAAAATGGTTCAAGAGTGCAGCATCCCAGCTGGCTCATGAGCTTCCTTAGTTTGAATTTTGGCCTGTCRCTTTCAAACTGATCTGAAATTTCCTGAGAATGCTCAAATCCATTTAACTATTTCAGAACCACATAAACATGTGAAGAGTACACATATAGCAAACAAGGTCTCCCAAAAGGGCATCGCCTCCTTTGCATGGTCTAACCAAAAGGTCAGGTTGGCGGCTTTAATTTACCTACCTGTTATTTCAAAAGTGATTGATAGCAGAGGTGCAGCACTAGCCTTCGACTTGCTCTGTGACTGACTTTCTGAAATAACAGGGAAACGCTACCATGAGAATATGAGAAGGGAGGTCTTTAAATCAGCCCTACCAAGACAGCAKTTGCTACAACCAACAGTAAACTACGCTGAGATGAAGGCGTTTCCCCACAGCATAATCTGGTGGGTGTGTGCCCTGGCTTTTTCCCATCCTCAAATTACTCATTGTTTTCTATTCCATGAGGGGAGAGAGAGGGAGGATGAGCAGAGCAGCACCTCTTCTGAAAATCTGTCCCCTAATGTGGAAACAGCCCAGAGCTCCTTTTTAAACTAAGAACCACTTCACCCCCAGTTTGAGCTCTTGAAAAACTGTTCTCATGTTTATGCATCCAAAGACTAGTTACATTTTAATCAGCTTTCAGGAGCCTGCAGAGATTACCTCCTGATGGGCTCCATGTATTCCTGTCACAGTCTGATAAGGGTAAATTTCACACACGCCTAATCTGGCGAGACTTCACAGCCTACCAAAATCCTAATCATCATTCTGAACAGTAAGCTGCCACTGGTCTTATTGTTACCTCTCCTTAGCTGGGAGGTTTTTGTAGCTCACACTGCGGCAAAGGCATCTAAACTTTGTTCAGCAGAGGCGATTTACTAAAAGCCCTTGGGCAGAGCTGATTTGCATAAGACAAAGAGGCTTGAAAGCTTCTTCTTTAATAAATACAGATGTGGGGCTGCAGAGCTCACAAGTCACACCCTACTGATCTGAGCAGTCACGCTGAAATGGATGTTGGCATTAACATTCCCCACAAACTCTACCTCTAAGGCAAGTTTGAGAGTACCTTTAAACCACAGCAGGAACCTTGCTAGTCTGCTGTTTGGCCAGCCCTGGACAAAATGTGATATTACATAGGATTTGCATATTGATGTTGTTTTTCCTGATGTATATGGCTGTTGTTTTTCCTGAAGTATATGGCTGTGTGTTTGCATGAAATAGGTAGAGGATAAAATTTAATTAAAAAGTTAATGCATTTAGCTTAATTCACTGATTTCTGAATCTATAGTTCTGCATTACTATACAGAAGTACATGTAATATAAAATACTCAAGTGTTGTTCTAAAACATGTATACTACCAAATTAATAAAAKATTTTGTGTTCTAAGCTATTCTCTCTTTTCTTAAGAAGCTGTGCAGGCTTTAACAGTGACAAGGAAAAATCTCTCTKTCAGTTAGGTAAATAAACCCATTAAATTATATTGGCTTGAAGTACTGAAAGCTACTTAAAAACTCGACCAAATCAAGGAAAAAAAATCTATTCTCTGCAAATTAAATCTGATAATATTTTAACATTTTTCCATATTGAGCTTACATGCCAGAATTTACATATTCCATCTGCACGTCAAACAGCACAAGTTCATCACCCAGATGAAGGACACACAAGAAATGTACAGTAGATGAAAAAAACAAATCTAGGACTTCTGACCCACCTTTACATGTTCTTTCTTATGGAAAGGTATCCTGCACAGTATTTTTCAGTAGACACTAAGAAATAGTAATTTGTAGCAATTTATATTTGGACTCTATATTTGCAGCATAGAGAATGAAATCTTTGCCACAGCAACTAAGCGTTTTCATCTGAATTTAAAAAAAAMCAGTAACTCACAAGGTAAGGAGGCACTCATGACAAAAGACAATGAAAGCTGTGAAAGAGCTCTGGAATGCTGACACGCTCTGATTTCACCCTAATTTAACTGCATTTGAATCAAGTTTACCTTCTTTCTCCTTGAGGCTGTTTAGGTAGGAGAGGAGGTTTTCGTTCRCCTGCACACAGTACACCTCCCTGGTCTGAACGCCACCTCCGCACAGCGCTGTCTGGTTCCCCCGCCTCTTGTCCTGCTGGCTGAGGAGAGGATCCACGCGGCATTCCGTCCACTCAGTGCTGCGCCAGCCATACCTGCACCACACCTGGTTAATTGGGTCTCTAGAACTCACTATGAAGCCATCTCACACAGTATTCAATTATACAAGCTGAAACACCTCAGTACCTCATTAATTTCATAAAAGGCCTGAGCACTGCAATTTCTTGCACACAGAGGTGCATTAAATCTTGCATTTTATGCATATGGAAACTTTCTTTGCATGATTTAATTTTTAAAATCGTTACTCTTTAGGAGGATCTTTTCTGTTCAATTCCCGGAACATACCACATATATAAATATTTTATTTGAGGGGAGAAAAACTTGATATACAGAGTCATATAGTCCATGTTCAGATAACTTTCAAGACTGTGACTCTCAGCATTTGCTTAGAGCTTTACAATTTGTATAAAAAAAAATCCAAAATATGAAAGAGATGTGAATGCTGAGAAACATAAGAGCCAGAAAATGAGGGAAAAACCTTACAACTACCCCTYCCTCCACCCAAACAACCCAAAAGCCTATTGTTATCTTTGAAACAAAAAGTTTCTTCTGGATATCAAGGCGAAACTATGAGTATATTTTTTTATTATGACTTCAGGAAAACTTTTCAKTAGGTTCTCTTTTTCGCAGTTAAAAGGAAGATCATTCTGCAGTACTGAAGCATCCCTGATGGGTACTGACGAATGATGAGAAGCTGGAAGCTTCCTAATCAGTGAATACACAGCAAAGAAGATCTTTGACTCACAGTTAAAACTCAATCGGGATTATGAACTGCAAAAAATGCCACAGAATTCCCTACCAAACAAGTACTTCAAGGTCAAATACAGCAAAGTCCTTCCTAATGCAGCTGGAGATAAAGAAAGATGGTATTTCACCTCTTAAATGAAAAGTATATATCACAGTCAAAGATGCTTAATATCAAGTGACATTTCTCCAGACCCTATTGCTAGTTTGATAAAGAAAAAACACAGTGGAGACTTTAATATTAATTTTGATTAGATAAGGATTACAGCAATCTCTTGAATCGTAAAGTGCTTGCTGTCATTCCTCCTAAGCTTTATTTGCTGTCACTGTTAGCCTCTCCCACTTCCCATTTAGGGCCTTTGCTGTGCTGAATACAACTCTCACTAAAATCATCTGTTAGATAACCAGATGTTTATCACCCCTTTCCTGTGTTCAACATTTGGTCCACAAACGGACAAGAAATTCAGAAAACAATTATTCTGGTAGAAATATTATGCAGGGAAAAAATCACTGACAAATCAATACAATTAATTTATTTTCATCTTGCATGAATCTGTGTATGTGCAAATATTGTCTTTTAAAAACTGAAATGAATGAAAAGAAAATATACTGTATTTRGAGAAGGAACTGACTACACTGCCCTGGGAACTATTTGCAGACTTTGGGCTTTCAAAAATGTTGAATAAACAGGGATAACGAAAAAAGGTAAAGTCCTACCCATTATTTCTTTAATAGTGGTTTGGTTGATATTCCATTACCAGCCTCATATGCTTAATTGAAATTGTTCATTTTAGTAGTGGAGAACTGAAATGAACCAACTTACGTWATGCAGGGTGCAACGCCGTCTCCTTGAGAAACACACTGCTCTGCTTCTTCTAATTGTGGGCATTCACTCTCACTGCCAACGGGGAGCTGCTTAATGGTCCGTGATCTTGTACGATTCCCTTTAGGGGTTGTCATGTCAAAGCAGGTTTTGGAGCAGGGGGTCCATTCSGACCACTCTGACACCTGGCACTCCTTCGTGATCACACAGGACTGAAATGTGATGGGCAGCTTTTCCTGATTGCAGAAGCTGCAATGAGAGAGCATTACAGCTTTTAGCACACACATCCACAGACAGTCATGAACTCCTACAGCAAAAGCACTGTCACTGGTTACATGAAAATCAGTAAATATTTTTAAAGCTGTTAAGTTTTACTCCACATTTATTTGATCCCAAATAGTCAGCCAAAGGGCTTTTGATGAAAGCTACTTAAACCGGACAAATAAGATATAGTAAAAAATTACCAGTATTGCCATATCTGTGATCAAAATATTGCCATATCTGTGAATAAAATTAAAGTCTAAGTCTTCCTACATGTATGGAAGTATAACAGAGGAAATACATACATTTTTCACTTATCTTTTATTTTTAGGTATACTCTTTTTTTCCTTTTAGAACTTTGTTCCAAGTAAGAGAGAATTCAAAACCGAGATGACTAAAGGAGTTTTTGCTGAGAAAAAAATACTCAGTGTCATGTTGTCCTAATTTTCAAACTTCCAAACTAACTTCCAGACTACCATTGGTTTAAAAATATAATGGCAAACATATTGAATGCTTGGTCACTAATAACTTACTTTGTTTATCATTGGTATATTGCCATAGTGATGCCTCATGGTCCAAACAGGRAATGATCTCTAAACTAAAGTGAAGTCTTCCCTGCTACCCATAGTACTTTTTTCCTGTTCCTTATGAAGGCCATAATTTAATTTCCATTTTCTATCTGACTGCCCTATTCATGTATTACATAGTCTGTCAGCAAGATTTTCTCCCTCTAAATTACTCTTAATTTTAAATTTTATATTCTAAGTAAAAACTAACACTTCTATTTTAAAGTTTGATTCACAATAGAAAAATGAGAAATAGAGAAGGTAAACTACCTTATGTTAAATAAAACATAACTTTATCTCCTTAATTACAATTACAACATAGATTTCTTTTTTTATCATGTATGGGTTGGAATAAAAATCTGGCTTCGGAAGCAGTTAAATAGACAGGAAAAATATTTACTGGTACTGCAAGTAGCATTCTGTTCTATACTATACTCCAAAGGCTTGATTTTTCCCTTTAAAAGAACACAAAATAATACAGAGAAATTAATATTTACAAGTATTTCACTGCTATACAAAATTAGGTCCTATCCATATATTCAACATGATTTTAAACCTCTTTTTACAAAATTTTGTAATAAAACTAGGAATACTTGATGGAACAGAGAGATTGAAAAACACCATAAATGAAAGCRTAATAAGCACAAGAAACAGACCAATTCTACATCTTGCTAGCAGAAGATCCTGGTTATGGAGACAGTGTCAGCATGTCCAAACAGAGGTTGACAAATCTGTAAGCCATCAACCCCAATACATTTACTTTGGATATTGGTGAAATGCAAAATGAATGCACTACAAAAGACAGTCAGGTGTCATATTTTTGGTCTTTAAATTGCATCTCCCTCTACCGCTGGAGACAATAAGGTGAGACACTGCTGGTCTTGACAGACCATAGGGGATTACTCAGGAGGAGATTTCTAATGCACCCTAACACATGATAGTCATCTTTTATTCTGCTTTAGGACAAAAACTACATCCTGTTTGTGGAGAAAAACATCCGGAGTTTTTGAGAAAATTGTTTTTTAATAATGGGCTTTTTCACCTACATGTAGCCCCATCTGGGATAGGACTACGGTACTGTCAAAATCAATAAATCACTTTGTGTACCTTTGACAAAACATATAGACCCATTGATCCCCGAAAGACACATCTTAATGACTGGAGAAAAGACACATTCCTTATGGTTTCTAACATGGGCAGTATTTGCAAATTGTTTTGTAGAACAGATAAAATATCCTCCCCTTCCAAGTTCCCATCCAATGTGACACCTCTGGGGCAGAGTAAACCAACCACTTCACACCCCCTATGACTGGGGTTGAGGTTAATTATAGATGCACATTGCCAGGGAACATGCASAAAATTGCCACCACAAAGTAGTTTTGGTGAGGAGGGAAGAGGGTAACTAATGATGTGTAACAGTCCCTGGGCTTTGCACCTGTTTCAAAACTTATTTGGGAGAAGTGTTAAAAGTGTTACATGGGAAAGGCTAATGTTCGTTACTAATTCTTTCCATATGCAGGCATGAAGAAGACCCAAACAGAATTATACCATGTTATTAACTTCATTGTTTATTTATGATCCTTAACAAAAATAAAACAATAGAGTTAAAGGATGCCTCACTTAAAATACTTACTTGTAAAATAAAATAATTTAAAATTAAATATAAAACAAGGATGTTCTTAAACTCTTGTAACCAGAACRTAAATATTACTAGGGAGACAAGCAAGAGGTAAGATGAGCTATATTTTTTCTTTGTTTGCTTATTAAAACCATGCACTACTTGCAGTACCACATGAACACCAACAAGAAACTGATACTGTAAATCACCACTACACAACCTCTTTTCTGTTATGCATACTGTCATATTAGTTTGTGAGAGGGCAGAGATAGCTACAATTAGAAAAAGGGGAGTTGCCCAAGCAAATTAGCTGCTGTTTATTCTTTTAACACTTGGTTTTCTTTGAGCAAGTTAGATAAATGGTGAGAGCTAACTGGAAATGGCCACTATCAAGAGTTTTCCTTCATATTGCAGGCAGCAGAAGAATATGTGTTGTACTCTACCCAAGTAAGGGAAAAATCACATACTTAAAACTTCATTTTACCAGAAGTAGACTGATTCTAAATCAAAACCTGGCAATGTGTTTGCTAAACAAAATAGTTTCTTCTGTGTCTGGTACCTAATGMCACAGATTTGATCTCCACAAATAACTGAAAGCAAAGCTCACTTTTAAGTAAAGCTCTCTGCAATTTTTGATGGATTTATGTGTCTTGCTTAGTCATGCAGACTTGGGGTGAATCTTCTCACAGGATAAAAGTCAAATGGGCAAGTAACACAACAGAAAATAAAAATAGACAATTAAAATTCATTTCTTGATACTGCCCAACTCACTAGAAGTTTTGCACCAAACATCTTCATGCCCTTGATTAATGTCTAAGTAGACAATATATGCAAATTTAACAATTCAAGAAGCACAGGGAGGACACAAATAAGTCCCCACTATCAACCCACACAGCTGTGTCCAGACAATTGCTTGGAAAGCTCAAAGAAAAGCATGAATTACATAAAAATGCTGTTAAAAGTCAACAGAGCCAATTGGATACAAGAAGCAGCAGCATAGGAGTAACATACAAAGTCTGCAGCATCTTGCTCTCAATCCGGTGAATATATTCAAAGGACAATGCCCCAAGATTTTTGGCAGGGAAGAATGAATTGTACAAATCGAACTAAGGCTGTGGTCTGAGAAAGTACCATTTCACACAACAGTTAGATATAGTGGGGAAATGAAGCTCAAAGTATAAAAACACTTTAATGATACGATGGAAAGAGAAAGCAGTCCCAAACAAAACAATACATCACAGGGGATGAATGGTCCCTGTTGCTMTTAAGTCAACAATAAACCTATTCCTGACATCAAAGACATAGATTAGACAAAAGAAGTAAAGAAAAAGGTTCAAAGGACAACCTACAGAACACAATTACTGCTCAACCTCTTCTGCAGACATGTGGTCAAGAATTTGTGTCTACTCACGTTCCACGGCCTCGTTCGTGCTTCTACAGCAATAAATAAAAACTAAATATCACTTAAGAATTAAAAATAGGAAGGTTACGCCTAGGGATTTTGAAGTAATTTATGGGATAATTAAGGCTAAAGACATGGGGAGAACAAAGGTTGACACACTAGCCTGGAGGAAATTACCCCACAGTACCTGTTTACAAATAAGCAAGTTGTGCAGTTGAAGGAACTCTCTTCAGTCAAAAATAAGCTTTAAAAGATGTGAAAAAATTAGATTAAGTCAGGAGAAAAAAAATATCTCTGAAGTATCCTAAAAATCTATTAGAGAATGAAAAATACTTTTACAGCTTAAAAAAATCAGGAAAATTTGATTTTTCATGCCAATGATCTGCATGAGTGTTTATAATCTCAGCCTCAAAAGTTGTCTTTTAGGTTGTATAGAAAAGCCATGGAAGAGACCATTGGAATTTTCTCCTCTACAAATTCAACTAGAGAAGAAATGGGTTTTTCTGATAGATTTTTGCAACAAATAAAGCTGTGCACACTGCATTCATGGAGCCAAATGCAYGGTAATGGATGACAGCGCAACTGATCTCTAAATTCATGCAAGATGAACAGAAAAAATAAATTTTTAAAAAATAAAGTTTTAAACTAGGCAGTAGGACTCCTTGCTGCATGAGCATACTCCATTCATAACTTGTACAACTAAGAGATTTTCTGCTTTTGGTGTTCGTCCATATCAGACTGGACTAGTAATTAGAAAGAAGAATTAATGAGAAAAGATGAAGAGCAGCATCAGAATGGYTGGGAGGTTCTAACTATGAACTAACTAATAATCCATGCAGTTGGAAAGCTGCCTTGGTAGTAGCAAATGGAGGGCAAAAATGGAAAGACAGCAAGTACTCAGTCACACTATCCCAAGATATACTCTGGCTTTCCAGCAAACACGGCTTACAGACTTTTGGAACACAAGCTGAATCTTCACACTGAAGAGTTTATAGTGTTCACCCCCATGAACTAAGAAAAATGCATCTTAAAACTAGATAAGATTTTGGTACATGCATCATCTTAGAAACAATGCATTACACACCTTTTTTACTGACTCATAACTGTAGATAGTTATTTTTGCATTAAAAGTGCTCAGTTAATTTCATTTTCTGACTTCAGGCGTTGCATAACTGTATTTGCTTTCTCTGTGGCATTTTTAAGCTTTGACACCTCTATAAGATCTTTCCTTGACTATCTCATTGTTAGGTCCAAGAGTCCTCTTACACTTGGTCTTATTTGAACACAGTTACATCCTGCAACTACACATCCTTTCTACTCTAAGTGCAACTTTGAGATGTAAACTGGTCTGGATTTGAGGACTGTTCAATGTTCATGCTGAGGACACTCCTAAAATATCTGCACATTACTATATCTCAATAGTCTATAAGTTAATGGAAACAGGAGTCACAGACACAAGGTATTGCGGAGATACCATTGTGAAGTTCGATTTTGTGCTTTTCCTGAGAGACTGCTTTTCATGCTCAAATGTAATGGAGCAACACTGTGAGGTTTGTAATTTAAATCTAAAATTGAACAGTGTAGAACATGTCCTTTACAATAAATTCAATTAATTCGCTCAGTACTGATATGTAACAAGAACTGCTATTTATTGGTTTTGACTATAATGTAAAGATGTAAAGTAAAGGAGCCCAACTGGCAAGGTTAATGCAAACTAAATAGTCTCTTCAATAATTTTTGTCTGCACTATTTTGCCTCTATTGCTTCACCATTWTTAACATTCAACTTTGGTTTTCCCATTATCCACGTTCAGCTTTGATTTTCATTAATGAAATTTTCACAGTTACTATTCCTTACTTTCATTCACTATACTCATTCTCCCAGAATTCTGATATATTTGTTTTTTCTTTAGCTGATTTTCCATTTGATTACATACAGAGATTTCCATTATTCTGAAATTAATAACRTGGCTACGGTTCAGGAGATTGATGCCAACATAAGCTCTTGGTACTCAGGAGGAACAAAAGACAGGACTTTGACTGAAAAGGACTTAAACGAAATATTTCATTTTTTAAATCAAAAACTGTGATTTTTTTTAATCCTAGTTGACTGTTTGATGTAGTAGTGGATTATGTATGGCCACAGGGTCTTGSTTCCTGTCACTCTAGACTTTGTAGAGGTACCTACATCTACAAAGATTTGCCCACTTGCTCCAGTCCTGGCACAACTGACCTACTCTTTTCAGTGGTGTGGAAAGCAGACACAGAGAGTGTCAGAGAGCTCAGCACAGCCAGAATTATTAAAAGACACTCAACAGACACCCATATTGTCAGACACGACACACAAAACCTAGGGAAAAATGGCATTCTTCCTCCTATTGATTCTCTCATACTAAATACTGTCACAGTGCTGAGATACCATATGCCTTTCAAGATCAGGAAGAGCTGTGGAGTCAGAATGTGTTTTATTTTCCCACCTATTGGGAAGGAACTTTATTATTCTTTTTGCAGTTCTGCTTGCATTCTCCAAAGCAAAACCCCGACAGAATCCAATTATGTTTTGAACAAACAAGACTGACTGAATGAATGAATTAAAAATTTTAGAGGACTTAAGAAGATGCAATCAAAAACTAGGCTATCTGCCTGGAAGAAACGCATACTGAATATCATAAGAGGAGGTTCAGCAGTTCAGCAGAAAAAGGTAGCTGCTTCTGAAGGTTTCAGATCAAAGGACGATCAACATTCTAAGGAAATCCAAAATGCTGTAACAGGCTTCATCTAAATGCTAAGAAAGAAGAGCAAGAACTACTTGGAAGATTAAAAACAAAAAAGCCCACAGTGAGCTCCCTCAAAGTAGAATAATTTAACCATTTCCTAGCTGCAAAATCCTGCACACCATCAGGCATCTCCCACAATCAGCTACATCATCAGGAACAATAAGATTTTCTCTTGAATTCTTGCTGATCTCATGAAACATTACTTCATTGAATACCATCAGAAAAATGGTTTCCAACCTTTACCACCAGCCACAAGATGAGAACTGCTGACATACAAGYCCATTTCACCAAGCTCATCTGCAGAAAGACTTGGAACAATAACTAATTACTTGCAGAACACCAAAAGTACATGTTCATTTAGCACTTGAAAACCAAAACTACACACATACACAAATGCACAGAAGCAGGCTTGCAAAGGCTGACATTTTTGACTGAAGGGCAAACTAAAACTAGAGGAATCTTTTGGAAAAGAGTCAGTAAGCAAATTTGCATTTGAAAATAGCAATTGTAAATCACAATAGAACAAGCCAGGAGGCTGGGCAGCATCCTTGCAAGACAACCTACAGGCACGMATGAACATTGGCCCAACTCCCAAAGAATCCTTAAGGCAAGGAAAAGAATTTAAAGTAGGAGCTGAGTACAAGCATATTTTGCCTTTCCCAATGGAGAGAATATCAGCAGTTTGCTCAGAATTTTTTTTAAATCTCAGTAAATTGCTACAAGAGTAGAGACTATAAGGAACAGTTTGCAAAGACTACATCTGCTTCTCATATATGTAATCTTACAGTGAAGGAAGGGGTAAATTCTGTATCACACCACTCATTAGCATCACATCCTAGAAAAGCTCAGGCCTAAACTGCTGGGAAATCTGATGACCCATGGGCAGACCCACAGCCTGGATGCTCACATCCTTAACAAAACTACCTTGCAGAAATTTTCTGGTTAGGTCAGAAGGTCAAATCAACCTTTGAATTATAAGGACCCAAGTGTGAAATTTTCTACTTTGCAATTTTAGCTTTGAATGATCACACTCATGGGCAGGAAGCCTGAAGAAACACAGCAGTATTCATGCTGAATATTAATCCTTTGTGTTATCTGGAATTAGATCCAGATCTTAATATTTCATGTGGAGTGTCTTCTCCTTGCTCTTTATTTGACCACCAGGAAACTTTAAGACATACTCCATATGAGTAAGAGGGATTTTGGAGTTATGGGTAAAAGAATCAAGCATAATGTCCTGATGTGCTGAAACAAGCAATTWATTTTCCATGCAGTGTTCTCCTCAGAGTTCATACAGCTTGTTGGAGGCTTTAACCTCTGAAGGAAAATAATAAAATTAACTCTATGCTATTCTTGGACCMCAAGTATAGCTGGATTTGAGAGACACTTTTGCCTAAAGAAAGAAAAGGATGTTTCCTCATAAATAAAATAAAAATTTAAAAAATTCTATTCAATGYGCAGGCACTGGATAGCAGGAATAATAACAGAGTGATTTAAATCCAGAGCTTAGACAAGCTCCATGATCTACTCTGAAGACATAAAATGTCACTTGTGAAGTCTAGTCATCCTTGAGAGATTCAGTTTATGGTTGGTACCAAATTCTTTCTTTAAGGAAGCCAGTGAAAATACAGTGCCTGTACTTTTYCCTAGTAGAAAATTACATAGTCCTCATTCATTTTCCATACAGCTGCACTGTTAAGTGTTGGTCATCTTGCGCATTATTCTGAGAAACTGTTAGTACCTCCCGGTATAATGGGCCATTATAATCACACAAACAATGAGCCCACTTCTATTCATTTACAATTCCAATACTGTCCACTTAAGTGTTTTTCACAAGACTATTTTCCCATGATCCTTTCACAAGTCTAACTAATTCTGCCAAACAATTTTGAAATAAACAAAACCACTCAGGCTGCCTACACTACAGGAGAAGATGGAGGTTACATACAGCTACTGTGTCAAGAAAAAATACGGGMAAAGCAATAAGAGGTGCTACTATACCCAAATAAGTGCCAACAACAGCTGCTGTGGGGCTGTTGTAGATACCATGAATCTCTGAGGAGACAAAAAAGGAAAAGTGTTCAGTGAGAGAGCTATCTTTCACAGCCCAGTGGTAKAGTGACATGCATGCACATCTCATGCTACAGATAATTTTGAAATTGGCAGAGCAGGTTATTTAGCAAGCATCTAAAGAGATGACTTATTAAAGCTTTAGGGAGGAATTTCCCTTTGTCAGTGGGAATTTTCATTACATTCGACCCATAAGAACAGCTAGATTCACAGGGTTMTCAGCAAAGAAAAARTAAACTAAATGCCAAACTTTGTGAATAAAAATATGCAGTATTAACGTTAAGATATAAAGAAATATATTACTGAAAATTATATTACTACTATGAGTTTTATTTTAGGCATTAGTTTAGATTTGGTCCCTGTAGTGATGCTTAGATTTGGCAGTAACAYTGCATTGTCCAGCACTTGGAAAAACGTGGTCAGCATCAGGAGATGAGGCACACATTTTATTTCCAGTGATACTGCTGAAAGTTGGTCACTGAAATAGTCAACCCTGATGTTCTGGGAACTTGTGGCTGCTGTGTGTGAGTCCTGTGCATTTCCACCTTGAGGGGCAATATGTCTCAGGAGGATGCTCAAATCACAGGCTCCCMTACCATAACTTTACTAAGCTGATTGAGAAAACAAGGGCATACTCTAAGTCCCAGACTACGCTTAGCAGTTTAATAAAAAAACAAACAAAACTAAAACACAAAATAAATCTAAAAAAGGAATACATTCTATTTTGTTCCCTATAAGACTCCTTACAGATTATGATATAATACCAGTATAGGAAATCAAAAATTTAGAAAAATACTCCTTGATTAACTTTTATTTTGTCACACTGAGGTCAATTAATATTAACTGACAACGAGGCAGAAAAGCTGCATAAAAGTACAGAGTAGGAGAATCTTCATTGAAGATCTCAGTGCCTAATTCAATTTACCACTGTGCAACATAATCTCTAGATTGAAGCTGAAAATTCAACACTGCATTCATTCAAGGAAATAATTTATTCATTCATAGGATTTATTGCCACAAGAGATTATCAGAACATAGAGTACAACCCTCATTACATTATAGCCTATTATATTTTGCTAAGGAAGACAATTACATGTATTTGAATAAAAACTATACATGAGAAAGGCACCCAATCTTGGTGATTTGCACAGAAATGTATGAATGTCATACATCTAGGTGACAGAACAACTGTTYACTGTATGAAAGGAGTTAAAATATGGTGTGGGAAAAGGAATCGTTCATTGCTGCTTCAACTATTCAGCACAGTGTGTATCTTTCCATCTTAAATTGAGATTTGGGCATGGTATGTCAAATGTGTAGCAATACTGACAAGACACTGTCAAAACAGCAGCCTCTGTAAGATAATGGAGCAGGGACTCACAATAGAAAGGAACACCCATTGAATAATATTATGCATATCCACAGAAATTACTGTCTCCACCAAAATCACATTAAAAAACCACAGGATGCTTCTACTTTCAAATTCATGGAAATTCTAAAGGCATAATGGAAAACTATAGGAAAGCAATGTTTGCATCCTGTTTCTCTAATAAGAGTTTACATTTTTRTTATCACGATGCACCTGAAAAATAACCCTGTAGTTTTTAGTTATGAAGACATTTTTCACCCAACATTACCTTCTTCTTCCCTGTTCTCCATTTATTAACAGAATGTGCTCTAAATAATTCCAAATTARTGAATCAAGATGACTGTATATAGCTCATTATCCAAGTTTGTGATATTTACAGGCGCTCTGTGAGTGAACCACTTCTGGCTTTTAAATCCTCACAGTATGGTGAGCTTGGAGGCTTCCTCTACAAACATCAGTAACATAAGAAGCAGGGGCAGACATACATGCTCTCATCTGGTCCTCAGTAACAAACAAAAGGTTGCTTATGCTCCTTCATCTCCAMAACCCATCCTCTCTGCATTGCTATTTCCCTCACCTTTCTGCAGCCCATCTCCTTGAAGTTACTGCACCTTAACCACTGCACCTTCACACACATCCCCCTCTCTGCCTGTTGCCATGAGGCGCTCAGGGGCTCAGGGTTGCCAGGACGGGCTCAGAGAAGTACAGAGAATCTCTTAAAATGTTTTTTAAGCAAGGGGTACATTACAGGGCCTAGCAAACTGTGCTGCTGTATTSTGTATCTGAATCTTTTCTCTGTTTGCTGACAGCTTATTCCTCTGGGTGACTTGTCTGCTTTCCAAATCAATGGCATAAATAAAGCAACAGGCTTGGGATGGATTGGCTTGCTTTTTATTTTCCTCCTTCACACAGTTTATAATTTATAGGAGTGAAAGTCCATAAAGTGAACACAAACATTTATTTTATGATTTGGAATGGGAGGATTGGGTTAAGAGGTTTAAGGACCTGGAAAAGAAAACAAAGCTAAATGCCATTCTAGAGGAGGAGATTCTCTCTCCTTGATTTTCCTGACAAAATCTTGAGTATTATTCACTCATCAGTCTAAATACTCAATTGGCCATTCCCAAATTCCTTCGTTTCTGGCTACTCAGCTTAGCACCTGTGGCCATTAGTGAATATTGTGACTCTGCTGTAAACAGATACACGTCTTTGTGAAGTAAGATGAAAAATTAAGCACTACATATGCCCAAAATCAGCAAGACAATTCAATAATTTTGGTCCTACTGTCATCTCTCATGTCTCAACTATAGTATTGGAATAAATAAAAGCTCAAACTCTCCAAAACTTGAAATTTAGTAAAGCACTGCAATGAGATTATTATGAAAACTTCTAAAACAGTTAAATTTATTACAAGATGTGGATATAGTTTTCTAGGTATTTAATGAATGCACAGAATCAGTGAAGAAGATGAAAATAATTGAAAAATAATTACTTTCTCAGATGAACAGAGATGAAACAAATCAAAGATGATCATATGATCAAATGCATTAAGGCTAAGACAATCTGCTAAATTATTGGTTAGTGTGTCTTAAATTTTGGATTCTTTTCTGCCCCTTCATTTTGTTCCACRATTGTAATTGCATATGGTTATATTCTAACAAAGAAATAAAAGCTCTGAATATTTATAAAATTCTACTGTTTTTTCTTGAATTCTTACTTCAGGTCATTTAGGTCACCAATAATGTTCATCTTCACACACAGGTCTCCTCCACAGTGGTGCTGCCAAGAGAGTATTAACCATTTACAGGGACTGCAACCAGTGCTGGTRGGGATGGTTTCCTATGTGGTCTCCTCCATTCTCTCCCCTTTCAGAATTTTTTTGGTCCCAGACTAAGCAATATAACAGACCATATCCAAATGATGTAGAAAAATAAAGGAAATAGTGCAGAAATTCCTGGGATTTTTTTTTTTTTTAAGAGGCAGCTATATCCTTGAAGAACTGCTTTAACTACAGCCCCCTTTCCAGCCATTTGAGTTAAGTGACTCTTCGCAGGGACAGGCTGTCCCCACACTTATGGAACAGCTGCTTCAGGGGAATATGATGTCCTTTGTCACTGGATTCACAATCTTTGCTGAAGCACAGAAACATACAGTTCAAAAAGATACTCCAGTTCTGTTCCATGTTCTTACAGTTATAAATGACTGTGCTCTAGTCCTTCCAAATTTCCCAATCTAGTGGGGTCCCAAGAAAGCATTTCAGTAAAAAGGCTGTATGAATTAAAAACAGTTTAAAAAAGAAAAAAGCTTTTCTTAGACTTGTACAATTTGTACAAACCAGCCAAACATTTTTGCTAAACTGTCCCACAAAAGTCTGCTCACAAAAAAAATTATGACTAAATGTTTGAGACACAACTGCGACAGAGTCCATATTACAACAGAAAATAATAGGCTTAACATGAGGCATAATCATCACAACTTGTCATAGGACAAACAGATTTGCAAGTCAAAATCAGTTTCTTCATACATTTTATGTTTGTCTACATTGCCAGTTTGTTGTCTAACAGCTCTCTTTGGTAAACCCCAATTTCATCAAAGAGGAAACATTTCAGACAATCGAGTTTTGTCCTCTACACTAACAGCAGCACTGTCCAGATTTTGTTAGCTACCCAGAGAAAAGTCATTTTATAAGTCACTTTTAATCACTGAATTTGTTTTTTCCTTTAACATTTCTATTTTTCAAATATTTTCAGTGCATCAGAATTTTAGACTAAGGGGAACATGAAGCAAACACAGGCTGTGTAACACATWCATTATTGCAGAATGGCCAATACAAAATCCAATATTTCATACTTCACGGGAGACTATCTATTGTTCACTCAGCAATAAAGTATATAAATTAAACTTTGATTTTCTTGTTTCACTTCTCTTTACCASGCCTGGTGTGCTGATACGTCAAGAGAATTTTGCCCTTTTGAAGTTTTGCTGACAGCRTTACAGACCCATTTTCTCTGTAGCATCCTTGTGAAAGTTGTTCTTTTTTAAAACCCTTTTTATAATATATCAATTTTGCTATCTCTGCAAAAAATATTACTCGCCTGAGGGTTTTTATTCTTCTTTCAGTCATGCTGCCAGGGGGCTGATTGTTTCTGATTGCTAAAGTCAAAACTCACTGAAAATGGACTACTTAAGCTGAAGAGCATTTCACATGAGAACGGCAGGTTTTCCAGTCACCTTACTTGTCTATATTATTTAGTAACACAGTTACTATGTGATGGAGATTATAAAATCATTTGAGCTGGCTGCATTGACACCCTGGGCAGAAAAATAATTMTATTGTTTCAGATTCTGAAATGGCAGTCATAGTATAAAGCATTTGRTTGCTTAGTGAAGGGTGCAGCATAAATGATGCAAATGGATATGCAGCTGATATACATCAGTCTCTAAAAGCTACGTTACCAGCACCAGAATTTCTCATATGAGTCATTTCACCAAATTTTCTTTTTATACTATGTAAACAAGAAAAACAATCTATTTTAAAATTGATGTGAAGACTACTCAAAATAGTTTGTGCAATTAAAACATTTTTTTCCATTAGATATACAAACGTCCACTGCATAATTTGTTTAATTTTCACCTCTTTGAAGAATTGATCCTACATTGTACTATCAATTGTTTCACTGCCTTAGACAAGAAGGTTTCACTCACTTCCCTGCACCAGCCTGAAATTGCACAAGACACTGTGGTATCTGAACTTAAGTCAGTGCTGGTGATCTARGTGAATTCAAGAGTGAGTGTAAAGATGATGAGTAAAGTACGCCACTGACTTCCAACTATACTTTTACTTTCTTTTACCATTTATCAGAGCTTTGGCATGACTATGTCATTCCTCCCTTTTTTTTACTCAATAATTTTCTTAACCTTTCAAAAACTTAGGGACTTTCAAAAAGAGTGCCTGGCTGCTATCTGATAGCAACTGATGTATAATAAATTATTCCTTGTATTTAAAGGGTAATGATGTTCCTGGGCTAGGCACAGTGAGGGCTGCATGATGTGAGGCTGGAAAAGGAAGGAGTAAAGGCAATTTTTTCTGTACCAACAACGAGATTGTGCTGCAGCCAACACCTGGGACTGCCTGAGCTGCTGATTTTAAGATTTCTCGTGAAGACCTTCACCGAAGYGTGGATCAAAATCTTAAAGAACTAAAGAAAACCAGACCTAGAAGAGATTGCAAAAAGTCTATACGGTCAGTCCTTCTTCCCTAATCAAGAGCTACTCCAGGTGTGTCATCCCTGGCACATGCATTTTTCCAGCCTTTGCTAATAAACYTTTGAAGATAGAGGTGCCACACATGGCCCAAGCAATTTTCTCCAGAGTCTCACTTTTCCCAGTACGGAGAAGCCCAGCCTCATTCAGCACTGCTGTGATTTGCCCATTATTGTTTTTCCAATATATCCATAATATAGAGAATAAATTGCTCCATTCTTCCTTGTGATGGCTTGTTACATACCCATAGGCATTTCATTCACATCTTCACCCATATGTCCCTCCTTCAACTAAACAACCCAAGCCTTCCAGTTCTTCCCTCAAACCAGGGAACTTATCATTTTCCTGTTTTTTTCCTGTTTCACTGCTGGATCATCTCTTGAAAGGAATTATACTCAAAAAAAGTTTTCTACCCTTGAAAAAAAAGATATTATTTGGTTTCTAATTGAAAAGGTGGAAGCAATTACATGTTCTGTGATAGAATGTTTAAATGGCACAACAAAAACTCAAAAGTAAAATACCTTGAAAGAAGTTCCTAAACACTAACACAGCAGCAATGACTGCCAGTCTCATTCAGCAAGATATCCTAGTCATTTCACAGTTGAAGTAAAATTGATTAATCAGGCATTGAACGAGAGGGCAGGAAATAGAATCACATCAAAGAAAGGAAGACTAGACTGAAAGATTTTTTGAGCTGAACAAAAACATTCTGGGGGATAGGAAAGAAAAATACTTGAGCTAGCAAGAGAATGCCAGATAAAACAAATCAAAGATAATACAATTTTAGAAATGCATCCAGAAGCCTGTGGAAAGAATTATCAAAACATCAGTGATTGACAGAACTCTTGAAAAGTAAAATAACAAATCAAGATATAAAAATAAATATCAGAAAAAACCCAGGACAGGCAGCATAAAGGTACAGATGAGAAAGAAATAGAGGAAGTACATGGAACAAACAAAGAGGTTTTACAGTCTCCCTTTCAGAAATTTTTTCCACAAGAATCAAGAGGGACAAACAATATTTCGTGCTCATCTATTTTTAAAAAAATACACTGGAATAAGTAGCTGCTGCTTTCTCATGCATCCTTCTCTCTTGTTTTACACTGTAAGTCTGACTCAGTCCAGTTTCCTGTTAGTCTTTTTGCCCATCCTCTACATCACCTATTAGAAAAATGCATGACTTGTTAGAGATCAGACACCTGCCTGAACCCACAGAAAAAAATCAGACATTTGACATGTATCTTCAAGCATTTGGGGGAAATCTATTTAAGAAAACAGAGGCTAGGGACTAGCACRGCTTAACGGTGCACATGTATGTGATGCTTAGTATGATCATCAGCACAGTTTGCATGTTTCACATCACAGAAAACATCATCATTGAGCTTGATGATGGATGTAGAAGTGGAAATACCATGAACTCCATTTTGAAACTTGGGTTTATGCAAAAGAATTCACTTATGCATGTTTTACTTTAAACAGRTAAAAATTAAAGTATGCAAACATAAACAGGGATTACCTCAGAGCAGCAGTTTTCCCATTTTTGTGAGTACACGTGACCTGCCTTGTTTGGTACCCAATTTGTATGTCCCAGTATTTGTTCTCCTGTCTATTCTGTCTGTTACGATTCCTCTTTTTCTTAATTAACTCGCGAGCCTCAGGATCTCGAACTGCCTTTTCTCTGTCCTTTTCCTTGTCTTTGTTCTTCCCTCGTTTCCTCGCTTGCCTTATTTGTCTGGAATGGGGCACTGAGCACGCGCTCCATGGTCCCACGTTCAGGCTGTACAGGCTTTCTTCAACAGTGCATGGGCTGGACCGGCACATCTGGAATTCCGTGAGGTTGGGGCAAGCWGACCCGCCAAACTGCGGCGGAGCCACCACGTGCCGAGTGCGATGCTGGAGCCCATTGCCGCAGGTCTTGGAGCACTCGGACCAGGGCGAGAACTCGGCCACGATGCAGTCCTGCCGGCACGGGATGAGGCACGCCTGCTCCTGCCGCGGCTTCGGCTCAAAGTACTCGCAGATGACATCCTCAGCTGSAACCCCGTTGGACTTCTGTATGCAGGTGATGTCCCTTGTCTGGATCCCTTCCTCCCCTCTGAGGCACTCCAGGGGCTTCTCGTGGCTGCGGGAGAGGACGGGCCGGCACTGGTTCCAGCCGCCGATCTGCCAGTCGTACAGCTCCTTGTGCCAGTCACAGACACGGAAACAGCTCTGCTGGTTGTCCGGCCGCTCAGGCTGCTTGCAGTTTGTGGGCAGCGTGGTCCAGCCCTCCACGTGGGCACACCAGACTGCTCGCGTCTGGATGCCTCCTGGGCCACACTCGTCTCCCATGCATCTCCCCCATGGACCTGGAAAACAAGAGAAGATGCTAACATTGCTCACTCAAGTTATTTCTCTGCCATAGTGCGAAAGAAAGCTCTCAGTATTTCCTGAATGCCTAAGAATTTCATCCTTGGAGAAACTCAAACTTTGAGAATACAAGCATGGCATTACTCTACATCTACATAATCTAAATCTTCATTCTCTTCATCTTTTTATGATTAGAGATCCATTTCACTTTTTGTCCCAGAAACACTGGATATTTAATATTGAATAATTCCTGAACATACACATGAATTAATCACATTAGAGAACTATGAACTAAGCAATCACATTCATAACTCAGTTTTTGCTGCCAAGGTAGGAGCCAAAGCTCTTCCCTTGAAGGCATGTATTGGATCTCTCTCATCCACTTGAATAACTTTTCCTGGACTGTTTAATTTTTTTCTTCACATTTCTACTGCACTACACTTTATACCTTGATGCCAATTAATATTGTGTTCTCTTCCATATTGCATGCAAAAATATGTGTTGATGAATGGAGATGTGATAGAGTCTCAAGTGGGCAAATTTTTCATCTGGGGTACAGTAACAACCTGATCTTCCGAAAGAGGGATTTTTTCATTGTACACACAAACCATACTCAACTACACAATACATTTTGAAAAACAGGGGTGATTTCAAGTAGGTCAATTCTAGTCTTTCCTTTATTACAACTAAAATAAAAATTAAAATCCAGCTAAAAAAATGTTCCACACAATCTATGATATTACAGCTCTTGAAGACAGAGACATACCAGCTGGTAACTCTCCAAATAACAGAAGCTATTGAATCACAGAATTATAGAATACGGGGTTGGAAGGGATCTTGAAGATCATCTGGTCCAACCTTTCTCAGCAAAAGCACAGTCTAGACAAGATGGCTCAACACTCCGTCCAACTGCAACTTAACAGTGTCCAATGTTGAGGAATCTATCACTTCCTTGGGGAGATTATTCTAACTTCTGACTGTTCTCATTGTAAGAGTTTCCTCTTGTGTCCAATTGGAATGTCCCCAGGAGTAATTTACACCTAACTTATTTCTATCATTTTCTCAAATCTCCTGGGTCTAGGGTAAATATTTGACATGCAACATGTTGTTATAATAAATGTCAACAAAAATAAATAAAAGGCTATATCCTTGAAAGATGTCGYTTTTCCATTATTAAAAACGGAAATATTCACCCAGTTCAATGTGAAATTCACAAGCTAGAGGTTAAAAAATCCTATATTTTTTAAGGTTTTTAAGATCTCCTCTCATACACACTGTAAATTGACTTATCACATAAGAGCAAAAGAATAAGCAATTCAGAAAAAAACCCTGCAACTATTTATCTAAGAAAACTTGTCTATCTGCAGACATTTGATCACACAGAAGACATTTCCTCTGACTGAGGAAGTCTCTGTCCTATGAAGAAATTGGGGCCAAGCCACACAATCCTCATTCACCTGAATGACCCCAGTACAAGATTATTTCTGTGAGTAAAGCTGTTGAAGAAGCCAGGCTGAGCCTCTACTATTTTCAAAGCAGGTTAACAGCATCATTTTGGTACTGCGCAGGAATAAGTGAAATGAACTATGGCAGATAGAAATTATTTAYAACATCTTCTTATTGAATGACTGGAAGGAATATGTGGCCACATCTTATTACTGATTGCCATGAGCTTTAAAACTCTCATTGCCTTCCACACAATATTCAGCTGTTCATCCAACATTAACTTCAGTACCAGTTTGGGAATGGGCTGATGATAGGCTATACACTTAGCCTCTGCTCCTCATGGTCTCTTTTTTAAGTGAACACTGTGGCTGAACAGTTCACTTGTAGTTCTAAAACCCTGAGAATGAGCACTAGCCAGCTGAAAATAGCCATAGCAGCTGGCAGATTTAGCCCATGGAAAATCCCCCAGAWTTTTTTGCATATTAAGTTTGAATTATAGTTGTCAAGAATTATCTAGCTATCCAGAAAAATTAATGCATATTAAATATAAATACATTTCAATTTCCATTTCAGCAAGACAGCACTACTTTATCTCACTAGCCTTCCACAAATTATATAGTTATTGTTGTATTTAACTTGGGTGTATTTACACTGAGTTGAGAGACACCATTTCCTCAAAACATCACTTTGAACACCTGSCATTTTTTAAAAAATAAAGACTGCAGAAAATCTTCAGTTAGAGCACAGATACAAAAAACACTTGTGATTGAAATAAATTGCTCATCTTGCAAACTGTGAATTTCTACCTTACCATGTCATTACACCTTGTGTATGGTTTGTGTGTTGAATGAAAAAATCCCTCTTTCTGAAGATCAGGTTGTTACTGTACCCCAGATGAAAAATTTGCCCACTTGGGACTCTATCACATCTCCATTCATTAATACTCAAAAAACCCACATTGTACCTAAAAAAATGCTGGTTTTTACAAAAAACATCAAAACATCTTCAATCCAATTCTAAGGCAGGTTTACACTATTGAAAATTGTAAGAATCTCAGTCTTGATGCAGTAAATACTGCCTTGGAAATGTAAATATGAACAAAAACTGTTATGTGACTGTGCTAACTGGACAAAAATATGTTCTTTCATTAGATTATAAATATGTTGTTTTTAGAACTGAATACAAAACAATGATGAGATGCACAGATTGACTAATGTAGTAAATTGCATTATTTTGCTCATTCTGTGAAGTAGTAAAACACTTTATTAAACCATTACAGGTGAGTATCAAAAAACCACATTTATGAAACCCTCTGAGCAGATTGCTGCTCAGTAATTCTGTGTTCATGAGCAYGTTCACACAGAGCTCTTAGTGATGTATCTGACCCTCCCTCTTATCTACATTACACTGATTTTTAAGTTTAAAGACAAAATAACCCACTTAGAGAAAAAGACTGCAAGGAAAAAAAAAAGCTTAAATTTCACTCTACTGCACACTTCTTTACATGACTATGACAGGGTCTAAAAGGGAACCACAACTTTGAGGTAATAATCTGTTTAGGCTTTGTCCTAAGTGAGCTTCCTCAAAAACTAAAGCGTTTCCACACTTGACCAAACCAAATTTCATTTGCACAGAAATTTAAAATTTGGGGCAGGGGGCAGGTGTTAAAGAAAAAGCAGAAAACAAAAAACCAAAACACAAATACATAATTCTTCCCTGCCCTCTAAGTCTCTTCCCTGCCCTCTAAGTCTTGCCTGATTTTAAATGGCAGGAAACTGTCCCATGCTGTCTGGCCTCCAGAAATGGCTCTGGCCCTGCAGTCCTGGCCATGTACTCCCTCCATACCCTCCTCTCACTCAAATGGTCTCTCTTTCCTATGCTCAGGATCMCAGGATATTCTTAGTTGGAAGGGWCCCACAAGWATCATCAARTCCAACTCTTCTGTGAATGGTCTCTCTGGGGATCAAGCCCACAGCCTTGATGTTATCAGCACCATSCTCTAACCAACTGCCTGTTTGTGTTTCTTTTAATCTGAAAACTTTTAATCACAAACCTAAAAACCTTTTTTTTTTATGTCTATGTGATAGAATCAAGGATGAATATTTGGTTTTTAATGCATGCTCTAATATGKACAGGAACAAAAAAAGCCCAAAAACAACTGATACCATTCTTCACRACCAGCTACATTTCCTTTTGAGATTATGGAATATACAGAAAAATAAAAACATAAAGAAAAAAGACCTCAACCCCAACACTTCCACACTCAGCAGCCATTAAGAACTAGAATATCAAGCTAATTTCCAATTAATTAATTTCAAAACACCTCTGAATATCCAAGCATTTTCAACAGCTTGATTAATTAATCTTATTTAGGATGAAGGAGAATTGGTATTTCATTTCTTTCTTTAGTTTYTAAACAATAAAATATTATAATTTCATGTATTTCTAGCTGTATTAATAGAAACTTGCTTTGAYCAAAATTATACCAAGAAATACCTTTTTATTTTCTTTTGAAAACAATTTCTGCCATCCACATTAACTAATATTCCTCTTATTTTTCAGTTGTGCACTTTGAAGTCTKCAGTTGAGTTACCCCATTTCCCTGTACCCACAAGTCACTGTAGTCAACCTCAAGTGCTTGCTGAAGAATGTTCTTGCTATGCTTTTGTATGTGAACACCACAAAAAGAGAGGTTACCTGTGCTATGTTTTTTTATTTTGTGTCATTATTATGGGTAGTACATTTACCACTGCGCTTGTAAATACGAAATTTTGGGATAAAATTCATTTCACAGAAACTAAAGTAGCATACATATGCAACTCAGAATGACAGAGTTCAGCAGAACACAGGGCAGAGTCTCACCCACCATTACTCAAAGGCTGCAGGAGGTGGGGGTTGGCTGCCCTTTCACAAATCTTCAGCTGATGTTAAGCTCTAGTAACAACAAGAATGTCTTGGAAACCTGTCAAGCCTAATCAAGGCTTCATATAATATTTTAATTTGGTCTTTATGAATATTTTTTAGGTTCTCTCTTTCTCAGTGAAGCAGTCTTCACACAGACACTCTGCTGTCCCTGCTGTGTGCTGATCCAGACCCGCCCTGCCAATGGGATGCACGTGCACTCAAACTGTTTCACACTGGGGAAAAAGGCTGCTGCTGTGAATGCAAAACAGCTTCTCTTTGGATTTGTTCTAAACATACTTAGATGAACGAATCACACTTTGCCTGTAGTGAGCTGAACTTGTTTCATGAAAATACTATCATTTATCCACTCTTTATTTAATCAGTGTTTCACAAACGGCAGCTACAGAAATAAATWGGAAGCTTGCTTCTTTTTGTTCTGGGAGTTGTCACTGAAGTCTTACTGAGTTTAAAATGTCATTTGTAATTCTTTGTCTTCTAAAGAGATTACTGTAAAATACAATATTAAGATGCCCTCTAAGCTTCTGAAGGATTAAGATTTTTTTAGAGASCAGGAACAAAAGTGAATTAACCATTCAAGCAAGTTTTTTCTGAAATTTTAGGGACTGATCACAATGGAGTCGAAAACTGAAAACTAAACCCCCACTAAAGCACTGACAGTTTTGCAGCTGAGAACAAAGTAAGCTATCATTGTATTTATTATAGTATATTTAATATAGTAAATTTTAATACTGTTTCAGGTATTAAAATTATCTCTGTTTTAAAAAGAACTTACTTTGAACTCTGATCCAGGACAAATAAGGCTATGTGAAAATCCCTTGAGCTCTTCTCCTCATACAAATACAAAGAAAGACAAAATAATCCCCCAACTATCCTCAAAAATGAAACTCCAAATACACCTTAAAGCATTGAGCAAGACATTACTTGCATTTTTAACAAATGAGGGTTGCACTGATTTCAACTGAATTTTGCTGTACTTTCTGTGAGAATTTTGACCCATTTTGTGTAACTGGTTTGGTGCCTGTAAGTAGYATTAACAGTTTAATGCCAGGGAGAGAGACTCAGACTGCATGAGACAATGAGCAGCTTAGTTTTCAGCATTTTGAGAGGATTGYATTTAATGGGACTATTGAGAGACTGATTAGCAAAAATCTACTTTTTCTAAGTTCAGAAACAAGCTAACCTTACCTAATATTGGAGACCTCAAATTTCTTTGTGTCATGAAAAGGTTCTGAAGAGGGCAAAAAAGGTTAACTGGGTGATACAGGGCTGAGTCAGAAGAACACAAGTATTACAAGATAGAGTTCAATCCTAAGTAGTAAATCTCAAGAGAGGTCAAAAAGACACAGATCAAGAAGTATTTGAAGGACTCAGAAAATGACACTGAATGCAAACTGCAGCTCCTGATAGTGGAGCTGGTCAAAGAGCTGGATGAACAGCAGATCACTAAGAATACAGCAGCTTTAGAGCTTTGCCAAAATCACTTGCAGATCTGCTTGGCTGAATTAAAATATAATAAGCACATCTGTAACTTGGTACAGTATACCTGTATTATTTATATTTGCTTTACACAAAGGAAAAACAACCACTGCTGCAACAAAGTATTTATATCCCAGGCAGTAGTTAATTGTGGAAGTCTAGACAGGGAACAATCTCACTGAGACAGACACACTGCCTGTCACACTGGCAAAAGGTAATACAGCAAAATGCTGTAATTCTAGATCAATTACTGGTAGCTTCTTTTTTTTTTTCTTCTTTTTTTTTAATACAGAGTCTGTCATGCTGCCAACACCACATGCTGGCTGCATTTGGACAGACAGATTCTGTAATTTATACTACTGGGAGTGCCAGCACAGTAGAAGAGCACTGATAGACAAAACCTTATTTTTGCATCTTTCCCAGCCATGGCAGGGATCCCTGGGTGCTGTATGACTTGCTGCCTGCTCTGTTTGCCAGCAAATTTTCCCCTCCAGGAGTGCTATGGATCACCTTGACTGCCGTTTCTATTCAATGCTTTTGTCTTTCTTGGCTCCTCTTTCAGAGGTTGAAAAGAACATGCAAGGCAGTGTCTGCACCAAAGAAAAGGGATTTGGGATATATAAGAGAGATAAAAACAGAAAGGATTCTTAACATAATAAAACATAACACCTGYGATTCAGAGGAATATAATGAAGTATCAAATATGCCTACAAATTATTTAACTCTTAGATCCAATTTTCTAATAGCATAAGGAAGAGTGTAAGCCTCAGTGCAATTCAAAGAATTTCAGAATTTGAAGAACAAATTTTTGAAATTTCTCAAACTAACAATGAAATGTTAAAAAATACCACTAAAAAGTAATGTAAATTAAACTAATTTATAAATTGCACATTATTTCCCCAGCTTTCCAGAGTACTTCAAGCAGTGGAATATAAGCAAATCCAAGCATATCAAAATCAGACTCTTAGTTATCTTTCTAGGGGTGCACATAATTATTAAAGCACTTAATAAAATGTGGGTCCTTTTGTTTTTATTTTCCTCTATTAATATCCATTGGAAAATACATTCACACATGTTCCTGATACCATTCACTGTATGGTAATTAACATTATCCATCTGTTTTCCAATTTCTCTAAAAATCATGAATGTAACACAATGATACAAACCTAGGAGTTACCATAACATTTTAAATTCTGACATCAACATCACAAAAGGCATAGCAGTTATTTAGTGTTTCCCTAACAGCACTGTCATATTAGAACCTCACAATTACTAGAACCAAATATTTATTTTCCTCCAGCAAAGAGGAAATTAAATTTTGTACATCAGAAAATTGGTAAGTCTAAGACAAGATTGTATATTCCCTAACAAAAGTGTTGAATGCAACATGATTTCCCAGTGTTGATGTGGTTTCTTGTGCTGTAATTTATGGTAGTTTTAACACCACATTTCGCTTGGTAGAGAGGTTATTTGACTGCTCTGTGTTTTTTTCTGTGCTTTAATATTGTGACAACTATAATAGATATTGACTCTATTTTCCATTTGTTATAAACATAGGCTARAAAGTATCTATTTCTACAGTACAAAGAAAAAAAAAGGAAAGGAAAACAAACATAAAGAAATTAAATGTTCTCAAAAATTTTCTCCTCTTTTTAATATAATGCTAGTTCTTCATCTGTCTTAGACAGCCAGGGCCGAGAACCTAATTCAATACTTATATTAAAAAATCCTCAACCACCTTCTTATATTTGTCACTGTTCAATATTTATTTTGTTGCCCTGGCAGTACACACTCAATTTTTAAAATAAACTGCATCAGGATCCACACTTTTCATAAMACATTTCTGCCCAAAGTAATTTGACTGTACAGTGGCGTAACAGGCTGGAAATTGCTATCTGCACCGAAGCTATCAAGAGCCTTCAGCTTGCAGTACTAGTGCAACATGGTKTTCTGAAGTATATACTGGCACATAAACAAACATGAAAGGTTGACAGCTCACTGTGCAGAACATTTCTGGCTTTGTGCTGTTGTTATCACCTGGAAAGAAATCCTCTCCTTTAGGCTTATTATAAACTTAAGCTAATTCCCAAAACATTATTCAGTTTTAAAACAGTTCTTCCTCCAAATTTCTTTAGCAAAAATTCCTCTCACTGTTCATTTTCCCTTTACATACTATAGCAGTAGCAGACAAAATGAATATTAAATGAACACASAAAAGGAATATTTAATTGAAGCAGCATGGTTTAAAGAAAAATAGAGCTTCTATGTTCTACAAAGCAATTACATTGCTTTGAGCTTCTAGTCATGTTGGAATAAATACTTCTGATATTGAATAGAGTTTCTTCTAGCCAACAGTCTGTTTATATATAAAGCTGGTTCATKAATTTTTCTTAGTTTCATTAGAGGTGGTGTTAAACCATCTAACATATTCCTCACATTGCTCTCCTTATGTTGCCTCTCTAGTCACGCTGGTGGCTGAAAAGCAGATAACGCTCTTCTGACAAAATGATGATTCTCATACACAGCAAACACTCTTGCAGGCTTTTTAAGATGGATGAAAGGTTTTATTAACCTTTGCTTGTATCTCTGCCACACGTCTGTTTTGGTTTTCTTCTGATCATCCACAGTTGAAAGCTGCTCTGCCTCTCCCCTGTGAGGCAGCTGCACTGAGCCAGGCCAAAGACCTCCCTACCCCAGCAACAAAGAACTGGAGCTTGAAGAGGGTACAAAAATATGGTGAGCAAATATGATTCTTCCCTGGTCCCCTCCCGGCTTCCCATCAATTCCAGTTCACACACCACAGCAGACATGTCGGTACAAACTTTCTCATATAAATAATACTTATACATGGGCATCAGATAAAGAAAATCCATGTGTTCYACCACCTCCTAAGATCAGTTTTAGAACTCATATTAGAAACTCCTAAATTTACCGCTCTTTAAATTTCTGGTATTTCTATACATTTTTATCATTACATTACCAGAATGTAATGATAAAAATGTATAGAAATACCAGAAATTTAATGATAGAAAGCAAATGGAATGAGCCTATTTTTTTCACATACAGAAAAATGAAACAAAACCCAATCCCATGAACAGCAGGGCCAATTGCAAGTAAATCCATGAAATCAGCAGTTACTCCCAATTATTATTCAGACTGTAATCATGAGTAAATATTACCATTTTACAATGAAAGCCCTATAATAATGTGTGTAACAAAAAATATCACCATGAATTATTCTTATCTGTGTCCCTGTAGACTTTTACAGCTCCATCTCTGTCAGAATCTTATTTTAAGAGATAGGTTACTGAGAAAATCAATTCAGAAYCCAATGCCTAGTAAAGAGGAGGATTTCATTTGTCTAAATTAAGATGAAGTTTTCTCCTTGGTTTTGAACAAAGATTCACTGTTTTCTTCCCATAAGCATTTTATATTCAYTTTATCCACAAATCTTAAAGCAAATTTTAACCGAAACACTGCTGAGATACCATCTCACATAACCTGAAAATCACACTGTCAATGAGTGTTCTCACTAACCATATGAGGAAATGCAGATTTTTGCACTAATTTAACTAATAGTGGCTTACCCTCCACTTCTTATCARAATGAATCCCAACTAAATCTATTTAAACACACTACTAGTCCTTGTCATGACACTTCAGGCATCAGCAAGTGTTGCAGCACCAATTTCTTAGTAATGTTAGGAGAGTTTATTTTTGTGCAGCCTCATGTAATCTAATGATAATTAGTCATATTGAAGAGGCAACAGAGACTGTATATCAGATTTAATTTCTATCATAAATAATTTTGCATTTCAGTTTGTTAAGTGCAATTTTCTTTAGTGCACACAGACTGATGCCTTAAGAAAAAAAAAAAAAGAATATTTCTGTTTCAATTTTCATCAAGACCAAGCGAATGCTTTTATTTTTCTGCCTCTGTTTCATTTTCTGCCCTTTGATTTCTTTCCCTTGTTCATCATAGCCTCCTGCTGTGGTGCTGATGGCCAGAAGTGCTAGTTGTGAGGCTGCTGCAACCGCAGGGTACGCCCGTCAGCACAGGCCATCATGCTTGTGCCAGCCCAGTGGTTTGTAATTCCAGGCTCTGCTCACATTAGCCAAGGGCAAACAAGTCAAAAAYCTCCTCCACTGAGAAATGAAGAAATTCACTTACACAGCTTTTCAGAAACTGGCTACAGCTTTTCAGCTAGGCTACTAGAACCAGAAGTCAGAAATTAAATGTAGTGTCTTTGCACACTGACTTGTTTAAAAGGTCAGACTCCCTGCAAGGTATGATGTCAGACAAGGYAGCCAGAAGCTGGTTATAAGAAAACATGCATGAAGTCATAAAGAGATTTCAGTTCTCAGTCCCACTGCTACCAGCCTGCAGGATGATCTATGTACACCACTTCTGTCACCTTGCACTTCTGCTTCTTCAGTGTAAGGCAAGGACAATAAAATGAATTTTTAAAGCCCATTATAGGTATTAACAAAAAACTGTGTGCAATAAGTAAATAGCAGTAAGAATACATGTTCTGTCACTTTGTCTCTGGAAGCACACAGTTTACTCAATATCTTTCCCTGGAGTTTTTCTCTAAATCCCAGTTGTGTTGAACAGTGTGTTTTAATAAAAAAGCAAGAAGCCCAGATGATAAACTAATACTTTTTCTTACTCTTGACAGAAATCTTATTCATAGAGCACAGCATGTACACTTCTCATCTGYGTCTTCCCTCTGACTCYTTGGCCACAAGAGAGTTAATACAGATTTTCAAAGATCAAATAAGAAGGTTTCTCATATCTCTGGATTCTTTATAGCATTCTTTGCCACTAATGGAATGAAATAAAATAGCAGTTTTGAACTTAATGAATATCACTTAAATAATGGAATGGACCTGTCATCATTTTGGCTTTCTTCTAATTCATTGGAGGAAAGAAAGCTTAATGAAATTGCATATACAGAAAATTATGCAAAGGGTCAAATGTATATAATTATCTTTATTTACCTTTAAATATTTCATTATTTAAATTGCCTCAGTTTTGGGCTGAAATAACAATTCAGTCATAACTCTTCTGAAGTGCACTAAGACTTTATGTCTTGCTGAGACACATTCTCCCAAGCATATCCTCTGTTCATTTATTATTCATTATCATCTGCATTTTGCCAAATTCCTTTGAAATCCATTATCCATTTAAAATGGCAACTTTCCCTTAAAACTGTGATGCATTCATCACACAGACATGGTACTCAAAACTCTGTGAATGCAAGGCAACTAAGTCTTGTAGATACGCTCAAAATACAGGTGMCACTGTATATCAGAGAAGAACAGATCTATATTAGTTTTGAAGACATCTCATGAGAACCATTTGACACCTGTCACTGCAATGTATGCAAAATAAGCAATGTCTTCATCTGACTGCCCTGTAATCAATCATTTTCATTCAGACGTAACKGGGAGAAATAATTAGTTCAAGAAAGTGACTATTACTTAGTCACTTATTTCCATCTGGAAAATGTGTTGCAAAATTGTATTAAATAAGTGGCTTTATCTATTTTTGTGATATTAGAAATATATCTAGAAAACTCCTTTGTGTAAGTACTTTTCTCAATTTTGGTTTTAAAAATAAGTAATATGAGTGTAGGAAGAGTATATCATAACATTGACTTTTGAACAGAAATCCCCATTAATCACAGCAGGGACTGCTACTTAAAAATACATGAACTTGAGCTAATGTTATCACACTGATCTATCACAAGAACCCAAGATGTCCTATTTAAAATGCTATGAATCACTGTTACAGAAAAATTAAATGTACACATGTATTTTAAGGACTGCACCAGAAGAATACTCTCAGAAATATCTAGAAGATATCTTAAGATTCTTCTCACCCATCAAAGAAACAGAAACACAACATCTAACCTTTGCTTTAGTCTTTTCTCCTAGCATAAAACCCAYTTTCCTTTCTACTGCCAGTACCACCTTTGAATTTTAGAGTTACTTCACAAAGGTTATTTTATAAGTCACAGCAGAAACTTTTAGCAGATGCTAAAAGATTTTTTGCTCTTTCTCTTGGCAGGTAATGGTTTTCTTTAGCACCATCTTAAACCTTCTGTAGACTTGGAAGGATTTATTTGATTACTATATTGGGAAACCTCCCAGTTAAGAGAAAGTGAGAGGCAAAGAATGTATTAGGAGACTTCACACMTGCAAAGCTATACAGTATCAGGGCAAAGTGCATGTTTGTCTCCAGAAAGGCAAAAACAAGAAATTAATTTTTGTCTTTTCTAATAATCTGCTACTTCTTTGAAAACTGTACTAAAGCATTGAATTTAGCAGTGAGGAATGTCATTGATTACTCCTCTGGTACCACTTTTGTCACTACTATTCTCCTGTTARATCCTCATTCAGCATTCAAGAAACCTGCAAACCATAGATTTTCATCAGACATTCTTAAAGTAAAATTTCACATAATATGTACCATGAGGTAGTAATCAGATATTTAACAAGGGAATTCTTTCAGGTTTAATTTTTGAAAGAAAAAAAAAAGAAATTTTATTTTAAAATTTTGACAACACGTAGATCTGGCAGAATACTAGTGGAGATTAAAAAAAAAAAACTCTACAGGAAAGAGAAATTCTTCCAGAGAATTTAGCATAAAGTAAAACATAATAGGCAGTTATAACTGCTATTATAAGTAGAGAGAGAGAGAAAGGAAATAATCATTTGGTTTCTGCTCTCACAGAAAGCCAGCCACAATTCCAGAAGGTCATCCAGTAAAGATAAACCACACAATATTTCTTCTACCAAGTATACCTCTAAGTGAAAGGCATGCAAATGCAAGTAATATTCTTATTACTATAAGATTTTTAAAGGCACCCATTATACTTAACAAATAACGTTTTAAATCCGATCTTGACTGTTGTCAAATTCTCGAGGTCAGCAGAAACTTAGGGACTATTTCATCAGCTACTGAGATAAACTTGGCAGTACTTAATGTTCCACAAAATAGGAAGACCTGAAGGAAGGGTGCAAAGAGGATGGAGCCAGGCTCCTTTCAGTGGTACCCAGTGACAGGACCAGAGGTAACACCCACCACCTGAAACACAGGAGGTTCCCCTTGGACATTAGAAGACAAGTTTTGGCTGGAATAGAGTTAATTTCCTTCGAAGTTCATAGTAGTTTACATAGGGTTATGATTTGGATTTGTGCTGAAAATAGTGCTGATAATCTAGAGATGTTTTCATTGCTACTGAACAGTGTTTACGCAGAGTCAAAGCGTTTTCTGCTCATTACACCATCCTACCAGCAAAGAGACTGGAAGTGCACAAGTTGTTGGGCAGGAAGACAAGAAATTCTTTTATTGTTACAGGGACTGAGCACTAGAACAGGCTGTCCAGAGATGACTGRGAGTCTCCATCCTTRGAGATAYTTAAAAGCTGTCCTGGACAACTGACTCTAGGTAGCCCTGCTTGAGCAGGATGGACAATGYGACCTCTGCTGCTCCCTTCCAACTCACCTCTTCTGTGATTCTGAGAAACACAYGTATTGAAACACACAATTTGAAACTCGAAAGTCACAAAGGCAGTATTCAGTTAGGTATTTTCCAGAATCTCCTCAATTTTCTAACTTCACTAGGCCAATGGTTAAAGCATTATATGAAGTCATAAAGACATTATGCATTTATGAAAGTAGACAGCAAGAAAGTGCTCTCTGGTAAGGTTTGGAATCCATTAATCATTGGCCTTTTTATAAAGTCTGTACCTTTCTAGAAATGGCTATTGAATTCCATGCCACAGACTCTGTATCAGAAAGCTGACAGGAAGAACAATTTATTATGAAAACCATCTATAGGATTTAAAACTTAACTAATAGACAATCACCATAAACTTAAATGTGCAACATGTACTCACACTTCATTAAATATTAACTACCTTAGAAACTAATTCCTAAATGTTTTTGTAATTATTACATCCAGCTGAGTAGAGAAAGAAATGTGACAGATACAAARTGGCAGAAAAAATTTAAAATTTTACATTGAAAAATAATAATAATGCACTTTTCATGGATTACCACAAATGCTAAATCTCATAGTTTAAGCTTCATTGAGCAATGTATACTTCTATTAATTCTAAAAAGCCCTCCAGTACTTCAAAGTATTAGACAAATACTCATTTTCTAAATAGTGAAGGATCAGTCCTTTTGCAAATTTGATTTAAGAGAGAAAATTATTGAGATAACAATTTTCCACAGAATTCAGGTCATAAAAACTGCTGAAATGATGCTATGCTATCAGGTCAATCAAATTTCTAGGTAGGTAAAGAGATTTCTTCACATTCTTCAATTTTGCTAATAACTGATTATACCTGAATGCCTTGTGTAACTTAAAACAGAACTTCAAGAAAGAGAGAAAGTCCAAGAGTGTCCTTTTATGGTATAATAATATTCTATTAAAGGCCATTCCAGAAGGCAACAGTACCTTAGTGGGAAGCTATTGTGGCACATCCCAAGAACTCTCACTAAGCTAAATAACAAATCCTATCCTTTTAAAAGACTGAGATAACATTATATCACTTTAGCACAGCTCCTTTGGCTACATCACTTAGGAAATTAGAAATGTCATTCTCCATTTTAATTCACCTTCACRAAAGAAGGTTAACTCATTGGCAAGGAAATTTTAACAGGTCAGATCTTTCAAAATCAATAATGAACTGCACTGGAGATATCTTTCCAAAGGGMTAACTTCAATTAAAACAGCCCTCACCAGAGATAATGAGTAGAGAAGGAAGGTTAGTGTTGGACAAAGAAACACTGGCCCCCTTGCCAAATACGTGATGCAAAGATACTTATCAGCCTGAATKATGCAGAAATATCTTCAAAAGGCCCTGAAAAATGGAAAGGTCATTTTGGCTCAAGGAGACTCTCTACAAAGGGGTAAGAGTGACTGAGAACCTTTCCTAATAATTTTTAAAAACTTACCAACATCAAAATGTTCACTGGGCTCAGAAAAAAAAAGAAAAAAAAACTGTTATGGGAATTTCAATGTCACAAAGGACGTTGACAGTGATCATATGGCCACTGTTTATTTTTCTGGAGGATGTACAATAGGTAATTATCCATCCAGGCTACATTAGCAGTCATGAAAATCTCTCTCATCTTCTTCTGATGCACTATGGAAAAAGCAATGTGTTCAAGCAGGGACATACCTGAATTTCACCTAAGTCTCCATCATAATGTAAAATTTGACTCAATTCCAATTTTACTGGAGAATTGGAGAAGCTCTTGCTTCCTTTAAAAATATAAAATTTATTATTAGATAACAACAACTGCCTCATGGGGAAGTAYAATAAAACAACTATAAATCAAATGCAGGAGCCTAAATTTGTCTACCTTGACCTCATTATGGAATTTTCAATTCCAGTACCTTTTTGTCCCTCTTCTTAGTTTATTATAGTACTATTTAGGATGCTTCTTTTCCTTGAAGTGAAAAATAGCCACAGTCATCTAGAAAATGGTCACACTTTAAGAAGRGCACATTTATTTGTTCAACAGCAGGTTATTGCAAGCAAAGGAAAGCTCAACCCTGGATGAGCTGAAACCCTGAAAGAAACAAAATTCAGYTGGGTAGCAAAGAGAATAAAATATACTCCCAACCACAGGAATCTTATTATTATATGCAAATCACAGCACTCTGTTTAATCAGTAAGCTCTGCATTTTTCYTTCCAGTTTAGATTTTTAAAGGCAATGAAGGTATTCCAGAAAAGGCATTTATAGCAATAAGAAACCCGACTTCATGCCAGTCAAACAGAATTTCACCAGTTTAGCATAGTACCATGTACTTCTTATCAGGCAGGGCATTGTAAAATAAAAAAGGAACTCAAATCAGAAAAGAGACTTCTTTCTTTCAACCATTCAAACAAACCACCAGGAAGACAGAATTCTCTCCCTAGAAACTTTGAGAATGAAACTAGATGCTTTTCTGGAAGATGCATTCCATTACTTATGATAATTTTGTTTTTCTAAGATTCAAACACACCTGACCTTACTATGCCAGATATTGTGTGATTCCAGAGACCTGGAGTGTCCAGGTGCTATTCCACAGAGCTCACAGGTCAGACTGAGCTCAGGGGATACGTTGGCTACATTGCATATGTACAATACACATGCAAAATAAACAACTTGATGACTGTAAGCGTGTTAATTGGAGTAATGTTTTTCTTTGATTGCTTGCTTTGCTGAGCTTTAGGGAATGTTGATGTCAAACAGAAAAAGGGAAAACTGTAGAGAAGAGYCAATAAGTGTGAGTGGAACAATACTTCTTATTGCAACAATAAGAAAGGCAAGAAGAAACAGTCAACCAGAAAAGGAAAAGAAATAAAAATAGTGGATTTCACAAAGAAACCCCCCCTAATTTAGTTATTTCTGAAGCTGCTACTGCAGGTAGCAGGTCTTCAACAGTCTCAAAATCTAGTTGCTTCAGTTAGGCAGGAATTTTTAATTGTTTTCAAAACAGATAGTAATTGTGCAATCCACACAAATTAGTTCAGTATTTTGTTGCAGAACACCTAAAGATGTTCACACAAGCATTTGCTCACTTAGCCCTGACCCCATGCTYGCAGACACTCCAGCCTGAGCAGTGCTGGCRGTGCAGGCACACTGCCCACCCCCTGCCTGGCAGCAGCAGYGCAGGTGCAATGCTGCTCCCCCCGATGTGAGATTGGCCTTCCTCCAGTCACACTGGCATTGCTACAGTCAAGGAGCATCCTAACCTAACCCACAGGCAAAAGGCATGTGCAGAAGTGGCTGTTGCTGCCAGATGAGCCATAGTCCAAGCATCCCTGGCAGTTTGCCACAGCCATGGCATCTCTTGTGACCCCCTGTTAGCTATTGGTGATTAGGTGAGTGGCCATATGGGTGCCATGCTGATMATCTTTCCTACTGTCTCCTTAAAGCTGTGGTTTATAAGGTCTTTCAGATCCCATTACTGTTTGAACCACAGCACCTCACCAAGCATTCAAATTAAGACACCTGTTGCAAGTCCAGAATTAAATTTGAGTTAGATGCTAACTCAGAGTAAAAATACCATTACTAGATCAGGAAGCATTTTTCAAGAATAAATTAATAAATTCAAGAATAAATTAATTTGAAGCAGTCTATTAATGTTATTCAAATAATCTGTCATGATTCTATGTTAACAGAGTAAAATATGACATAAAAAGCTATTTGAAACACACTAGTGGGTGAACTTGCTTTCTTGCCTTTTAAGGGAAGGTAAAACAAAACACATGCTGTCTACAAACCAGTATTAATTTAAAACTGCAGAGAGCCCCAGTTTATGAAGCAACTGAGTACACTGATTAATAAATTTGAATTAAATTTACTTAGATCTGTAGCTCTTATTGGAATTATATTTTGATTTTTAAATAAGGAGATACACATTACAGTGAGAGATTTGAAAAAAACCCAACTCTTTTAGTGCTTTGCTTTTTCAATAATTCAAACACTAATAGCTAAAATCCAACAATAGAAGTTCAGACAGTGATTCTATTACTCCCTTGGTGGCCTTTAAGACCTTGGTTTCAGTCACTAATCACRACACTAAAAGACTTTTCTCTATTATTAGGAATTAGGAATATCAGRTTTCATGCTTTCTCTGAAAGAAATGGAATACTTTTCCAAGTAAATTTAGTATTATTTGCATGTTTCACTTCAAATGCTCTTTATAGCCAACAGGATTTTCACTTTCAACATCTRCACAGATGAACTGTATTACGCAACCTGCAGACCAGAAATAAGAAAAAGTCTCAAAGCCAATGCAAGAGATTTCCTATAAAATTACCCTCGGTTTTCTTTAGATAATAAAAATTATCTGGAATGGTTTTGTAATAAAATCATTCTTCTAATTATTCTTCAGCTTCTTTTTGTTTCTCTGAAACTTTCCAAATGTAAAGGTTTGAAAACAAAARAATAATTAAAGATGTTTCTCCAACAGGGGATGCCCATATTTCCGTTCTGCTGCAAAAACCATGAGGCTGATGTCTTGATTTTGGTTTGCAAGAAACATTTGCAAAGCATAAAACAGCTTCAAAGCATGGAAAGATGGACCCATTGTCATCACATAAARCCCTAGAAGTTTCAAGAACAAAAATAAGGACGTTTCTCTCCCCACCCCCTTATTCAGATACATACTCTTTTATCAGATGGCACAAAGCATGCCCAATAAATATATTGCATGATTTAAAAGAAATCTATTAAGAATAACTCAGTCTTAACTGAGGCCTTACATCAACATTTCAATATAAATGGCATACATATCCCCTCTTTTGGACATTAAAGGGTTGCTTTCTACCACGCATATAACAGTTGCAAGGGAGGAAGGCTGTTTCTATTACTTTGTGGTACCCATCTGTTCAATACATGCAGTCTATTTCTATTCAACAATGSTTACTTATTCCTGGTATTACTCTAGCCTTTAATGAGGTTTTAATACATATGGAYCTCCTAGGGTTTTACTGAAAACATGGTGAACACTACAGGGAATTATTTTAAAAATGGGAATGAAAGAGTTTTGGGGCTACAGTGTTTGGAAACACTGAGATTGCAGCTTGGCAATTTTGATGGGGAGCAAAGAAAATTACTTGCCCAGAGACAACGATGTTGTCCTGAAGAACACAAGATTATTTTTTCCTTTCTCCCACCAACATCAACTAGAAGCAATGGAAAAAGGTACAGGTGCACACTAAAAAAATCTATATTCTGCAAYAGTACTGTGAACTAAGAATTTATTACTTCTAAAAGCACAGCACAGAACTGAATCCCTGAAAATTTGCTTCAACACAGAGAACTCAAAAAATCAGTTACAAAATGAAGGACTCTCACATTCCAGCTCAGCGCATTTTTGGTTCATGGAAAATACACAATGCATTTCTTTGACACTGCATTATGTGTCAGAACTACTTTCAAAGTCAAGATAATACAATAAAAGTTTCCATGATACATGCATATTGAGAACAAACATTTCAAAAGACATTTCATATTTTTAATGGCATTTTCAGTTGGTTAAAAAGATTATTTTCTCAATCAAAGAGAATTCCATTAATATATTTCAGATGAAGCACAAGACCACAGCTACAATCCATTGGTTGCAACCATCAAAGCCTCACAGGAGCCCACACACACACACATATATATGTATATATGTGTGTGTATATATATATATATATATATATATATACACATATATATAACAGTTTTACAGTCTAGTTTGCTTTGGTCTGTATATTTCAAGAGGTCCAAGATGCTGGATGATTGACACCCACAAAGGAAGTGTTTTCTTGATCCGAAATCACATGCTTGCAGAGTACTAGAAACCAACTACAAGATACTTTTTGTTTTCCAGTAGGTCATGCAAGAGATGGACAAAATAGATAGGTCAGTTATGTTCTCAGAAGTTAATCCCAAGTACACCTCCATCTTAAATACACAACTGCATTCACAGTGTGACAAAATGGAATCTCTTGAGACTGTTCAAGATGAAAAATGATCCAACAAGCCTTTGCCTCCTCTACACGCACTCCTGTAACACCTAATGCTGCCAAAAGACCAGTGGCTTCAGTGCTCACATAATGTTCCTACTGAAGCATCTTATGACAGGCTAACACTCTTAAAATGCATTGCAAGAAAGGAACTGGAGGCTTTGCAGAGAGAGGTGATGCCATTCAATGAGTTTAGCTTTAGAGACATTAAGCAGCAAACACAAGTCAGTGCAAGCCACTCTCAGGTGACTGAAAACCTCTACAAGTTCTGGACCCTTGATTTACAACAGGCAGTTGAGGGCSCTGAGCCACATCTCAAAGATGCACACCCTCCCTCAAATGCCTAGCCAGAAAACATTCTAAACATACATCTCAGAGAAGACTTAGGCCATGCTGTTCTCATGCATATGGAACCATGACAACTTTATTTTCCTCCATTCTTTAACATCCCCAACAAAGCCCTTTTCAGTAGTCAACRTTTCATTGCAGATCTTGGATTAAAYGAAAAAGCTTCCTTTTAATGCCAGCAAAGGAAGCAACTGAACTGACTGTATGCATCTCAGGCTTTCTCTTCACTCTTCTGATCCCTTAGGGCTCACTGTTACATCACCATTTAAAAGTTTGGCTCACAACAGGCAGGTCTCCAACACCCATTGACTAAGGGAGCTAGCACTTGGGAAGCTCATCACCCAAACTTGCCATATCACATTAGCAATGATACCAGCTTTTGAACCACRCAGAGAAGATGTCCCAGATGAAGTCCAAATTTGCAATCCAGACAAGCTGAGYCCCAAAAGACACTAGCAGGTGGCTGGACAGTGACAAACAATGGCTAAGCAGCAACTCCTCGTAGAGGCTTCCCTGTATTTTCTGCTGATGTCCTCCTTCAGAAACACAAGGACTGCAAGCTCCTCTACTCTCRTTATTTTAGAAATGCTCTGATGATCATGCCAAGGTCAGAATGGTGACCTAGAGAAATCCTCCAACACCAGTCCAAAAAGTACAGTAGGAGCACAGCTAGTAAATCAATCTACTTCCCAACTGTAAACTTTATCATTGTCCTGGAAGCTGTGGCCTAAATAAATACACTAAGGCTGTGGGAAAACAAAATAAAACAACACAAAACCAAAACCATACCAAATCAAAGAGAAAACAAGAGAAAAAAAATCCAACTCTGGGGACAAGAAACAATCTACGTGCTCAAACGGTCCCTGTCAGGGTGTTGTGATGCTCCTGAGGCCTGCTCCCTATGAAAGGCTAGATTACTAGCTGGGTTATCGGCATATAGGCTTTAACATTTGGCCAGCCCTGAAGTGGACAGGCAGTTAGAACAGATTATCTTTGTAAGTCCTTTATAACAGAATATATTCTTTATAACAGAATATATTCTATTCTATATGACCATATTTTACCTGTGACTGATCTCCTTAATGAACAAATATCTATTTCTTTGAAATCTACTAGGCTCTTGACCTCAATAATTTTATCATTCTCTAACTGTCTGGTGTTTCAGAAGAGCTAATAATCCCTAAAGGAAAGAACTTTAAAACTATTTATTTATTTATTTATTTTATAATTACACAATATTCCTGTGAAAAACTGCATAGATCTGAGGTGTTGGAGACCCACTCTGGGATTAGCATTTACACTTCTGCATACAAATAAGGTGATGGGGACCCATGATGCTGATTTGGACAAGCCTTATTTTCATGAACTGACTACTTACAACATTTTCTAATAAATGAAGGAGGGTTTTCAAACATAAGTAGAACAAAATTGCAATTAAAATCACACAAAACAGGATGTTTCTCACAAAACATGTAAAAACAACTTGGAAAATTCTTGTAGGTGGTTGTGTGCAAAGATCAGCAGGACATTGCTAGAGMGGAAAAACTTCACAGTAGTTATTACACAGAAAGGGATTACCATCGGTTTAGAAAAACACAATTTGCTGGAGGCAAGGATAGTATTTAGAGGTGGTATCTGTACATAACTGTCCTCATTTCATRCTCTTCCCCAGGCATCCAGAAACAGGCAAGGTCACAGAAAGGATATTCTGTTAAATTCACCTTTGTTTTGATTTGATATGAATTCTCTCTTTTTTAATTAGCATGTATAAACATCCATGCTGATAGAATTCTTCATTCTATCCCCAAATTATCATGTATGCTTCATTAAATCCAGTAAAGTCCATGCTGTCCTGTGTGTCCCAAATGTCACCATACTCAACACAAGGAACTCCATAAAAAACATATTCTTACTGAACTGTGAGGTGGAAGAGCATGAACAGATATATCTTATGAAGAAAGTATTGCTTCAGAGGAAAAACAGTTGCATAGAGAAACTCTAAATATTAAAGCCTAAAAGAAAAAGGAAAACTTCCTAAAAGTTATTCTTTGTTCAAAGGGAAAACAGCCAGAGCTACTCTAGGCTTTCTTCACCTTTAGTTCTGGATATTTCAGTAAATCATATGCAAGATAAATACTTGTAGAACAGTTCTCTTCATTATTATATAGATTTAGATTAAATCTTTTTCTATGAGGTAGAAACAGATGACATTTCCAGGGCTGCTGTTTCTTTTTCTTTTTTTTATAAATACAGTTACATGTGTGCATGTGCACCTATCAAGTAATTATGGGAAAACATAAATATGCTATCAGTTTTGACAAAATTTAGTTTACTTTTAGTGTTGCATAGACAAAACACCAACTGGTTGTATATATGCCCTATTAATTAGGGGAGGGGGGRGGCAAAAGAATGAAAATTATGTAGGAAGAAGGCAAAAATTCCCTCAGATCTAAATAGTGGAATAATTTACTCTTATTTACCACTCTAATCAATAAATATGAAAATAAACCTCACACAGCTCTATCTAAAATCAGAATTTTATGGCTTTATAACATGACAAAATTTTTGCTTACTTGTTCCCTACTCAGAAAATATAAAGGAGCTCTCAAGAAGCAAATCTTTAAGGATCCTGARTATTTTTCCATTTGAAGGGAATAACCCTCTCATCCCATGACAGCAAGACCCCATTACAGAATGTGCTAATTGGCTGCACCCTTAGGGAGCTCAGCACACTCCACCTTTTATTTCAAGGCTGATACTGCACCTTAGTGTGAGGTCATCACATTAGTCAGTTCCTGTTGTGAAACACCATGTGTGAAACTAGAATGAAAGTGCAAAATGACCGAGATTCGCTCTGACTTCAGTCARCACAAGGTTCCTGTCAGATGCCACTGAGTGCATGTGATATGTCTTTGCTCACCTCACACAAGTATCATCAAAACTTTTCAGTTTGGATACTGCTGTCACTTTATGAATGCCTGTTGTTACTTCTTTCATATTAAAATGTGACTACCTTTTAGCAAAAAATAAGTTATCATCTGCTTTTATTAGAATTTTCTTTTTTGGCTTTAGGAAGGCAAGAAACCCTGCAACAGATCATAATTTTCACACAGCCTTATCCCTGCATATTTAAGCACAGTGAATAATATGGAGATAAACATGCATTTGAAAGGTATTCYTGTTTTAACAGAGGCTGCATACTGTCATTTTGAAAGATGTAAAAAAAGATAGTTGAAGAAAATCAGGAAGACAACAACTTTGTTGTCCACTTACAAACTACTGTAGAATGATTAGAGTAAACAATATTAAACCTTGAGATTCTTCACTGTAACAGCTTAATGACAAAGAACTAAATYATACACACACATCCAAAAACCCTTTAAAGAATGAAAAACCACTGTCCCTACCTCCTCAACATATGAAATGTCAACCAACTCCATGTATGAAGCCGGAGCATAAGCTGAATAGCATCAGTTCCCATGCACTGAAACACTCAGCTGGTACAATGAGATGTCTGATTCTTGTTCCATAATATTATACCAGGAATCACAAACACATGAATTAATTATATACAACCTTTCTGAAAAACATCTTTTTTTCAGAAAGAGGAAAAAAAAGAGCTCACTTTTGTCAAATACTGATGCATTCCTTATTTCTTTAGCTACATAGTCTGACATATGCACACACATTCCCATTTCATCAAACAGGCAAAAATAGTTGGGACAAAATGCTGGTTTTTAATACCTAGGCAATCTGCCTAATAGTATAAAAGCTATACCATAGAAAGAAAACAAATATAATCAACCCCTAAAATGTGAATCTGCATCTCACATTCTCTCTTAGTCAGTTCTGCTGTCATATTTTAAACCCCAAATACTTCTGTTGCTTCTTTTCAATTCAGGACACTGAAAAAAACCCAAACTACATAACCAATGTTAGAAGCCAAACTAAATGCACACTCATTGCTCCCTCTTCCACAGGCTTCTGAAATTCCAAAATGTTGAAATCAGCTACAGAAATAAACTTTTGCTCTAAATTATATGAAGTAAAACTATAGAGTTAAATTTATGAAAAAAAATAACACTGACAAAATCTTTTATGACATCTTAGTTTTCACTCACAGTGGGTACTAATYAGATCTTTATGAATCATAAAGAATTGAAGAGTACCCACTGTGAGTAAAAATGTGGCTCCCTCTCATGAACACCTTGTCCAATACTTGCACAATGCCACTGCATGAGTGGCATTTATGAAAAACCCCAGATATCAGAGCATTGACACAAAATTGATCCAGCCATAGAAATACTTTCGATTTTTATTTTTCAAACAACTTTTTCATTCCATGAGGAGGGATTTTTAATTCTTCATATACCTTATTGTATTAAGGCACAGAGAGGAATGTAAATAAATATGTATCTATCAGTCACAGTCTGGGAAGCAAGAGAAGAATGAGGGAGCTGAACACATTCTCAGGTCAGTGGATATGTCAGGCACTACCATCTCTTAAATCTTGGTTCAGTTCATAACAACTCTGCTTCCACTTCCTGAGCTATAATGACATTTCAGAAAATATTCTCCAAATTGGCCTTCTGAATTCAGACTTCATTACTTTTTATGAGAAAGTAGGAATCTATTTAATTTTGGGGGGGGAAAAAAAGGAAAAAAAAAAAAAAAAGCCTGTGTTTAAAATCCCACTTCAAAGTGCCTATGTGCCCATGTGCTTACATTTCTGCAAAATATCTTTATGGCTTAACAACATGTATAGCTTTTATTGTGCACTTCATTTCTCAACTTTTCTTTTTTACAGAAACTTTTCTAAGAATCAGAATTTTGTCAGTTTCATGAGTTTAGGGTTATTTTATCTACTTTGATTTTGTATTATAAGCATTTCACCAAATACTTCCTTATTTTTTCATTATCCTTCTACAAATTCAAAAAAGTTATTTTCAGGATTAGAGTTATTTTGGAGATTATTCTAAGTGATTACATCGATTCACATTCCCTTTCTCAGAATAATGATTATTTGCTAGACATGACTGCAAGCCTGTAACAACATTTGGTCTTTCATGATCTCATAAAATGTATACTGCTTTTTGCATATAGCTTCTATTTAAAAGCATTAATAAATATATTTGTAAATACCAGATCAGCCATTCTCTTTTTGTATTTAAGAAGGCTATTTCTTTCATTGAATGTTTCTTTTTTTTTAAAGTGAACTTGGAAACATAAAAGTTGAAAAAAGTGAGAAGAAAACAGTTACTAAATTGGTTTCTAAAAGGAATGAATAAATAGACTGAATAAATTAGAAGATTGTTGTATCTGAAGAAGGGTTTATTCTTTTGAGTAAACAAGAGTTTTAAATCCGTATTTTTTCATTTATTAAGTTGCAGTGTCAAAGAAACATATGTGGGGGGAAAGGTGGAAACTAATAACAGTTGTGATGTATTTGATTTGTGAAAGAAAAAGAAACTCAAGCCCCAATGAGATTTCTACTGTAGAAAAAATATTAGCCATATTGAGAAGAAACACTTCATGAACATGTTTTGACAGTAAAATAGGGACTAATGAGATTGTAATTAGCAACAGTCAAAGCAACAGAATAGATTTCTGAAGTTATTAGTGTACTACTTAATTAGTGGCTTCTATGAGCCATATAAAATGTTGATATTTAATCTACACAAGAAGAATTTAAAGGATAAATCTAAGTGAATCTGCTGATTTGTTTACAGCATTACTTTAGCCTATTTACAAAAGAACTTTGTACAACTATAGTGAGGAAATAATAAAAAAACCCAGGTGTGTTTAACTGACATTTCATGCCTATTATACAGCCTTGAAGACAAAATACAAACTCAAGATTTCAAAAACTTATCAGTTGAAGCAAAATGTATAATGAGATATATAAAGGAATACCATGATAGAAAACAGTCAAGATAACATTCCTCACGATGAAACTACCATGGACCAAAAATAATCCTTTTCTATGGAATATATCTATTTCTTGACATTAATGAATGATTTGGGAACTTTGTGTAATGCTTATACTGCTACAGTTTTTAGAGGGTTTGTTCAGAGGGCACAGAAAGAAAGAAGAGCCTTTACAGGCTTTGAAGGCAAGGAAGGTGAGCTCCACCCCTCACATTGCAATATGAGCAGGAGGAGAGGACTGCGGTTAAACTGCACCACTAACCAGCTTTGATTTTAGGGAAAAAAATTCTTACAAAAATAGTAAAGAAGTACTGAAATACTTTATCTCATGATATCACAGGATTCCTAACTATGGAATTCCTTAAAAACAAGTGAAGACAAACACCCTCCAGGATGCCCATGGTCAAATTAGAGGACCAACTCACTCMTCTCAACATGATGATTCTATGTTTATGCAGTGTAAAATTTCTGTGTACAATGTAATTCCTGTCACCATGTGACAGGAATTTAAGTAAAACTCCTCAAGGGAGCAAAACTGGGAAGGCAGGTAGCTAAGGCAATACTGATACAAACACGGGGAGTAAGGAAGGGATCAGAAACATGCAGTTGAAATAACAGTGGATAAGTAAGTTTACCCTTAAAAACAAAGCTTAAATCATTCTGAGGAATCAATGAGGAAATGCAAAAGGCACTGGGAAAGGGCCAGAAGCAAGAGGTGCCATTCAGCACAGCTGTGATGGATGATGCTGAAACTGTTGAGCAGATGAAAACAGAGAGGAACAGAGAAGAGGGGACGTGTCAGAGAACTGCCTTGTGACAAATACATTGCACTGAATCAGCCCCTTCAATACTCTTTAAAATTCTTGATGTCATCCTCCTTTCAGAAAAGGGCTCTGTCATTTGATAAGCTGGGCAGTGATATTCTGACGTGCAGAGACTTTCTAGGCCTTTGCACAAGGGGAAGGAGACAGGCACCCAACAGAGCAGAGAGTAAGTGCAGATATATTTGTCAAGGGATTTCTTTGAAGCACTATGGCTTAGCCTACATGGAAGATGCAAGCAGAGGCAAATGGAGTTACTTGGAAAAGGTGCTGCTGATCAGCACACTGGGATTCTGGTTGTCTCAGTGGGTAGGGTAGCACTCAGCAAAGCAGTGACAAAAGATGTAGTGGGGAGCACAATTTGTGTTTCAAAGCAGTTATAGAAGCTGTGAGTCTCTCTAGAGAGGCTCTATAGAACCCCTCAAAATTCACAAAATATAAAACCTGAGGCATTTATACAACATCTAAGTGACAATTTGTTGCTTCTAGTTAAGGTAGGTGCAGATTTTTTTGATGTCCAAAATAATTATTTTTTCAATTGGTAACAAGGGGGTAAGAGAGTTGAAAACAAGCTTATTTGTGTCATCATTTTAATTCTCTTGAGCTCTAAAATAGTTCTGAAATTTATGATGTTTTCTGAAAAGAATTGGGCCTTTTAGCCAAATTGCTACTACTGCTATGAAAACTGGAAACCTGTTTCCAATTCTTCCTCTCCATTTCCATTTGTTACCATATACATATATATATATATATAGACACATACACCTATACATATATATTATGTATCTATTCTTCCATCTTCAATCTATCTGTTAATGCACCATTAACAGTTTCTTTTCACACCAATTTTTCTGATAGTTTTCTTTTTAAATGTGTTCACGGACAACATGAAACACATTTTCTTTAGTTTCACTTCTTGACTGAGCAAAGCAGCTTTATTTAAGCCCTTCCTGCAAGGGGGGCTGAACATCTCCTTGATGTTCACAAGTACATGTTTGATGCACCAGTCTTAGATATTGAATGGTTTCTCTTCATTTGCTTTATGAAGGAATASCCTGATTAATACAACTGTATCGCCACACAAAATAGAAATATTTTAACCTCCATTTTAATTTCACATTTTCAGCAGCTACACGGAACCTTCAAGTCAGAATCCTAATGTTTTATTACTTCAACCATGATCCTGAATTTGGCAGCAACAAGAAAAAATTCCAGCTACATAATATGTTCAGAAACTATTCAATGTACAGGAACTGGTTTTGTATATGAATTTTTTACTACACTTTAATTTTTCCCCTCTTTGAATAGCCAAAACCTCAAGCATTATTCTTTTGCAGCTGCAACAGTTAATTCTTTTTTTTTCCCCAAACATCAGAATATTGATGGTGAAATCAATCTAAATATCAGATGTGATATCTGATTGGATGTTAAAATGTCATAGGTGTGCTATATAAGTTTTTAAGAGCTTCACAAGTTACACATTTTGTACTGGAAAAAAATGTAAATCACTAGACAGGCCATCATTTTTAAACTATTACAGTGACCTACACATTTAGTTCAAAACCAGACATAATGTACGTCATATCACAATATCATCATACCCAGAAGTCTAAATAAAGGAAAAGTGATGTGCAAAAATGCTTCTTTATACATAACATTCTTTTCTGGAACTTCTGTACTCATAAAATATTGCTGCTTACATTTACTGCTTGCTTTTTGGGATCCCAATTTAAATCTTTGAGAAAAATATTCTGATTTATGTGACAATCAAAATGCAGATCTTAAATGGTTTATAAGCACTACCAAAAAAGGTGGAAAACTATGCCCGTATCATAGTTAAAAGTGCTGAATTTGGGAGCAAAGAAGGGTAAACAAGGGAGTGAGTCAAATAGCAGATAACAGTGTTTGTGCAGCTTTCACATAAACAGTAGTACTGTGATCACTCTCAAGCTCTGCATGTGTCAGCCTTATGTTCAGAAAGCATACATGCATTTTCTCTAACCAAAGAAAGATGTAAACATAACATCAGCACTCATGTTTTTATTATATTAAACAATGCTTCAGAGCTCTAGTGCTGAACCTGCATGAGAGGCTATGTTGAATGTAGGTAATCCAAAGAGACTTCTATTAGGAAAAAATATACTCCAGAAGATGATTGTTACATTTTGATTTGATAATCTGACTCTGTCCCAAAGGCTATGCTCACTGCACTTGCAACACAAGTCCAATCAAATCTGTACCAAGCTAAAAAGTAATCACCTTCTGTGAAGACCATTAGCAGATTAAGCCTCAGATAAAAAAGAAAAAAAGTTACATGCATTTATCAAAGGGCAGAAAACCAATAGCTTGTACATAAGCCATATTTTCAATTGTATTTAGGTAAGTGATTAGTCTTTCTCTTATCATTATCATTTGACTATTTGACTTCATTGTGGCCATCCTGTGACCCAAATACAGTAGATATATCAACAACCAGATCAAGTCTGATTCCAGCTGAAGGCTTTTTATGGCTTCTGATATATTACGCACGATAGCTCTCTTGCTTTTACTTACAAATGATTTATTGAAATTAAGTGCATCTATGGGAAAAGTAAAGAAATTCCAGAAATCATTTTGTTGTACGAGCTTTAACAATCAAAAGGAAAATGGATTGTGTGAGTGAATACACATAGTAAGGATTCAAATACATACTGTTATCGTGCTTTCAAAGGCTGCACCATTTTGAAATTCTGTATTTCACGACTGGGTTAGCAACAAAAAACTGTTATATTACTAATAAATTGACACCAAATTTGAATATTCTGGAATGAGCAACAAAACTTGCAGGGGAAATGAAGGGGATGAATACTGTGAGGTTTCCATTAAGATTTCCACTTTTGTTCAAGAGAAGCAATGAGGATTTTCCAAATGAAGTAGGCAGTGATTCAGTGTCTAAACCTCTTGATCCTGTGAACTCTTTGAAACATGAGACCATCTGCCACAGAAACTTTTCCTCCACCACTTGTAGTATGCACCCATTGCCAACCATGCCCTTTGATTTACATCATGCTATCAGAGTTTTTCTTGCCATTACTATGAAAATCAGAAGGATACACTTCTTGATTAATCAACTTGAAACCATGAAGTAAGAGAATATTCTTCTCTCTCTGACTGTATTTTTACAGTTGCCTTATATTCCCTTGAGGCCTTCTTTCACCATCTAGTGTGTATGGTAAACTTTCRTTTCTTTTATTCTTTACAAGTCCCTCATTTTTCTTCAGTGAGACTTTTGATCACAGAAACCTTTTCTCCTAAATGCCTTTTCTTTTTTAGCACCAGGCAAAAGGCTTTTTTTTTATTTCCTTTTATAGTCAGCATGCTTGCACCATAGGCAACAAAAACCTATTTCTGCTTTCTTCTAAAGCATACATTCTTGCTGACTTCCATCTCTCCCAGTCTTGTAAAATAAGTAACCATTAATATTTTCACTGGTAAGAGCCTTWGGACCTTGCTCATGCCATTGCCATTGACTTCAGCTGTTACAGGACAATAAGAGTCAGTAGATAAAATGGTATTAATTTCCATATTTTTTCTAGACTCCATCAACCAGTCTTAGTCTAATTGACATGGATGATGGGTATAGAATTCGTTTTATGGGTTTGTACCATTTTTTAGAGTGCTGAGGTTATGGACACTTAAATGCTTTCCACCCATTCCTATCATCAGCTTTCATTAAGGATCTGGCTGCATCCCAGTCTAAATATACATCATAGACTTACAGGGCTGGTGAAGTCTATCACATAAACTATGTATTTGTTTTGTACTGCTTACAAAATTACATCTGGGACACCTAAGTTAGGCTGTGTTTGGATAGCCATTTAGCATGTGGAAAAAATGGGCATCACAGGAAAAGAACTGTACAGACCAAGAACTGTAGCCAGTGTCAAGCCCCTCACACTGCCGAGTAGTTCAGACACAGCTACATTTCTGCCAGGAGTATTCTTGTCTTATGATTCAGATCTCCAGTTTCAGTAACAGCTGAAGCACACACATACGCCCACATGCAGCTATAATTAATACCTAACACAGGAGATAGAGAAATTCAAAGAAACATGTCAACACTTAACACTTGCCTTTGTCTCTGATCCATTACTTCTCTAAAGCACCCTCCACAATGAGCTCAAGATCCCCAGTCATTCTCCTTAGACAGTTACTGGAGACACCCATGGCAAAAGGTGAAGCACTCTTCCCTTGGTGTATTAAAGTATCTGTCTGATCCCTCTCAGAGCCTACTGTACTCCTTCACTGACCTGAGTGCTGGCTCCTCTCACAATTCCTTCTTAAAATATCAGACCTTTGATACTTTCATCCTATTTTCCAGACTATACAATTGCAGTTCACCGTGGAAAAGTAAGGATAAACAGGCTTTGGAATGCAGTGGTGTCACAAATGACACCTGAATGGATAAACTACTAGTATCTGACAGACACATGACAACATTTTTATTAATTTATGCCAGGCTTTCTACACATTAAAAATTATAGTATAAAAGCAAGACGTAACACATATTACAAATCATTTCCTTCAAATCTTTAACAGAAACAACAATCACTAAATCCAATGCAAGGAAAAGGTCCAAGTCCTCAGAAAATCAGCTTGGCTATAGGATATAATTAAGATTGGAAATTAAATTTAGAAAACCAAACAAAATCCACCACAAAATAAACAAAAATCCAGACCCTATACCCTTGGTTGAATGTTCCAGAAAATYGAAAAATCTCAAATTCTACAGTGAGCTGACACAGTAGAGAACTAGCAATTACATCATCCAAGTGACATACAAATGCCTCTACAATTATTTTTAATTATTCTTTTTCTACCACAGCTTCAGTTATGAAATAGATCATTCATGACTTAACCATGATGCTACTTGGATTCATTCAAAGTTAAAGTTGCATGACAGAGGTTAAAATTACAAAAGATGAAGGTTAAAATATCAGAAGCAACAGAAAGTGGTATTAATGGAAAAACATATAATATATACACTTTATGGACAACAAACATTAGATAACTCTTTCCATCCTATACCCTACCTGCCAGTAAATCTTCCAAACCTCTGATAAATAGTTGCTCTCAAACATGGAGTTTTCTCCTCTCACACTCCTACAAATATTAGATGACCCAAGGTCAATTAGGTGTGTTAGCCAGTACTGGGCCAAAGTACAATTTATAGTACAATATATCATAATTTTTCAGTGTCAAAAAAGTCAGTACTGCTATTTGATTAGCCGAATCCATTCCAATCTGAAAATGCCTCTGGCTTCAATATTCTGACAAGATTGCCATCTCACTGAACTCTAAACAATACAAGCAACGGCCCTGAAAGAAAAGGCAGTTTAAGTTGTGTGTGTGATTTAAGGGAGAACAAAACTAGGCATACAGCATATATATATACACAATTAAAATTACCAGACTATCTTTACATGCATGTAAACAAATACCAAAGCTTTCAGACTGCAGGTATCAAAAATATGTCTCTTAGCAGGAATACATTTGTGATACATTATGCTGCAACACATCATTTATTTCACAGCAAGGAATCTATTTTAGTGAATTTCATATATGCAGCTGTATTAAAATTAGAGATAGAATGGTTTAGAACCATTCCCAGGGCACACCAGAAAGAAGGTAACAGGCTGTAAGGCACAGCGGAGGACACAAAAGTAGATTTCTTCAGAAATGGGTTAACCACCATCACACCCTTGCCTTCCAAGCCCATTGCTTACCTTTTGTGGCCTTCCCATCTCTGGGATTGTGAAGGAAGGCAAACTTACCTAAAGTGACCTAAAAAATAGACACATAAATCAGCTCTTCCACCAGTAGGATCAAATTAAGTTTTTTTTAGAATGCTGATAAATAGCAACGTTAACCAGAATAAAATCAAATAGCAGATTTCGGATGTGTTAATCTATAGTTTGTCTGAAACTCAGAAGCTTGATTCAAAGCACCTCTCATAAAAGTTTAATCTAGCACTGTAGTTCAGTTTTCAACTATTTTGATCTTTAGTCAAAATAATGAAGGAGAAAGGCTGAATTTCTTTTCTTAGAGAAAATACAGTGATGAGGCACTCTCTCAGATACATGGCATTTCACAACAATTGCAAGTTATACACTAGAAGAACTGGTAAGCATTTGTCAGCCTACAGCAATTCCCAAGAATCTGATCCATGCATATTTGAATAACTTTTGGAATCCTRCCAGACTGACAGCTACAGTTCAAGGAGGCAAAAAGCAATATGTTAAATAGCAACATGATTACTTTTTATCTTCTTTATTTGAGATATATTCAAAATCAGTCCAGCTGCAAGCCAAGCAAGAGTTTTAAGTCACTGACCAGAAAAAGAACATGCTAGAGTTTGCTCTTTCTTTTCAATTTGAAAGACTTTAAGCTTCTATCCAAAACACTATCAATAGCAACTAGGAAAAGAATTAATCAATTTTTTTTTTCAGTTAGTTGAAAATAGCAACAGGCACATAGTCATAATTTTTTTCTGAAGCACTAGTGGAATATTATTGGATTTTATAACAGTGGCCTAACATTTTGAGTCMACAGCAGCCCCTTTGTCAAAAGACCCAACACGATTTAGAAAAGTGAATGTTTAACAGCATGCATGTGGTAGCTGCACTGAATGGATGGAAGGGGAAAGATGATTCTCTAACTGAGACAGGACACTATGGACCATCCTCTTCCTTAAAAATATCACTAACTGTAGCATATACAGTGAGGTTTATGCCCATTGTCCTCAAAGTGAAAACCTCAAGTTTGAAATCATTGTCAAAGTGGGTAGAGCAGTCTAGTCTTCATTTTTTACAAGACATATTTGTATTGCCTTGCGTTTTTTACTCAAAGCTACAGCAGACTCTTTCACTCTTCCCCTAGATATAAAAACAACCATCCTTTGTGTTTTATTCACATGGTGTTGCAAAATACAGCTTTGTTTTGGTGTTGGGAGATTGGAAGGTGAAATGGAGGTCACCCAGTTCCCCGAGGTCAGCCAGCACTAATGACAGCAGCCTCTGGAGAAYGCCAGCAGTGTCCCGTTTCTCTCAAGGTCAAGCAACTGCTGTAATCATTCAATGAGAGACTAATAAGACAATTCACAAGTCTCTTTTCTTCAGGGGTAAAGGACACGCATCCATACTGTTCCAATGGTTTTAAAATATTGGAAACAAACTTTTGTTCACAGAAAGATTTAAAAATATGGAAAATATGTGCAGTAATTTCAGTAACAACCACTTGGAAGCAGTATTTTTTGTTTTCAATAGAGATCAACTAATAATTGATAAGTACAGATAACATATAATGAAACCTGTGCACTTTGGCCTTAATTCAATGTCAGAGAGTAAAAAAGAAAATAAATGAAATATTTTAATTCATTTATTAAAAGTATGCATATGATCCTGCCCTACCCAGAATCTTGGTTATACATGCAGACCCTGGCCCTGCACATCACACAGCCCCTCCATCCTCATCACTCTTGCAGATCCACTTGAGCCAGCCTTTTCCCTCTCAGGGCTTTTCCCAGCCGTGCTTTCACAAATCTCAATGCAAGATCCAGATCTAAACTGCAGACTCTCCTAATCCTCCCAACATATTTTACCTTCTCATCCCACATGTGCCTCCCTATGCACATGGTATTCGGATAAAGACTTGCTTTTCCAGTCATGGACAGGCAACTAAACAAACAAAACTGGGGTGTGTCTATGAAGGAAATAGGCAAATGGTAGCCTGAACTTTGGATATCAGTGAATCCTACACCCACTTGTAAGCCATTGAGGGTAATGTAATCCACTTCAGCAGAGGTGGGATCAATCAAACCTAATTCTCTGCACAAATGTATTCTTATCCAAAAGTTTATAAAACTCTAAAAAATGCCCAAGTTATTATCAGTATCACTTAATCTAGAAGTTTGTGCAAATAAATTTAGAAAAGCTTAAAGAAAACAAAGATATCTTCCTGCCTGTTTGATAAAGTTAACAATTTGTTAGTGATATTTTACTTTWGTTTTACGGTCCAGTACCTTTAGTATGACCACTACTGAACGTGATGTTGGACAACTATTAAAAACCCCACACTTAGAAATAAGAATATTGACAAATTACTTTGCTATATTTTAGTTTAATGTGTATACATATCAAAATGGAATGTACCAAGCTATTACACAAAAAATGTTTTACAATTCCAGAATCTGGGAATAGTACTCTGAAGCAATGCCACAGGAATCCTGAGCAGGCATAGACTTGTTTTTTTGTATGAACTGCAATAAAACCTCCAAGTTTCATTACCTCCTTTTATGACAGAGGTGTCACAAATCACCAGGAGTTACAAGCAGCTGTATGTCAAAACAAAATGCTGGTATTACAGCAAGATGACTTTCAAATTCGGAGCAAAATTGTTACATTTTCTTTCTCTCTTGAAAAGTATTTTGCTTCTTATTCCACCGACTTACTTGAAGCTTATGGAGAGACTTTTGAGCATCTCAGTCAGAAGACAATGAATTTACATTTCTGCTCTGAAGAAATGTATGGCAGGATGGAATGAATTATTCCAGTCAATATATGATTACTTGCTTGGTGATAGTGCAACCTTGCAAAAGAGAAATTGTCTTCACCTTTTATCTTTTATTTTCTACAGTAGATAGCAATTCACATTTTTACACTTTCACCCTTTTTAGTGTAATGCACTTGTTTAAAGAGCAGTAAAGAAAGCTCATGTAAAAACGTTAAAATATATCCAAGATCTGCAGATAAAATGTTTTTACTCTTCTGTTTCAGATACCTCTTTCAAAATTTTTTGTAATGATGGACATAACAACAGTAGTTTGGGTGCTTTTCAAACAAAATGGTCAGCACAACAGAGAAAACTACAGGTCAAGTTGGTGTGCCTTAAAGGCAATTCTAAAGTGACTGAAGAGGGTTAAATGTGCATAGAATTAACTATGTATATATATATATATGTATGAGGGATTTAAGAATTGTCTCCACAGTATTAATGGTTTTTCAAAAGGAAAATTACTATTAATGCTATTCTACATTATGTCCACATAACCAGAAAGCACAAATCCTCTCTGAGACAATACATGCCACAAGGGGACAACATATTATCTACAGCTGGAGCTCCTATCAGATGCTCATTTAACATGTTAAAAACATGGCTTTTCAGTGGTGTGCATCCACATTAGGATATCTAATTTTGAGCCCCCACGACCATTCTCTCCAGGGCAAGGTAATGGGCCAGATATTCTGCTACTTAACCTCAGCCTGTTCAAACTGACTTTCTTGAAGTTAAGGTGATACCCACCATCAGCACGTGACCGGAATATTTGCTGAGTTTTCATCTTAAATTCCTGTTTGTCTATTTTTGGTTGGATAAGGAGAACAAAAAAAACCCCAAAAAATTAGTGGTATACTATGTTGGTATTTTGGGGTTTGAAACTGGGAAGATGTATATGAGGAACAGTTATTTTATTGCTTGAAAATAATTGAAAGTTTTTGGGGTTTGGGTTTTTTTAACCTTTGGAATGGAAAGTAAGRGAGAAAAATTATAACTGTACATACACATATATCTATATATGATAGTAACTATACTAAAGCAGCCTTACTCTATAGAAATATTCATCTTCTAAAGTATTAACTAAAATGTTCAAAAGATATGCTTTCTTCTTACATGAGAAAGTTGAAAAAACCTCTCATCAACATATTCTATTATTAAAATTGTGTAATATAGTTACAGAATACAATACAATAAAATTAAAATATTTGAGCACTATTAGATCATAAGACTAGATAAAAACTTGCTTTTCATCTCACCATCACTGCAGTTTACCACATTTTTAAATTGTGGGACATCAAGCAAAATGCAAAAATACTGATGCAAAACAAATGAATAATTGTCACTACTAGAAACAGCCACCATGGGAAAAAGAGCACTCAACATAAATTAATTTTATCATTTTCAATAATGCAAAGTCGATGGTTAACTACAAAGCCTGAGCTATAGCTCCTGTAAATGTCTGATTAAAAATCATTCCTTGCCAGCTTCACTGATAATTTGCCAGTAAATTACATCCTTCCACATATTTTTGAAATTCTTTCATAGTTAGGTGAACTGGACAAAATGACAATTTATATTTCAAGCACAAATATTCCAGAGAATAATTTCTATCAGATGGCTGAAAGCTGGAGCTATTCTATTTTACTGCTGGCTTTTGATCAAGATTAACCATCCAGTTTTGAAAACTTGTTTCTGTTTCTCTGTACTTGGAACTAAAATAAAATTTACACTGACAGTGAACATTTCACAGTTGCTTCTCAGTCTAAACCATTTTTGCTTATCAAAACCATGTATAATTGTGACCCAGACATCAAGCTGCAACTGTAAACATGCTAATCCAAAACTAAAGGTTCATTACTCACATAATAGAAGACAAGTTGAAGCATTTCATAATGACACAGAATTTCCCTTTTGACTACTTTTGATCTTCAATCTATTTTGGCCTGAGGTCAGCTGGCAAAGAGATACCATAGACTGATTTCTGTGTATGTGTGTCAATGATTCCCCTTTCCATCCTTTGGCTCTAAATTGTCCTAAATCGACATTGACTATGATGATACTCAAAAAACAGACTCCATAGAATTGTCCCAGTACTGGTTATAAATAAAATTTAAGGTTCAAAAGAAAAGAGTTCTTAATACTCCAGAGGAATACTGAAATTGATCCTAATACTATTTAAATATGCATAGTTTAACTGAGTTCATCACCTTTAATTCACTACATTCCCCTTTTGTAAGCATAGAGAAACGCACTGTTTTAGCAAATCCAGATTTTTCTATAAATAATGGATTCTATTTCCCTTTCAAAACTAAACACATTTCATTCTGAAAGACACCAGCCCAGGAAATTTGAGCCTGAAAAGGCTGACCTCTTTCTCTCAGGATAAGSCAGAATCACACAGTCAGAATGTTTATTCATGCAGCACATGAGATAATTAAATGACTCCTTAACTTCTGAAAGTGTTTTTCCCTCTTGCAATGTAAACACAAAAATCACCAATACAGACATGACAGTTCTCTAGCAATTAGAGACAGAGTGTCTGAAGGGAGTGCATACACAGAGTTGGCCAGAATAAAGTTTACTTTTTCCAGCAGTCATGATGAGTTTACTTTAGAGAACTACTGAATAATATCAACACAAGCATGTGGTCCATGCCCAGATACCATAAATCTACAAGAACCAAATTACAATCCCTGTGTGAAGCCTTCCCTAAAGCAAAGAACTGCTGGGCTTCACCACAAGTAGTACAGGTGCCTGGCTGCTGGTGGGCAGAGAGCTGTGCCTCTTTCCAATATTGCTTTTGCAGCATTGCAAATAAAATAATGGACTACGTGACTGTCTGGTGAATGAGCAGCCAAACATGTGTGCTCCTCTTACACCAGTGGGCATATTACAGCAGCCAGGTCCATGCTTGGAGATTTTTGAGACACAGGAAGGCAGATTTGATAGGAAAATACCCATCTGAATATAAAATTTCTTAAATAGCCAACATCCACATTTTTTTCCAGAAGCCAATTCTTCTGTATTATAAGTGAAACAGCAAACAAATTGAACTGAATACTTAAATAGTTGTGATTTAAATCTTGGGTTCACCTTCAGACTTAATCAGCTATCTTTTCTCATTTTATATTGGAGAACACAATCTTCAGTCTCCCTATATGTATCATAACATATTTAGGCATTTTAATTTCCACATTCAATCAGCTCAGGCATATTTACATATTTATTAGGAGAAATGTTAATACAAATCATTCTGTTTGGATTCTATTGCAAGCTTTTTGGGTAGGAGCAATATAAGTCAAGTGCAGCCATTGCTAAATCACTAATAACCTCCTGAAAGCTTGATTTTTACTATTCCAGTTTCATACACTGAAATAATTACAATGATAAAATGAAATGGAACTTTATAAATGGGCTTATTATTCTGATCTACAAATGAATAGAAAACCTTTGAGTTCATTGTTATATAGATTGTAACAATAAAGGATTTTTACTATCATTACTCAAAATCTGAGGAACTTCATTATTTTCTTGAATATAAACCCTGCTCATTCATTTTCATGGACTTGTCAAGAAAACAGAATTATGAAACTGTCACTCAAATTAAATGAACTTAATATATTACTGTCTACAATAAAACTGAATGTTTACCTAGGGAGCTTTTCCTTTTGTAAAGAGACAATRTGAGACCTGCAAGACATTAAAAATATTATTGGAATGATAAGAGAAGGGATAAAGTATAAAAATACTAATATACCTTTCAAAGGAGGTATATAAGAGAAATATTGATCTAATAATCAAGTGAAATATGACCCTAATATTCAAGTTCAGTTAAGCGCTGAGTGCTGGACATAGAGGCTATATATTGTAGAATTGGCTGAACATACTAAAAAACATTCACAAATTTCCAAATTTTGTATATGTACCATATACAAAGTACAGCCCAACATGTGTAGGCTGTGTATGTGACATCTTTTAAATGCACTCACTTAAATACATTGTCAGCAGCAAAAGCAAGATCAGAGATCTGGGTGGGTTGGATGTGGGCTGGTTAGGGAAGGATGATCTGGCAACGACTGACACAGTTCAACAAAACTTATTGTCTTGTTCTTCACGTAACAGCCCAAACTGGAGAGTAACAAGCCATAAACTACATAAAGAAACTGGACATATGAAAACCCATAGAATTAGAGATTATTTAGGTGGGGGTGCTGAACACAGGCTGCTGTGCCTTTAAGGCCATGTTTATGATTAAAAAAACTGGAGGGGGATAATGGGAGAAGTGGTAACAGCTGAGCAGATCCAGGGACCCAGAGGCCTGGCCAGCCACAGCACGGTCACAGCCAAGGTCATGAAGCACATTTCTGAGAAGTTACTCAAAAGAACAGTAAGGATAATAAGGCAGTATCATGGAAGTTCAAAATAGATTTACAAAGAGAAGATCATTACTATGTATGAGGAGAAAACATTGCAATATAACTTGATTTCAAGAAGACTTATGTTGACTTCTGCAGGATCCTCATTAACAAGATGAGAACTGGACAGACTTCTGGATGGTTTGAAAACTGCCTGGACTGCTGGGCTCAAACTCTGGCAAACAGTAGCTCAAGTTGTAGCTGGTGTTCACAGTGAAGCACATTACCCCAGGGATTGATGCTGGGGCTCATACTGTTCATGCGGCACTGTATTTTAAGTAAAGTAAGGACTGCTATTAAGTAAAGAAGACTGCTTGACACACTGAACTGCAGTTTCAACTCACAGGCATCTTTAGAAACTTGAGGACCACTCCGTGTGTCAGCCAGCCTCTCTAATTTACCTAAGTGCACTTAGATGAGTAACAACATTCTATATCCGCAAGTTTCTTGTTTTTTCTAAAATGAATTTAATACAAACTAAATACTGTTTGTGTTTCTGCATAGAGAATAGCTGTGCTAGTGTCTACATCATTATCTAATACTACAGAAATGACAGGATTAGATTCCCTACCTCAAACCAGCAACTCAGAACCACTTGGTAATTTCTAGTAAAGTTTTCAGTCAGTAAAACTTGTTTCCCAGAGCTGTCCTTGATTTATGTATGATTTGAAGTCAATAAAAGGACATGTTTCTGGTGAGTGAATTATTTTATTAGATAAACTCGTTCTTTCTCATTCCAAAGAGGCAGCTAAAATCAGATCTGTAATAGAACTAGCCTTCCCTTGTAGTCGTTAACCACATTTCAGTTCCACATTGGAAAGAAAGAAAATGATTATAAGTCTATAAACTGTGGTGGCATCCTTTTGCAATCACATATGAACTGTCACACACTGAAATCAACCCAGACCAAGTGGGGAAGGAATTAATAAGTTCCTCAGTAAATACAAGTAGATGTTTTATGTATTCCACATAGTAGGCACCCAAACATTTACAAAAAGTGACAAGAAACCTCTCAGAAACTGAAGTCTACTGTGATTACAGAATTCCTCATTCCAGTCCTGTAAATGCTACTTTTACACAGGGTGGAACTGAGGTTCCCAAGCAAGCAACACAGAARCCCAGGTCTTCAAGGACTAGCTCTGGTTTCATTCCATGGACCAAATTCCATTTAGGAGCAGRAGACAAACCCTACTGCACTCCCAAACAGCACAGTTCAGCTTAGTTTCACCCACAGGAATCTGATATGCACCCAGTGATTTCCAGTATGAAGGGAAGCACAGCAAATGGAGACCAATGAATAACTCCACATAAAAATCACATTCCTGTCCCAAATTAAAATAGTAATGCAAATGTACATCAGGAATCCTGTAGTACCAGGCCTGGTTAACAGGTATTCCTCTTAAGAAACAAAGGTCTCCCAAGCTACCATCCTTAAATTAAAATGTTAGGAAAGATTTACAGAAGACAAAGGCAAAATCAAAATTCCTTATAAATTTTTCAGAAAAGCTAAATTTATTCYATTTAAGTATTTTCTGCCCATTTCACAGTCTTTGCTGGGACCTCTCATTGCAGATGTGGGCATTTTTCAGAAAAATAAAAAATCAGTGCCAACAAAAACTAGGGTTTTTAAGAAAAAAACAAACCTTGCACAAACCAAAAACTAAACCAACATTTTCTTTTACTTTGTTGAAGAAATAGAAGGGCCAGATCATTAACTAAAATTTTAATCTCAATTAATTTTCATCACAGAATTGCTGCCTCACATTCCCTTTTCTTCCTCTGTCCATCCAGAAGTGTAGACAACATGCCTGTAACCAAAACCCACATCATTCCCAAAGCCAAACCAAAAGATCTAACACCTGAAGGCTCCCCTCAATCCAGGCAAGTTTCTCAGCTAGCAGGAAACACAAATTTCGTATTTTAAAATCACTTCTACAGTGTCATTTGCATTCAGAGTGATTGCAAAGAGTGCTTAAAGTTGTTAATAATAAGGATCCCTGCTGTTGGTTTATGCTGTTTTACTCAGTGATTTATCATCTTCATATCTAAGAAGCAGAAGGTCAGACTGCAGAAAGGAAATTATTCATTCCAGATGTMATTTCTCCTTCCATTGTCAGCTGCAGAAAAAAAAATTAGCAATTTCTTCTTACTTAAAGACTGCATAAAACGGAACCACTATCCTGTTCATTCAGGTTCACAATAAAATGTGCTGCCCAAAACATACTCTTCTGAGAATACAACTTTGTAAYCTGACTGATCATTCTTCCTCAGTCAAATCTCCAACACATACAAATAAATAATACTTCAGCTCTTTTATTTCATAATTTATACAGAATTATGGAATTTAATAATTCATACTACTGCTAGAGATTATCACATGTTCTGTGACTTAAAACACCAGGGTAGCTRTATTTATTTATTAGTTCTGGTTTGATAATTGCTGTGAAAGTTGACCAACATTGTTATGGTACTGATGGATTTAACAGTCAGTAATCAATCATAATGCTAATTGTATAAAGCAATTGAAAGATGAAMTGTTAAAGCATTAAAACACAATGCTGAAGTGACAAGTAATACATTGTTGCCTATTTTTCTAATGAAGTGGAAGTAATCAATCCTTCAAAGCATAGCACATGAGTCATCCTATTCCTCTTCAAAACATTTTTCATAAATCTCACAAGTTTTTCACTCAATTCAGTCAAATTTGCAAATCTCTCCCTGACGCATCTTTTTGTTCTCTGCAAATGGTGGTCAACAAAAAGGAAGCTCCTCATGCTCATCCAGTTGTAATTTGCTCCATTTTTTCCAGCCACAGACTTGATTTTCCTGATAGGATTATGGGGCATTCCCACAGAAGGTGGATTACAAAGTGAAAGACAAGAYATTAAAATGTCATATCTTCTAGAAGCAAGCAAGAATGGTTTCTGTTTCTTGTTTATGTCACTCCACTCCCCTTGCCAGCAACATCATCCAGAGCATGGTCTCCCTCCCAACTCTAGTTTTRTTTTCCACTCTCCTGTTCTTTGTGGGAGCCAGTTGTCTGCAGTAACAGATCATCATTTTGAGCTGTTATACAGTATTACCCACAAGACTCTTAGTTCTGACAAAGAGGCTTTGCTCATTTTTATGTCTACATTCAGAATATCAAACCAAATTAATTACTTTTTTCTGAAATGTCTCAGAATATGTCCTTGATTTCTGTRCAGAGTGATTTCATCAGCTACCATTAGAAACATAAATCAAATTACATCATGCAAGTAAAGCTTATTTAGGACTTCTTTCTACCAGAGTTATTGCACAGAATCAAGAGAACAAGGATAACAAGCACAATACCAAAACAAAAACCTACTGTAAGGACTGAAAAAAAATGCTATCTTTGGTTTTAAAAAAGACATAATTATGGCAAAAAACACTTCACWGAAGAAAAAGTTTGCTTCATGGAGAAAATTTTAAAAGTTTCCCATGGGAAATAGCACAAATAATTAATTTCATTGGCTTGCCAGAAACTTAGCTTAGCCATTAGGAAGTTAAAACATTATAAAATTAACGAGTCATGTAAAAGAAAGACAGTTGAYATAGCATCAGATTGCCCATGAATATTGTGAAACATCCACTAACATAGGTTTAAAACCAAGTAATCTTTCCAAGGCTGAACTAAATGTTCCTTCTAATTCAATTTTCTACAGTGCTTTGACTTTGCTCCCTAGAACTGAATGTTCAGATACTAAAACAGAATACATTACAAATGTCAGAATTGCCATCACAATATAGTTTTAATGAGCTAGAAATTAAAATACTGGGCTTTGTGAAGCAAAAAAGTCACACCAGCTGAGCTTTCACTGTAGTCTGATAAAGACAGCCCCAGTTAAGAAGTATTGTAGAGAAGGGTTTGACAATAATAGGGATTCCTGTCTGTTCAGCACAATACAAGAATGATGGCTGATACAAGCAACCAAACCTCAGACAACCAGGATAAAAGAGGTGTTGTCACAGTACAGAAGGATATTGAAGGARCAACAAAGTGGAAGACAGAATTGACACTTCCATACATCTCATTAGAACAAAAAAATTTGATTGAATACTTCACTAAATGTAACAGATCTTTCAAACCACAAAGCTTGCASTTTAATTAGTCCTATCTCAAACAAACAAATGAGAAAGATTTATAACCATAGAGAAGAATTATAACACTGACAGCTGATGGCTTACAAGGAAAAACAAATGAAYTGGTCAGGAAACCAAAATGTATCAAGCACTGCCATATGTAGCCATGTATGTACATATGTGCTATACATAAGATGTCTAACATATTAAGCATTTTTCATATTACAAACTTTATATAGTATTATAATAGTATGTTGTCTATAGAATATATTTATTCTATTGGTAATATATAAAAATGCTAATGTGTTATATAGTATGTTAATATTGACAGTATATAACTAATTCTGAATATGCTCTTTCTATGTATACATATATATATATATATATACACACACATATTTTTGCAATGTGAATCAGAAAGTTCTCAGATTCAGAGGAAAACATTTCAGCAGATAGAAGAAACTCCCTAGATCAGCCACAGCTTGTAATGAGAGCGAAGCCTTTGTTTTTCAACTCATAAGACTACAGTAGGTAAAGCAGGTAAGGCAGGTACATGAACATAGATTTGCCATATTTCCAATACACTCTACACATCTGAGGTCACATCATACTTCAAATATTTATACTCCYTTTTTGCATTTATTATGTCTGCATTTAATAGTGAAGTTGCTTTTTCATTTTACTAACATATTGCTAAGACTCTGATCTAAAAGTAGTCCTGTTGTGCTGCCTATAAATGAGGAATGTGCTTACCTTCTTCTAGTTTGCAGTTGGGGAAATTTGTCATAGCGCTAAAATAGCACTTGGAATTCTTGAASATGATGAGAGACCAGTAAACTTCGAATAAAGCTGGTTACAGCAAATCAGAAATAAAATCTACAGCAAAACCTTAACCTCTGCACTGGAGTACAAATGCAACTTGCAGTCATACTTTTTTATACATAAATGTACACACACCARTATGTAAAGTTATATAGCTCTTATCTACAAAGGATACATAAACTATGTTTGTCGTCTTTAAAATCAGTTTAAAATCAGCAGTTAATTAACTTAAGGAGGACTTTGTCGTTGACAATAGCAATGTTTTTCTAATCATACTTTCTCAGCTATAGTAAACAGATTTTTGAGCATTCTTAAACTTCTTTGGAAAAGCATCTTTCCAAATTACAAAATAAGAGCTACTGCAGATACAGTTATTTTTGTTATTCTCTGAATTTCAGCATTGAAATAAAACAACAGAAGCTCTTTGCAAAGAGGGGAAGGGTTACACTTCAATTAAGTGTCTTCATTTTTTTTCCAAGGCAATCCTTTGGAGCCACACAAAATCCCACTCAACAAGCATTCAGTTTTTCATTGAAAAGCATCAGAAACCAAAGCACAATTTAACAAACAGAAAATACACTTTTTTGAATATTCCTACAGACATATTTTTTGCAAGAAACACCGATATGCAGTGTGTAGCAAAAAAYATATGCAGGCATTAAGGAAGGTTCTCACTGAGGAGATGCTCCAGACCCTCAATCATCTCTATCATCAGAGCTGGACACAGCACTCCAGAAGAGACCTCACTGGCGCTGAGCAAAGGGGAAGGATCTCCCTCTTCAACATGCTGGCAGCACTCTTCCTCATGCACCTCAGGACACTACTGATCTCCTTTGTCACAGGGCACACTGTTCTGTTTGGCACCACCAGGAACCCCAGCTCCTTTTCTGCTGAGCAGCTTTGCAGCTGGGTAGCTTTGGCAAATATTGATGCCTGGGGTTGTTCCTCCYCAGATGCCRACTTTCCACTTGCCCTTGCTGAACTTCAGGAGATTGCTGGCAGCACATTTCTCCAACCTGTCAAGGTCCTCTGGATGACAGTGTGACCCTCTGGCATCCCAGACWCTCTTCCACATAAGGTGTAATCAACAAAGCTAGTGAGAGTGCACCCTGAYCCTTCACTCAGGGCATCAATGAGTAAGACAGGACCCACAGTTATCCCTGTGGCACACTGCTAGTTACTGGTCTCCAGCTACAGGCCAAGTTGTAATCAGGATTGCAGTTTCAAGGTCTTCTTTTGCATTGTATATGTAATTGTACCACAGAATGCTACAGATGTCTTGACATGCCAACAGTGCTACTCGTATACTTCATGACAACATGAAGAAAATAAATTTACAGTAGAATAAGGCACAACTTATGGGTATAATTTCTATCCAAGAGTCATCTAATCCAAGTCACTATCCCCATGAAGAGAGCTTAAAAGAATTTGCCTCATCACGGTATCAATATCAAAAATCCAAAATTGGGACTGAGAATCTATCCCTTTTTCTGTACCTATCAAGCAAAGCAACTCTAGCAGCCTAATTTTTCATTAGATTTTTTTAACCCTCCTCATCTTCTCTTTGCTCTTCTTTTTGTATCTCCAAATTCCTGTTTTCCTTTGCACCTAGCATTTATCCTTCAGAAGTCAAATGCTTTCTTTTGTCCCACTTCTGACTGTCTCTCATTGTACTCCCAAATTTCCCATCTCCTAGATCTGCACATATTAAAAACCTCACTTGCTTCATGTTACATTCAAGTATTTGGATATCTGATTAAGGTCATCCTGTGAATAACAGGTTGTAATTAAATGGATAACAAATTTTGAAGCCAAAACCATTGCATTAAATAACACTTTCAGTATTAAGCAGTATTTTGTATGTTACTCAGGATGCAAAGTAAAATGTCTTCTCATCTTTCTTTCTCTCTTCTACATGTTTCATTAGCATGACCAGTTTTTGACAGCATTTTTCTCACATTCTGTACATTGCTGTGTATTTGTAGAAACGTAGGATGCCAAAACCTGCTGTTTATAGTCAATGGATTGTATCTTAAAATCAGAAAGGAAGACAAAACTTATTCAAACACCCCAAATGTCTAACAAAGTTGATCACTTGCCACTACTGTCATCAGTCCCCTTCACCACCYGTGGTCCCTTAAGCAAAGTTTAGATTTTGGGAAGATGGGTTAGAGGAAGATGTCATGCCACTGCTGCCAGAAGTCTCCTAGCTGTTACTTGCCACGTCTCAAAAAAACCTGTGGGTTTTGTAAGCTGGTATTGGAGCTGGGGACAATAACTCAAGCACGGAGGAAGGTTTTCTTCCAGAGCAGCAGCAATTTACCAGCCATGTCAAACCACACAATATGGCCTGACAGGGCTCTCCCACTCTGTTCACACATTGCTGAGTGCCCACTATAACTATTTAAAAGCTTGGCTTGCACCAGATTCTTAACAGAGCCTGAAAATCTAGCAGGCAATTATATAATGGCTCAGGGAGGGAGGAAGAAGGATGCTCKGCCCAATGCTGCCAGCACAGGCCACACAGCCACTGACAGAAATTCTTTTAAGTAATTTCTTAGCCCAAATGACACTGATGAAGTGGAGTTCATGGTGCCATGCTCACTCAAGAGCTGGCACTACTCATCAGTGTAAGCATATGGCAAGCAGAACAACACTCCTCTCTGAACTGCTGTTTTGCATCACAGATTGAGGGTCAGGAATTAAAACGCTGGGTTAATTTTGGATCAGGTCATACACCGAGAAGAAATATWAAAAAATACTAGATATAAACCATGAATTTAAGGTAGATCTTTTATTCCAGCTGTAGCATGGAATTTAAAGACTGATATAGAAGTTTGATTGGTTTTGAGTGAAAAATGCAGAAATATACAACTGAAAGAGAATGTTGAAATGTGGCCAGTATATGAAAAAGCCATTTACCTGATTACCCTCAGTGGGGACAGTAGTTTGTGGGTTTCCTTCCTGGATATTTCCCATTTACACATTTTTTGGGAAATATTTTGTCTCTGAAGGTCTTTCAGATTTAAATTTTACATTTGATTATTTAATGCAATTAGGTCCAAAATTACAGAAATGGATAATAGAAGAAACACATGCTACAAGAAGCACTGGTTTGAGAAAGGAAAGAGAAATGTAAAGTAAGAGAACCATAGGCAAGGCAAACCCATTTGGTTATTCCATTCAAGGGCTTTTCTTTCTAACATTTCCTCTTGAAAAKAGAAATGAGCCCAAATAATGGCTTGAGATCCCGCACACAAACACATGGCCCACAATGGAGTTGTGGTTTTGTGGGGTTTTTTTGTCCAAGGATTCACTTACTATATATTTTAAATTCCTTAGCCACTTTAACGCAAACATGACCAAAAAAAATTAAAGTTTACTAAGTATTGTTACTTGAGGAGCAGTGTAAGGGATGGACAARTTTAAAACAACATCAGGGAAACATYTGCAACCAAGCTTCAAAGTTTCAGTAAGAAATAATAAGGTCTATRTATTATTACCATACCAATGCACTCCTTAATTTTACAGTATGTGCTATTTCCTCCACTACCACTCATTATTGCAGTAATCTATTAGCAAACTCCTGGTAAAGCCTGTCTGTAAACAAAAGAGCAGTTCCAAATATTTGTGTTTTTACAAGGACTGGATGCAGACCGGTATGTTACAGTTCTATTCTGTATYACTAATACCCAGACCTTTCTTATTWACTACATTATTTCAGTCATACAATAAGCAATTAGATGAATGTGAGGAAGACAATTAAGAAGATACACTTACTAAAAATATTTCCAGAAGCCCTCTGACACACGGCAAAAACTTTGCCTTTTAAGAGACCTTGGCTTCATTGCTAGCACTAACAGGTGAAAAAAAMCAACATATAACAAAGGAATGATACCCATTTCTCATTCAGCCCTAAGCTGCTCCSTAACAAACTAACAAAGCTTTAAAGAGGGGAAAGAAAGAAGCACAAGCAGCACAGGACCTTGAAGGTGAAAGCTGCAGAGCGCACCTTCAGCACTGTGATAAGGGTGACAAAGAAAAGCAAGGTCAAGAAGCAGGAGGGCATCAGCCTGTGTCAGAGAGCAGATCATGCCAGCCCAAAGAGAACAGGACCATACAAGCATAAGTTATTAGGACTAGAAGGTGAAGCCTCCTAAATAGTGCCTTAATATACCTCAGACGAGTCAAGGAAAACATCTGTACAGCTATTAAGGAAATACAATCTCAAATAAAACCATTCTAATTTAGATGTTACTGATATTACACTAAATGTTGCTAATACTGCTGAGAGACTGTGGCAAATTCGTGATAAATGGGGGAGAAAAAAATCCCTTCAGTAATAGAATTATAAATTGGGACTAGAAAACCATCAGAAAATATAAAATTTAAGTGATTTAGATAACTGGGTAAAATAATACTGYGTGAATATCTAAAGATATTTGTTTCTTTCTCCTTTTTTAAAAAGCCATAAACATGCTTTGAGAAGAAAACATGAGAATGTAGCACTGTCATTGGAACATTTGGGTTCAGATTGCAAAAGCAATTCAAAGAGCACCAAAACAATCATTATTTTTCCATTATTTTTRATATAACTTTTTAAGCCTTATTAAAAAAATATCACTTATGAATGCAAACTGAAAACACAAAGTACTGCAAAGACTGCTAGCTGATGCAGAGAAAAGGACAAAGAAAAGACTTTTCTGAAGAACATTTATTTATAACAAAGCAAAAAATGTGTATGCAATTGAAAAGCTAACAGCATACTTTTCTGTTTAAACACTCTCTCATGTGGGTTCATCACCTATAAAGTTTAACTTATTATAAACCAACCTCAAACATTTGGATGCAGATCCCTGGTTAATTACAACAGGGTTTATGATTTTTCAAAAGATGTTCTACTTTATCTTTTACAAAATCCTAATATGCTAAACAGTTCCAAATTGCCACATTGCTCTAGTATTAACAGATCAAAAAGAAACTTCTATTGACACCRCCCTGGAAAACAGTGCCATTTGATTTGTCTTATTCACTTACTTTTTAAGAAAATGATGAAAAAACCCTAAAATCAGAATTGTATGTATTTGTATTCAAAGCAACATAAAACAAAGAACAGAATGATAAATCAAAATCTACATAAATATTATTCTTCTGAAGTGAGTAATTGTAAATGTRAAAAAATTTCTCAGTTTTCAGACAAAACTAGTGATGTTACACTGATATACAGGCATTGGGACATCTCCACAGGAAGCGGTAAAAGTTTGGATGTTGCAGCATCTTGAAATTTCTAGTCTACAGTAACAAACCAAGGTAAGACAGGTTCATAGAAAGCATATTTGCACAAATATTTCTTTCCCTCATATTATTTTAAATATTGGAAAAAAATTGATAATTTTTTCTAATGAATAGGAAGAGTCAAATTAAAAAAAAAAAATTAGTGTATTTTCAACAGGGAAGTATTTCCTTGAATGATCTATTTGCACCTACCATATGTTTTTGCTTTCCACAAAACTATCATCAACAGTATTTTCTGGCATGCAACTTGGCTCACATTTTCCCTCCTGGAAACAAAACCACACCTTTATGTTTCAGTTTATTACAGAAGATGCCCAAATGTTCTCCTGTGAGTGCACATGTAACTCTCAGAAAGAAAACAACCTTGATGGAAACGATGTATTATGTATGACAGTGCAGAGCTGGATATTCTTCCCACAGTTCTGGGGGAATTACTGGCAGAATTTCTTTGCAGATGGAGCAATACTACAGCTGTCCTTTATAAAATGAGAAAGTTTTCGATACCAACCATCCCCATTCTCATTTCCCTTCTGTCCTATTACTCTAAGTTAAACTGCATAAACAGACATTTTAAAGACACATCAGTAGGACTGTTTCTCAGCCTTGTCAACTTTCTTCACCAAAAACACTTCAGCATTAAAGATGCCCTGTATGGGCTCAGAACAGAGAGACAACGTGTAAAATAATAGATTACTTCCATTTGAATTAAATATGAAGAAAAACTTATGAGTAAATTCAGACAGATTAGCTAATTGAAGAGCAACTTTTTATATTTTGACTGTTAACGCCTACTTTCTGTGATGGGATCCTTATTAGAGCTAAATTTTCATAGAAAAAACACCCCAATTCACACATCTCCTGTGGTGGTGATTCATCATGCAAGCTGCTGCCTCATGCTTGAACATTGACAGTGGCTGATATTCCAGAGTGTCAGCAAAAACATTAAAAAAAAAAGAAAAGCCACAGCTAACGTTCAGCACTTAATGCTATCACTGATGACGAGCACCTCCCCATCCCGAGCATGGCAGCACCACTGGCTCTGACCCTGCCCCTCCAGGCCCAGGCAATCGCAGCTTTTATGATGGGATTGGTCTCTGACCCAGATACTGCACTGATTATTGAAGCTCTTGCTTGGCAGGAGTAACTCTGACCTACTGTGCTAATAATTTTGCTGATGGGAACTAATTAAATCCCAGACAGTCTACACACTCTCTTTAACCTAGCTGTTAACAAGCTTGTAATGAAACTTCAATCAAGTCACACTGTGCCCTGGGTAAACAAGCTTGTTCACACACGCACGTGTGTCTACAGTCCTGTGGAATGAGTGAAAGTAAAATAAAAACAGGGTGAAACAGACTGAAGTGCCCTGTGTTTACATACGTCTCATCAGTGACCAAGATAAGGATGAGAAATGAAAGTGGCTCCATTTCTACCTCCAGGGCACTTCATACAGGTCAAGTTAGGACAATCCCAAGGAGACCTGAATCTCAYAGCTGTGTAAGTATATCCCTTCTCTGCATTAATGCACCAGTGCTATGGAAACACACTGAAATTTACCCAATTAAATACAAAAAGTGTTTATTATAAAATCTCAAWGATTTGAAGTAATTTGATATCCATAGTTACTGTTCAAACAGACTAACTTCTAAAGATATTAGAAAATTGGGTGCCTAGAGTGAAGACTTGCATATACATTCATGTTAGAATAGACTTGGTCACTTAGATGATTCTGAAACAATGTTTGCATCTTACTTATATGTTGGCGTTACTCTATGAACCCCCAGGATTCTCAACAGCCATGGCTAAGACTTAGAACTAAATCTAACAAAAAAAATTATCTCCAAATGCTTCAGGTTGAAATACAAAAATAAAGCTGAAAAYAGAGGAGGTGAGGGGGCATTATCATACATGGCAAAAAGTCCCAACGTACTATACAATATTCTTAGTAGGAAGGAAATTCCTGTGCACTCTGTATGMATGCATCACAAGTAATGGACTAATGTGATCAGGTTAACAGAGAAAGCAGGAGGTAACATCACTGTGCTAATCTTCTCCTGCTAAAACACTCCAAAATTCAGAATAATCAAACAGAAAAWAATCTTCGTGGATTAGAACAATAAATGTTGAAGAAAAGCATGCAGATTGATTATTCTTCATTTCTCTTTGACAATGTTGAGCTTCAGCATGGGAGTGGTAGCTAATGCCATTTGAATGAGGCAAGTTCTGAAACAGCAGAAACTCTGCAAAAAATAGCCTGTTAAATTAATCAAAATATCACATTTTAAAAGATTAACATCTACCAGATTTCACTAAAGGTTTGTGTCTGGTTCTCTGAAATATTAACTACATGTACACAAACTTCATGACGTAACTAAAAAGTTAGATTTCTGTGAAAATTGAAGACAAGTCTAAGTCTATAACTTGTATTTTGTTCTGTCTAATACCTATAAACTGACAGCCTGGGAGACACTCTAAAATCTTCTATGCTACTGGTTTGCCTCCACCAGACTCACCTTCACTGGACGCAGACACTTGGCTACATCACGTACTTTTACCTCCAAAAAAGAGCACTAAAATTAAACAATCTTAAATCAGGCACTTTGACCTTTTCTGATTACTAGTGTCCACTCAACCTTTCCAGGATGAATGGTAGATATCTTTGTCCCAGACAGTTTATGCAGCAATCACAGTACTTCCCCTAAGTTAGATAAATTAGGCGGTCACTCAACAGGGAGAAAGGCCAACATCAATTGCAGCAAAGGTCACTCAGTTCAGTTATCATGTACTGTATTAAATTGTCATCAGATCTGAACAGCAATTTCATCAATAACCCATCCAGCCAGAATGWCTGTGAATGTTTGAAAGCACACCCTCTCTGTGGGGGACAGAGAGCAGTCAGAACACTCACRTGTATCTGTAAGGCAGGGATACGAAAGGCCACAAAATAAACACCTGAAGGGAACAAAGGCTCTCATCCACCAGGGACGAAAGAAGATGGAACACACACTGAAAAACTAATGATATACAGAATAGAGACAAAGAATAGTCTTTCCCATAGGACTATGGATACCACCCTATCTGCTACTACTGGAGAGTTCAAACTACTTCCTTGAATCCTTGCCTCTCAAGTTTTTTTGGGTGTTCTAACAGTCACTCCGGGAATACCCTGCTCTTTCTGGCATTCTAAAGTACCTGCTTAGTTCTGCTGGGACCTTTTCACCAGCAAAATGCAATAGAAGAAATACTTACTGGAAACTTTAAATAAATAAATATGAATTCTATCCAACCTCTGACACTGAAAACTGTTTTCTTATTTTGATCCAGTTACTAACAAGCTTTGTAATGTCAATAAAAGCCTCTTAGCTTTTACTCTAACCAAGTCTTTACATTGTTGAGGAAAGCATTATTTAATCATTTTAATGAAATTAAAAATACGTTAGAAACTCTAAAATCCTAATAAATGTGAAGCATTCAAACATGAAAATTTTATGCAATGTAACATTTATGCCTTGTATGTGTTCGTATTATGAGGAATGTAATACATGTAGCCTGATTCCATACAGATGTTTGTTTTTTGGTTTACTTTTTTATAGAGATACAATTCATTACTTTTATTTGTGCAACTTTGCAAAARAAACCAGCAAAGTTTATGCATTACCAAAATGCCAGAAAATGCCATGCTTTTATTTTGCATTTAAAGTCCYGGATTGCTAACTGAAAATACTCTTACATTTAAACAATATTCATACTTGGATGTCTCATATTTTCAAATAAATCTCAATCTAATTTTCAGACAATCCATCCTGAAAACAAATATGAATGCCTGAGTACTTGCAGATGAAATCTATACAGTCTACTCAGGAATCTGCAAAGTAACAGCTGGTGCTACAGCTGTTACATTCAATCAGGGAAGACAAGCAATACCATATGGCATGTTTTTCTAAAGCAGTTCTCAACACTGAATATCCAGGATACTATACTTAGGGGGAAGAAAGAGGGAGTTGAAATGCAACCATTACTAATAATTAGTCCAACCCATCACAAATAGTTACCAAAATGATTTGCCATTAATAATTCCTTACTGAGGGAAGGTTGCTCAAAACAACAAAAAAGAAAGTCTCATGTAAGCCTTGTATTTATCGTTTAAGAATCACTTAATTACTTTTCACTATGTAAAACAGAGTTATTTCTAAACACCAGGAATAAATCTAGAAAGTATCATTTCAGGTTGCGCTTTCAAGCTGGAATAGCATCAAGAGCTTTGAAGAAAGATAGATTAGTTCAGAAATCAAAATTTATGAAGATGAAATTAAGGCTCATACTTGAAGGCATCAAGGTATGAAAAAGGAAAAACACCTAAAAATACAGGTTTACTCAGGAAAATGTTTCTTTTCTTCCTGTTACCTAGAAACTTTATTTTTCACAAAGAACAAAATACAAACTTTTAAAAAACTGTCAGGAAGAAAATTTTCTCTACACTTTGAGAGAAGAAGCTAGTTCTGGTTGACAGAGATATGTATTTATAGAGATCTGATTTTATCTCTATATTCTGAAATGCAGTTATAACAACCTGTCACCAAATCCACTGAACTAATGGCAGAATACACTGACACAAAGAGAACACATTATATGAAAACAACAYCCTGAGAAAGTAGTATTAATAGTGCTGTGAGCTTTACTTATAACCAACCATTGCATTGACAGCTTTAACATATGTGCTTCTCAAAAAAAACAAAAACAAAAACCCCACAAATCTTAAATATACTTTTTTGACAATGTACACTCTTCAAAAATATACTTTTAGACAGTTTGCTCCAAATGTTCAGAAAAAGTTTAATACAAGCAATAAAAATATTACATAATATGTAATTAAGCTGAAAATCCACATGAAGGAATTTCCTTATTTAATAMATTTATTGCAAAATACAGAAATTTGTTTCCTCATTTGGGCTCAGGTCCTCATCTTTTATTAAACAAGGCTAGTTGACCTCCCTTTGAAAACTGTAAAGGGCTTTTGTGCAAAGTGGAATAAAACTGTCATTTTCACAAATGAGGATTTTAAAGACATCAAGAGTCAAGTACAACAATCCAAAATGTCAGCAGCACTAGCTGCATTTCACAGCAACATTTACTGTTCCAAAGAGCACTCTTTATGACAAGTCCACTGAACAGGGTGAATCCATCTGCCCCACTATTAGTCCATAGCTAAGAATGGAGCAGATAAACGCCAAACTTTCAGTCTGAGTTCACTGATTAAAGATCAAGTCTGGGACCATCTGCTGAGTTACAATAATCCGTCAGGATGTTAGAAATCCTGACACTGAGAAACAGACAGCAAAGATCTTTCTRAAGAAAACTACATTAAGTAATTCTGTGGCATCACAACAATGACAGAGTCATTTCCAAGAGGCTCCTTAGAATCACCACAAAGAATTTAGGAATATTCTAAAAACACAGATGCACCAGATTATACCTGTGAAATATGTTCTTACAAGCACATGAGTAATAATAAAATAGTCTAATAAAAGAAACTTAATTACACCAGGCAGAGCATAAATATTGCATTTCAAAATGCCTTATCCAATTTCCTGCTGGTAAACAAACTGCCAGTGTGAACAGTGTTAGCCAGTGTGAATAGTTGGATGGCAGTGAAACTGCAGGCAATCTTAGAGCTACAAGAATGCTTATACATTTGTTACATCCCYGCAGCAGAAGGATTGTTTACCTTTCCAAATTGTACTGAAAAGCTACATAAGGATACTAAATTGGAAAAGCAAAATCATCTTAATATTTCACAAAAAYAAAGGCTAACCAAAATTATCAAAAAATAATGACTTAATTACTAATTCATCAAAAGGCATTGCACAAGCATGACCTTTAAAATCAAAATGGGCCTTGCTTCTGTGCTGCTGGGATCAATTTCTGTATCTTTACCAGCAGATTGATGCATTATTATCAAGGCAGATAAAAGCAGCAGCTTRGAATCATTCTGAACTGCCTGACTCATAAATGGCTACCATGAAGTAAATTTCAATTTGAAAGCTTTTCCATTATRAAGGTTTTTAAACAACTTGTTCTCATTTTGAAACTCTTCTTGAAACCAGTTATTTTTAAACACACATAGCATTCTCTGCTTTGGAAACAGAATAGCTGTGAAAAGCTTATTTAGACACAAAATCATTGCCAACAGCCAAGCCATGGGTACTCATTTACCAGATTTCAAAATTATGGGTATTATACTTGAAAAACTTAATTCACAGAGACTTTRTTATTGCAAGGAGTAAATTCCTTTTCACATACACTGCATTGAAATTTGATTTTTTTTTCCCTACAAATCCAAAGCACCTCAGAGGGTAAGAACCACATGAGCAAGTAGTAATTTCCACTACCTTAATTCCATAGAATATTTTTCTTGGTAGAAGCAAAAGGGAGACAGAAATGGGCTGTGCACATAAATCAGAAGAACTAAGTAAGATCTCGAACCATTAACTACAAATGTACAGTAGCTGTAAGAATTATCAAAAATCTACATTAAACTTCCCCCTCACCTAAAAAATACATCCTTCATWACAACTGAAAAATTAAAGGATGCAGGAATATCTTATGTTAATCTAAAACTCATATATTTATTTTCTTACCAAGTCTGCTTGATAAAGCTACATTAGCATTATGCTCAGAATAGATTCTAACAGGCACCCATATTCCTGAAAGATAAGGGAGTTACCTTTTCTAAAAATTATTCTAAACCAAGAGGAAAAACTGTCACTTAACTAAACTTCATATTCTGCTTCCAGCTCTTTCTGATTCAAGGATTAGGTGTTATTCCTTAACTAAGGCATACAGGCTAAGCTACCTAATAGCCAAGAATCTTCCGAAAAGGGAATAAGATCAAGACACACCTCATAGCTTTTTTTTTTAAAGTAGATTTTAACATGGTTGTTCAAACACAAGAAAACTGGCACTGAGCATTTTTTCTGAATGTATATTGTGTCAGCAACAGCAACTAAGGCATATTCCTTGAAAAGTCAGGTGTAATTCCAACAAGACAGAAAAAAGTTTAAGCATGCCTCTGTGATGGGAAAAGCCCCATCATTGTGATCCATATTAAAATTTAATGGATGTAACAAAGGAAGTCTCAGTGTATTGAGCTGCATGAAGAAAGTGATAACACAAAATACATACTAAAGAAGATTATTTTTTTATTTTAAAAATCTAAATTAAAATGCAAAAAGAAAACTTCCAGGAATGTCTCATGGAGACTATTTCCTCCTTTACTATCCCATGAAAATGATGAACACTTGCACTGTTACCTTRAGACATGACATTAAATTCACAGGAGATAAATGTAGATTAGGTTGGACCAAGAAATTTTATCTTCCCAATGGAAAAATCAAACATATGCACACTGTTATTACAACAGTTAGGTAAACCAAACTTCCTCCTAGAAGATTCAAATTTACCTCTCTCTTGACTGTGATGAAAAGAAAAATTCACACAGTTGTTGAATGAAATAGAATTAGGTAAACAGCAAAAATCCCTGTTAAGAGATGGTATAGATATGTGTCATATATTGTTTATTAAGCTTACACTAAAAGTTTCTCACTTTCCTAAGAAAGTGAGGAAAAAGCTGTGATCTCTCAGATCTCTCAATGTCACAGACTGGATGATATCACGAGTATCACATGTGACAAGGTGGCTCATACCCTGGGAAATAGAGCACAGCAAACCACTGACAGCTTTATCAATTTCCTCATCTGGCATTCCAGGTTATCTTTGAGGCCCCAGGCTCTAGAGAACAGCAGCTTTCTGAAGCACCAAATGTCTCCACAGAGGTAGCTGAATATTAAAATCCAGTTTGGCATTGCCATCATGATGTGCYTGATATCCAGGGCTTGTAACTTATACAGATCTAGAATATCATTAACAAAAGCACCCAACTGGTTCAAGCTTTGTCTTCCAATTTCAATTCATCTTTGATAAAAATTTTTAGATGTTGACAGCATGAGATAAATAAGACCATCTTCATGGTTCATCTTTCTCTTTGGAAATACATTAACACAATGTGACAAAAAGGATGAACCGCAATTTCTTGATGCAGGTAGAGGCCTATGGCAGTAAAAACACATTTCTTCTCCAGAATACTGAGCAGTTATTGAACAGGCAGCAGGAACAGACCCAGGTCACAGCAACAAACCTCTCATATAGCATCCATCAGCCCACTGAAACAAAAGAAGGGGAGCATATGGAAGTGCTAATAAAAGCCATGTGAGAAAGTGGGATGAGGACCTAAAGACTATCAAATGGACCAAAAATAAATGGAAAAACAATARTCATAGATTATAGATCTGAAAAATTAGTAAAACCTCTGTATTATACAAAAACCTACTGTGTTTTAAAGAATTAGTCAAAATGTTTCATTTCTCATCTATCTGTACTTGACATAGAGTTCAATATATTTAAGAAAACAATGCATATCATACCAAACTTATGGCAACTGAGATATCAGAGGAAAATGTCCACATGGTAGTTTTTGACTTTTCTGTTTGTGTGTGTTGTTTTATTCTCCTTGGTTGTTATGTTGCTTTTTTTTATTAATAGGTTCTGCATGAAAAAACTTCCACATGCTTCATAACTTTATTAAATAAGCGATTAGGAGTAAACCCAGTGAGTGGAAAGTGTATGTATTTGGGCAATGATCACATTTCAGAAGGAAGTAATTCTCAGCCTGAGGTTGGAAGTCACATTAAACCAATTAGAGTAACCATTATGTAAATGGCAGGTCCTGTGCTGCTTGGCACAGCACTAGTCAGTGGATTTATCAGGAAAGATTAGACTTCATGAAGCACAGTTCAGCTAAGTCATAGCTGAGGGGCATGACAACTGACAAACTACACTTGAGTATCCTAGCCATGAAGATAAAAAGGATTAAAAAAAAAAAGCAAACTACCTATAGTGTGACATACAAACAATAGTGTAGCCTTTCTATTACAGTCATAGAAACTCTACTGCTTAAAATATTTAGAATAAATGTAAAGCAGAAATTAGGAAAGACATGGCAGTTTGGGAAGAAATAAGAGAAAAGGGGTTAATTATTCAGCCTCATTAAATTTTTCATCAGAAGCAGCAAACTATCATAGCTTGAGCATTTTCTTTTTCATTAGAGTGCTTTTTAATATTGACATCCAACCAATTATGTTCAAACTAATTCCCAGAATGCTGTGAGACTGTAGCTACTTTCAGAAGTTTTTCCACATTAATGAACTGTATTATTTTTTCATTAGAAGCTCCAGTGTGCTCTGAGACATACAAAGTGGGGAACAGAAAACCACCCTGAATAGAACATATTCTCCAAAAAGTCTTTGGCTTTCTTAATGAATTTCTCTCTTCAGGGAGTCTTCTTCATCTTTACCTTAAAAATTCAAAACCAAATGCAGCACTTCTACTTCAAGTGGACTCCTCCCTTATAACCAATCACAGCAAAATATGTGAACTCTGGGCCTAAGCTCCAGACAAAGGTGAAGTTACAGAACACAAAAGATTTTTTTTTTTTTATTTGACATGATATCTTTTATGGTCTACATTCCAATTTATATATTTGGGGTTGTTTCATTGTTTTTTCAGATATGCCTGACAAGATTAAACTACTTTAATAACATTCTGAAGATTTAATAAGCCTTAGCTAATGATAGCTTGTTACTTTTTTACATACTCTCAATGAAAAAAACCAGTTAACAAAAAGGCATTGTATTATCTGATTCATTATACAGCAAGCAGGGCATCTTTTTTATGGCTTCTTAATATATTTTGTCTTTTCTTTCCAAAATAACTCTCTCTGGTAATATTTGCATAAAATGTGATGAATGTCTGTCCTAAAGGAGAGTGAAATTGCAACACAGAATTGCATTAGCAACTAATATAGGCATGACAAGACTGAAAACTAATTCTTTATTCTTCCTTTTAACATTTTCTCTTTAATTAAATTGCACCTTTTCTTCATCTCACCTTCTCCTTAAACCTATATTTTGTTAATAAACACCTGCCTCTAGTTGTGCTACTTATCACTCTCATGGGATTATATACAGAGGGTATTCCATACACAGAAATGAATAAATAAATAAATAAAATTTAATAATAATAATAATAACAACAAGTTTCTGGCTAGTAGTTGTGTCATACTGTCTGAGAAAMAATATACTTAGAAGGACATGGGCTTATATACAGGGAAGTGCTTTTAATGAACTAAACCTGCAAATTCACAAGGCACATTCACAACCTTTGTAAAAGATACATAAGTTACTTTACAAGCAAATTATCTACCATCTTTCTTAAAATGGCTTACACCAAATAATAGCATCTACATGTGAACAGCAAAAATATGTCATTTCATCTGACACACAGGTTCACTGGTTTGTCTCTTTCTACTCTTGAAATAATGCTCTTACCAGTATGAGAAAACCCATTTCTTAAATGAGAGTGATGAGGACATTATGTAAGCAACAGATTGTTCAAGAGACTTTTTCTGCATGCATGGCAGGAATTTTTAGTTCACTGAATTGTCACTCCATTTCTATCCATCAATTTCCTTTTACATGTGAGGCTTCAGCAAAATATACCTATTTTAAATACCTACTTCTGCATCCAAAAAGTAAAATCTTTATTGCCCAATTTTGGCTTCTGTGGACCCTGACCCTTAAACACTATTACTTTCCTGTTAAGAGAGAAACTAAGCAGTATACATTTCAGAAGAAACTATGAAGCATGTAATCTAGAAAATTCAGAGACTTCAAGAGAAGGCATTTACTACACATCCTCAGAGCAATAAAATTAACTTCTTGCAGAGTTAGGATAAAAAAAGGCAAAAAGTGATACTACCTCCAAAAACAAGTTGTACTATAGTTTTACAACAAACTCACAATTTTAAATTTATTCTCATCAGATGTAATTGGCAGTATACCTGATAGAATAGCTCAAATCTGTACTGTGACAAAAGAACCAAGACTCAGTTATAATCAGTACGTGTGCTCATCACCAGGAGTTCTTCCATAAAGCTTTTAAAGTATATTTAACATAGAGGGGAAGAAAATATAAATCACCTATACAAATCTGTCATGAAATGTACTTTTTGAAGTTTCAGAGAACACAGACAGTAACATTTTCCTGCAGCTCCCTACAAAGACAAAGTACAGCACAGAAAATRACCTGAATTTCCCAGCTTTATGGTTCAGGTACCCAAACTACTCCCTAGGTGTTGACATCCATATATCAAGATGAAGTATGGAGAGTCATGAGTCATTCATCCATGTCAAGTTAAAGACTACAAATCTTCCTTACATGCTCTGTCACTTTATCATTCTTTCTCCTCTTCCTTTCATTATCTCGTGCATGGCCCCAAACACGCCTCACAGGAATAAGTCAGTCTTTCCAATGCTGCCATCTAAAAAGCAATGCTGACTCTGAACTTCATTTAGGATTACAAAAACAAACAAATAAACAAGGAAAAAAAAAGTTGTTTCAATGACAGCCTTCAAAGTATAGCTCTTAAAAATAGCAAGCTCAGCAGCCATGTCATTCACCCTCTTCCTCTAATCCAGGAATTATTTGTATGAAAACCACAGGAAAATTAAATCAAGCAAAAAATTCCTCACAACGTGTATTTGATTAAACCACCAGTAGAACACTGCAAAACAAGCAAAATTTTACACAACACAAGTGATCTTTTACRATAATCAAGCACATTCATATGAAATTCAAAGCCAGAGTTTTGCTACTTGCAAGAAGAAGGCATGACTGCTATATCTGTGAATGCAGAAACGCTAAGTAACTTTTACAAACACACCTCCTCTCCCAATATCTTCCCCCAACAATGAATTTTGGAACTTTCACCCATAGGATCAGCTTTCCAAGGTTGTTTATGATGTTATTTTCTTATGAAAACAATTCTCTCCTCCAGTATCCTCTAGTATGGCATCTTGATATCAGCTATTTGAACTGCTTGATGTTATTTCGATGCTCATTTAGAATGTTAATAAATTATCTTCAGATCTTTGTAAACAGCATCTTTAACAAGTCGTAATTATGTTGTTTTGCATAAAGCTGTGGAACATAGAACACCAGCAAACGAAGATAATTCAGTTGGGCTAGGCATTGTACAAACAGAAGTCATTATAAAACAATCTCTCTCTGTTCTGTTCTCTATTTCTCTAATGGCTCAGTGGTAAAATAGCTATTCCCCAGCACACATAAGGAGAGTGATACCATTGTTCACCAATAAAACATTTCATTTTGCATAATACAGGAGGTAGAAAGTAATAATGTCTCCCATTAAGAAATTTCTTATTGGATTAGTGGATGTCATCAATCTTAAAAATGTTTGTCTCASTACATCAGAAACCCTTTCCAATTAGTACCCTCAAACTCACTCTATATAATACACACTGCGAGGAATGGTCACACAATCTCTTTCTCCCTCAAAAYACCTATGGAAATCTCTCACTGGTATTTGGACATTAGAAAGCTTGCTCTCTAGCAACATCATTCACAATGGATCACAAAAGAAATCTCCACTTCAGCCACTCAATAAGGCCTGCATCTCATGGCACTCCTCCCCTGAATTCACGCAAACACACCAGATTTTCCTTCTCTATTCCACAGACATGAAATTKTCAAAAAAATCTTAGCAATGTTCACAAAGTACAGAATGCAATTTCAAAACCTCCGGCTATTGTGGTCTACTGATGAATTTGAGCAATGTCAGCAGCACCAAAACTCAGAGTGCTAATTAATGCTGAGAACGTGCTGATTGCAACAATAAATGGCTGTTGGATTTTGTTTGAAATTCCAGACACTGATARGTTTAACACTGTACAGCACTCACATGAAAATGGTAAGCAATGGGATTTCCTAGGGGAGAATAATTTGTGCTAGCAGCAACAAAAGTGCTTGCATTTAATTTGACTAAGTTTTAATATCTACATAATACAGTTATTTAAATTGTGATTATTTAGGAAAACTTTCACCCAATAATATGAAATTTTAGGATTTCTCTATATGGTTCTCTCTTCTAATTGTTCCATTACTTTAGTGACTCCATATATTTTTTCTGCCTTACTAGACAGAAACAGACATAAGAAGAAAGAGGAAGCCATAAATAGAGGCAGCCAATGCTACTGCTGCCTCCCACTGTGGGCTCTGTCAGCCCATCATCTTCTCTGTGGTGCTACACAAACCCACCAGATCTCAAACTTCTGCTACTGAGAATTTTAATATGTCTCTGCCCACCTAAGGAACCCACCACTTTTTTCAGCTTAACCAGTCTATGAAAGAGAAACAGTTATTTTGACTGGACATGCATCCAGAAAAAAAAGCATTCTGCCCTATTACAAAGAGAGGACTTGTTTTTGAAGAGACCACAGAAGAATAGAAGAAAAAACGACATGTGAATCCAGGACACTTCAATAAACAGGATAAATATATGTATTTTCCATTATCCCAGAAATTACTTACAATACAAAGTTTAATGCACAATTTAATTTATACCACTGAAATTTTTTAATACTGTGCTTTCTATTATGGGAATTGGGCTTTCTGTTAAATCTGGAGTTAAAAGTTACATGCTTGTGTTATCTGAAGAGCTCAGTGGACATGCAGGATAAAAAATGACATCAAGTGAAATAGGGAACTGTAAAGTTAAACCCTGGTCTATAAGGTGTTAAAAAACCTGAACTAATTCAACACTGGATCCCAGCCTGCAGAATAAAACCCATAGCTTTTGAGGCATTCTCCTATTCCAGCACCCCTATGAGCTGAGGGATTGAGCTGATCCAGTTAGCATAAGCACTTCAGGGCACTTGCTAAAAACAATCCAGACATCCTCTGCTACCAGTACAACACTACCAACTACAATTTTTKACTTTTCTGACAGCTTCAAAATGCCATCCTCCAAGTGAAATCAACCATTACCCTAGCATATAGTACTTGTTTATCTTAACTAGAGGTTTATAATATCAGCCACACTTTTCTATTTTCCTACTTCAAATATGGCAAAGTAGATGTATAAGAAAAAGAATTTCACAGSACAACATTTTTATCCAAACACTTAAATATTTACTTTGATTTTGTTAAATAAGGACAGAATACTAAACAACATTTATAAATAATTTCCTTAAAGAACCCATTTTCTGCATCTCTGCCAAACATTCTGTTGCCAGGCTGYGCTACAAGTCTTTTGCATTAATCAAAGACTTAATACATGCTTTGCAAAATTTCTTTTGAATAAAATATCTAAAAGGRTATTTTATAAATGAGGGCAAAGAGCAACAGTGATGAACATGCCTAATGAAAATGAATATGTGCTTATTCAAGACCCAGATAGACAAGCCCTATTTGACTACATAAAATCAGATTTAACTGGGAGATGACAGCAAAGAATGTGGTTGCTTAGATGCACATAACAGAGTGTGCAATAAAAGTGATAAATTCTAATTAATATGAATTTATGCAGTGTATGTGTAACCAACACTTAATCAGATTCTGTCCTGGAGGATCATTTATATTTAGCAGTAATGTTTCTTTAGCACATTTTGCTTGAAWAATTTTTATTCTTTGAAAAGGTGATAAAATACAGTTTTTCTTAATATTCCTTTTATCTTATTCTGTAACTGAAGACCAGAGAATCAAAAAAATGAATCCCCCAAAACACCTTTTACAATCAATGACAGTTTAAAAGTCTTGACAGACCTCTCTCCTCAAGGATATGCAGGCACCAGCTGAAGTTCACCAWGCCATAACTAGGGCTTAATTTTCCCTTGAAGAGGTCCTCACTGCCCTCTTTCATCATCATATATGAATTCCCTTCCTGACAGCTAGGCCTCAAGATAAAACATCTTKTTCTCATTTAGCATTTTCCCTAGCATCTAATTCTCCTCTTCAGATCATTTCTTCATAATCTCTTTGAAACCAGGAGTTTCCTTGTTACTGACACAGGCTTATCTGTCTTCAGTCTCAAGGTGCAATTACTGAAAGGAGTCTTTACTCAGGTTTTAAAAACAAAAAAAAAAAATTTAAAAACCACCAAAAAGCCAAACAAACCAAAAAAGGAAGAAATACTGGAACAAATAGGGGAGTTTCACCTATGTAATGGAACAGCTCCAAGAAACAAGATGATACAGCCCTTGAAAGGCTTGCTTTAATCAGAGGTTTGGTTAGGTAATTTTTCTCTCTYCTTCTTCCCTTCTGATAATTCCTGTCAGTGTGTATTTAGGTGCAATTTGAAATGCCTGCYGGATTGCCAGTCCTAGGAAGGACTTCTGTCCTCCTCAGGCATTAATATGAGATAGGAACACTCAGTGCAGTGAAAATAGGACAGTCCTAGGGTCATACAGAGGGAAAATAAAATAGACTTTTTATTCTGTGATTTTATGAGTTTTAGGCACCAAAGATGTTAGAAAAGGAATTTCAGAACTGTTGAAAATCCCACTTTTGAAACMAAACCCTTAGAATGTAAAACCTGACAGGGATGCAATGGTACAGATACTGCATTTGCTGCTCTCTATGAGTAAGTAGGAAACCAAGAGACTGAAAATCAGAAGAGTATTGAGACCCAAGTTCATATCAAGCAGTGAAGTGTGATTTGGTTACAAGATCCCAAAGTAACACCTTGAAACAGAAAACATTTGTTTATAGACTCTGGAACTAGGAGGCTTTGTGTAGCCCCCTTGCCAAGGTAATGGAACAAGAATAAATCACATAACAGATGATGCTGCCTGAAAAAGATCAAAAAGTGATTAAAAAGAGCTCTTGCCTGCAGAGTTTGCAATACCCCTCTGGCCCCAGTGGAAACCACCTGCCCYCTGGTCTCACTCCAGGCCTCCACCATCCCAAAAGTACCAATGATATTCTTTATGTTGCCTACACACATATTATTGCCTTTCCTCTAATTCTTGACTGCATCAAAGGTTGAGTAWGTTATCATCTAAGAACCAATTTTCATCTAGGAGACACAACACAAGCAGGAAAATATAGATTCTTAATTGTTCTCTTCAGGAAACAATGCCTTTTTCCTCTTTSCACTTTAATTTTAAAACAGCACTGTTACCCACAGAAAGCCCATTTGAAGTTCTACCCTTGACAAAAAGAAGAGAACATGTCAAACTGCAATTGTTATACCAAAGACCAAGTCTCAGTGTCAACAGCYGCAGATATTTCAAATAATTCTGCAGAGCTACACCAATCTGTACTATCTGAGATCTGATCAAGTCTTCAAAACAAATAATAATGGAAAAGGCACTGCCTGCCTCCTGGATTTTTGTCTTATGACTTCTTTTGTTACAGAGATATTAATCCAATGCTGCATCTTCCACTTCAAAGGTGCCATGTGCACTATTTCAAGCTGCTGGAAGATGCAATTTTAATGTGATCAAATCTTGCTGATTTTGTGCATTTTTCAGTAATTATTCAGCATATAACATATATATATATAGAGAGAGAGAGAGGGAGAGCAAGAGAGAGAGACATCTCCCTCATAATAACTGTAGGTAGGCATTACACCCAATACTGACAGCACATCACAGATCAGCATGTGAATTCATTTAACAAAAACATATGAAGGAGAGGGTAGGAGAAGTAAGAGACAAATGGGGTGAGAAGCACCTATGCTTAGTCAGTTGTGTAAAGGAATGGTAAATACATGTCCTGCATGATGACATGAGAGACTAAGAAAAATATCCATCTCCATGTAAAGGGAAAAAAATCAAAACTGCATGGGTGTCTTCATTTAGGAATCAGYAGTCATCACATTGTTCACTGCATAACTTACAAATACAACAACATCTTAGCCCATGATGGACAGCATCACAAGATTATAAGGTGTCTTTSAATATGAACATCAAAGAATGAGTGAGGCTGGAAGGGACCACAGTGGGACATCTGGTCCAACCTCCCCACCTAAACAGGGTCATCCCAGAGCACACAGGACAGGATTGCATCCAGGCAGTTCTTGAATATGTCCAGTGAGAGAGATTCCACAGCCCCTCTGGAGAGTCTGTTCCAGTGTATGGTCATCTGCACCATAAAGAAATTCCTCCTTGTATGCAGATGGAACTCTGTGCATCAGTTTCTGCCCACTGCCTCTTGTTTTATTGCTTGGCAACACTGAGAAGAGCCTTCGTCCAGTCTTGACAACTCCCCTTTCAGACTAAGTTCAATACTATCCAGCAAAATTCTAAAGCAAATCATAAAAGTTAAGGTAGAATAAAAATGGTATTTGAGAAACTCACGGAAGTTCAATGTAGCAGTGTAGAACCTGAAGGAAACAACTGCTCACTGCAAATTACATCAGTTAAATCGGAGAAAGGAAATTACTCATGAACAAAACATGCCACTAAACATCTTTTCAACATAAATAGTTCAACACTTGGCAGTCTGTGCCAGCCCCACACCAATATARTCACCAGTCCCCAGTTTCACAACTTCTTTTCCATGAGTGGCTAAAAGCTGCTGCTGTCTAGCTCAGATCATCAACCAGATCCACACCATGACTCAGCTCTGGGAATCTTGCTGTTTCATCACTTTGCTTTAGCTTATGTTAAAAATCCAAGATGGCTTTCCCAGCGATCACACAAAATGAACCAGCTGTGTATTTGTAACCGAATAAAATGCATACACTTAGGTCTGCACAGAATGGAATGAGAAAATTTGGTGAGAAACCTAGTTCACTCACTTGAAGCTATAATCAACTATGCTCATTTAAATGTGATTCAAAACTGTGAAGGTCCATTAAACACACCAAAACATCAAATACCCATTCTCTCAAGAGATCAAAAAAGTAACAAAAGCCAAAATTTCAAAGCAGTTTCAGCTGGAGAAGTAAAAATGACTCAGTGATGGCACCCATATCACAAGATGGGTGGAGATTAGAAGGCACCTCTGGAGATAACTTTTAGCTCAACCTCCCTGCTCAAAGCAGATTATTCACAACATTGTATATGTTGAATGAAAGATAACTAAACCCCCAAATGGTTAAACTGAGTATTGCAATAACCTCAGATTTTTATGGCAGCAGACAGGAGGATGGTAGTAAACAGGAAATCAGGTCCTCTGAGAGCTTTTCATGGATTGAAAGCAAGCACTTGAAATTTGAATTAGAACACTCCTCCCCTCTTTCCAACAAAACAACAACAAACAAAAAAAACCCCTTCAAACTTCATAAACATAAGAAAACATAAAAAAGAAACTATTATTATATAAAACAAAGCATGCCTCAACTCTAAACCTCATAGTCATTGCAGATTATTGTCAAGGGCATCCTTAAGAAAACATAATGCAGTAAAGCAGTATARAAGACATAGAGTAGACATTATTTCAAAAACCTTTAGAAAAAAAAACAAGACAGATGCAAGTCATGAACAGCACTTAGAAAACCTGATGACAGACTAAATTCAATACAAAAATAGCATAGTTCTCAAAAAATGGATATAAGAGGTCCCAAAGGCCTATAATCCAGCTAATTGCCTTGACAAAGTCTCAGCCACGTTCTCCTGACCTCTCTCTCAGAAGGAGAAGGAAAATATCATCTGAAGTGCATGAGCTCACTACTGTTCAGTTTTGGTTTTCTCTCTGATACTTTAGCTGAACTCTGAACATCCCATACTACATGTCACCTCAGACCACTGACCAGCAATTCTTCCAGTTCACTTTCTAGATCCTCCCACAACTGGAGGGAGGGAAAACAAAAGAATTCAATACACAAGTGAGAAAAAGAGCGTAAAAATTTAATTTGGAGCCAAACACAGATGCAGCGCCTTATTCACTGCATCTTGCCTTTCATCATCTTAAAAGAGCCACTCTTGTTTTTCATTACTTCTTTTTCATCTTGTTTCCATTTCATCACTGATGTTATGGCTGCAGTATTTCTTACTGTAGGCAAAACAGGCGAGAGATGTCACAGAAGAAAAGATGAAGGCAACAGCTASCTCTTCATAAGGCAAAGTAATTGGATCATACCTGTCCTACACAAAAGTTTCTTAAGAGCAGTCTTTGCCAGGAAGGGAGAAAGGGGGCGAAGACAAAAGCCAACACCRTTTCCTTGGTGCTGGTTTAGCTGACATGACTTCAGAGCATGTGYACCATGTGCAAAGTAAGCGGAGTTAAGTCCATAGCAAACTAATTGCACGTGTTCTTAAGTAGTAGTGCACTAGAATTATTATTATCCTCAAACTACGTTACTGTTTTAACATTTTTTAATACAATCCATTACACTGTTAAATTGAGACATARTAAAATGCTGGAGGAGAGTTTATTCTGCTGATGCCTAGCAACTTAGGGTAAATGTGAAATGCTTTATGAAAATGTTATATTATTACTGCACCTTTCCATAAACCTGTGCATATTTATCACCTCTTTTTAAGTGTGTGTTGAACATTTACAGATCTGTAATGGAACTGTAAATTGTTTTTAATTTGTCTACAGTTTAAAGGGAAAAAAARGTCACTGTCATTGTGTAACCCATCTTGCAGTCAGAAGTGAAAGTTGCAAAGGATTTTCCCTTCTTCAGATTTCTCTTTCTAGTGTTATTGGAAAGCTTGTCTTCTTGTTTAAATGAATTTCCTTTTAATCTCCTCTCTGAGCAGCTGGATAGATGGAGCCTCTTAAAAAATTCAGGATATCACTGTAATTGTAAATTGATCTGCTTCTGTGGCAGAAAGCAGTGTCCCTCCATCTAGGAAAGAGACTGTCTTCTCCAAGTTATTTTTCAGACAAATGATTAATTTGCAATCTCTTCTATSATTGTATCATCCTTTAATGAAAAAMCACTTTTTAAACAAATCTACTACTTTTTGGATTGTTTTGTTCCTGGCAACATGCAGGAAAGTAAGCTAACTGCCAAAGCCAATGTGAAATATTTTCCAGTCAGAAATTTTTAAATTTCCTAAATGAGAGTTTGATTCTACTTACATATGAACTGCAACTCTATCAAGACAACTAACTAAAATGCATATATTCATCACTGCTTAAGTCCTGAATTAATGTAATATATTAATAGACACAGGAAAATTCCTCACTGCTTTTTAATGCAGAGTTAAGGTTGAAATACTGTTATGACCATGCAATCTTTAAAACAGACACGTAACTCATTAGGATCAAAGTAGGGGAAATTATCCATCTACTGTGGTGCTGAATCCACATAGCCTATTTGCCTTTGGCTCTTTGGTTATGAGATCTGGCATCACTTGGATTATTTCACCTAATCCATCATTAGCTTTCACGTGTCCTATATACCGTGGAATAAACCTAAATTTAACAAACCCAACTCCCCATCAATTACCACACTGAATATATTACATGTCAGCACAGGACACAAAGATTAGATGTGCTGAATCACATCTTTCTTTGTGGAAATTCAATATGTTTAGAGCACTTTTAAGGATGCTGACTCCAATTGTAACAATTGTTCCTTCTCATTGATGACAGACACTAATGCTCTGACCTTTATGTACAACATAGAGCTGCTGAACAGAACTAAAAATATATAAGAGATCCCAGTAACAGCAGCACAGACTAAAATGTGGAGTTTTTTTAATTGCAATATTTGCCTGGATGGTGGAWTCCTGTAAGATGACCTATTTTCCCCCTATAATCCTGCCAGTAAACATTAGTTATTTAGATTAACTTTCTCTCTCCACACACACAAAGCACACAAAAAGGTCATTACTTACAACAAAACCTCAACACGCTGCTGTTGCGTTATCAGAGCACCCTGACTTACCGGTCTTCCACAAATACACCGACGAAGTTTGAAATTCACTTTGTGCACGAGTGTCCCAGCTCGCCAGCAGCATCAGCAGCATCCCGAGAGCCGCCCCGCAGCGGGCGGGCACGGCGGGAGCCCCCGGCCCGCGGCGGAGCGGAGCGCTCCCCTCGCTCAGCCCCATGCCGCCGCCGCCCGCAGCACCGCCACCGAACCTTCCTGAGACGATCCTCCCCTCCTCAGAACTGCTTCGCGGGGAGAAAGGGACCGCAAAGCTCTCTCCCGCCGCTGTGCATGGCAGTCGGGAAGGAAAAGCTGTTTAACACCAGGGAACAATAGAGTCCTCGCTGGCTCCGGCGGCGGCGGCGGCTGCTGCAGCTCCTCGTGCCGGTATGGTCGCTGCTCCACGCTCTTCCATTCAGCGCTTATAGCAGTTTTCCATCAGCTAAAAGCGAGACAGCTGTCCGCAGGGGGCTCCAGCTGACTGAGCAGGTTATCTTGCTCTGGGAGGCAGCAGCAGTCATTTACACCAGCTGGAGAGAGTGAGAGACAGAGAAACAGGGATGAGGAGAAACACAAATAGCCCGGCGCTGTAATCTCAGTGCAGAGAGCGACTGCAAAAGGCTGGCTTCCCAGACACGTCTCTCCCTGGAATATCCCAAATGATACACACAAGAAGAAAAGAAGAAATCATCATCAGACATGCTTCAGAAACRCAAGTCATTCGACCAGAACAGATATAAACAGAACAATACATAACAATTAAGAGAGCATCAGATATTTGTCCTGGTAATACTGTGTGCACTGCATTAACCATTTTGTAAACAACAAAAAAATAAGTGATTAGACATGGATTGAACAGACAATTAAGACCATATGAAGGCAAATTGTAGAAAATGTAGAAAAAAAKATTTAAAAACACTACCTTGTCTTGCATATATTTATCAAATCTATTTCAGGTAATGGCATACAGCTATCTGCTCTGAGGAAAGATGAATATGTGYGCATGATAATGTGTATGTATGTGTAAGCCTACCACCTCTGTGGTAGATGAAGTGTGCACATAATATATAACACAAGATAACATCCTTTCTTATCCAGCAAGTATGTACACATATATACATGCATAAATGTCAACTGTGTAATTTGAAATAATTTGAAGATCAAGTTATCAATCATTTTACATATGAAAGTATGCAGGCTACATTAGGCTGTCAAGATGGTACAAAAACGTGGAGAGAGACAAAGCTTTTTAAATAGGGATCTTTATCTCTCCCACCCACTAAGCAGTGAACAGACACTGTAACAAGCCTAAAGATTGGGCTTCTGACACCTATAAACTARGAAGCAAATGAGGAATTTTAAAGAAAACCAATATCATATTCAGAAAGTTACATTAAAATTGCAAACAAAAATACACAGTAAGAGCACAGGACCCAGAGTTGAAAAATGATGGAGCTATTGTTGTTTAAAGAAGAAACCTTCAGCCAACCTCTCTTGGGACGCCTGTCATTTTGCACAACCTTCCCAGACTCAGCCTTTTCACATGCATTAGATTAAAACCAGTTGTGATCAAATAATTCCCAAGTCCTTGCCTGTTTAAATATTCTGACATCAGAGCAAATTAGCAATGTTGAAGGTTGCAAATTCGTCTTTGTTTACTTTCCACTCTGTTACGCCTCTAAGAGGGAATTAAAGGCTCAGGGAGCTATAGCACCATGAGGCTGTGATTAAGAGAGATAAGCAAGTGTGGATTACTGTTCCTCAGCTGTTGAAAAACAGGCAACAATCAGGAGATTATAGGTTGATAAGAGATACATAGAAAGCCATGATCTTAACAAATTTATAGCATCCTGATCCAGAACTTGTACCCTCAGCAAAAAGCACTCCAGGAGATACATTTTATCCACTTCTACATCAGGCTGTATTAGCTTTAGAAAGCATGGTTTCCTCTTCAGCCTTTGCCTTGTACTAGAGAGAACACTGATATAAACCAAAATTTTTTCTGAGTTCATTGATTTACATCAATTTTAARGGTACATCTGTGTTTAAATTAATCACACGCACATTATTTAACAAACTGTGCAGAGGGACTTGGGAATAGTCGACATAATAAAAATAATGCCAGYTTCACAATTTATGAAAAGTAGGATTAAGAATCTAAGGGTTTACAGAAGTCTTAAGAACCTCAGGAAATCTACGACAATAGCTGTATTGACTTGCATACTTAAAACATATGTAGCTTATATATTCCTTTGAAAAATTAGACTAAACATTGGCTTTTCAGCCAGAGCTATGCATGAGAGGAAGACTCAAGTTTATAGAGAGAGTAGGGGAAAAGGCACCCTTTTCAGAGTTATTAAATACAATGGATTCTATCTGGAATTTTTAATGAATGTATAAAGAAAGCCTCTGAGAATATTTTGTACGTGACTCAGATCATCTGGAAACATCATCAGGGAACAGATCATCCATGTAGTTGGCACAATGAATCAAAGTGGGTTTTGACAGCAGAACAAAGCAGCATCATGAGAGAGGGCAAGCACATGTACACAAACACTCAAATATTTTCTTATATTTGTGCAACTATAGAACTGCATATTTCAAAACCATTAAAATATAGATTATCAAAGTGAAATATTTTCACTCTACTTTTCATGGTTTTACCATTTTATCAGTCACAAAATCAATGAACCATAAAATAMTAATTCCACTTTATTTTTTGTCAGAAGATATAGTGAATTAAAATTGTTCAGAAATTGATCGCAGAGACAAAATGTAAGAAATATTTATTATGCAAAAGTATTTGTGTGTCTGGGAAAAAAGAGGATTTCTGAAGAGCTGGTTTTGGGACTCAGTTGCTTATGCCTTACAYGCACTCATCTTTTACTCAGGATAGGGAAAGGCCAGTGATTCCCCAGGCCTAAGAGTAGGCTGGTGCCTGAAGACAAACCACCAACAACAACCTCACCAAACTAACTGCAGGAATTAGACTTCTCAAACAAGAGGGAATAWATCCTGATTTTAAGTTTCAGTGGCTGTCAACATGCCTTTCTGGGAATGCTGTTGTTAGCCATTTCCASTGTACCTGATGCCCTATTATCCTCTCCCATTTGCTACAGTGAACATGGGACCTCCCTCCAGTAAACAGTGCACTATTTCCAGCCTACTGGCAATCTTCTAATATAGCCTTAACAATCTTAATTTATCAGTTGTTTATGGCTTAGACATTCCCAAATATATRGTTAAGTACTTCTGAGAAGAAGCCTTTAGACAAAGCATAGAAATAAACTACAATTGACATTAGTATGCACATCACAAACTTAATAGTGCAATTGTTGCTCCTTAGAGCACCAACCTATGAGCCTCAAGAGATAGAACTMTATATTTAGATGTAGGGGTGGCACTTGGGGGTATGGTTTAGTGGTGGACTAGGCAGAGGTAGGTTAGTGACTGAACTCCATGATCCTAAACATCTTTTCCAAACTAAATAATCCTATTATTTTATTTGAGGCACAACAACTACAAGAAGTCTGTAAACTACTCAAAAAAATCATTGAAAACTTAGCAAATTTAATTTCTCTTCAAAAAGTATGACTAACCTCAAAGATCTTTATCAAAATGACAAAGTGTTAGTCATGAAATATTCCGATAACTTTGCTCACATTTCCTAGAATTAAAGAGTTAGGGAATGACAAAGTATGAAATACCTTTTATTTTTTGAAGAGGGAAATGATAAGATACATATTTTAATATAGAATCAGGCTGGCAGTATTCCTCTGCTACCAGGCAGTCCCATGCTCACACCCTTCTCTCTATGAAAAGCCATGAMTCAAAGCTTCAGGATCATATTACCTTATTTCCTGATGATGCTGTATTTYTACACATAGTAAGGCCAAAAAGCATGCAAAGATTACTAAATAYATACACACATTTGTTGCTAGAGTAAGCAATTCACAACAAACAGCAATGCTCAGCATCACTTTCTTCTGCCTTCAATTTCAGACTGGTCAAAACAGAAACCTTCAGAGAAGTTTCAGACAATTTTTATAGAACTATATAAGATCTACAGAGTTTTACAAACTCTACAAGTACACTCCAGAAAACCATCTCTGCTGCATGAGTACCAGACTAGTACCAAAAACCCTCCAGAATCAATACTAGAATAGCCCAAATTCTAAAGAGTGAAAAATGTTTTCTTTCTTATGCAGAAAAGTGAAAGTCCTCTTCATCTGAACTGTGCTAGTTTTGGTTGATCTCCAAGAYCTTTCCCCACTTCTTAGGTGTGAAAATAACAAATATTGCCAAAAAMAACTAAGTCATCTATCTCCTATTCATTTAGCTCTATGGTTATAATGAGTTTATCAYAGCAAATGCCCACTGGATAATAGAGTACCAAATATTTCTGATAAGYATTCTAAACTTGTAACATGCTGATCTGGTTCTGTTGCCATATGAGGTAGGATGTCCTTGGATATATCCATTTCATGGGATGCAGTGACATGGTTGCTCCTCTAACTTAGAGAAGTTAGGAAGGTACAGTGTGTTCCCTTATATGTATATTTCCTCGTAATATCCATGATCTAAATAATTCACATAACAGTTAAAAGAAGCTTTTGTTCTTTTCATGCCCTGACAAACTCATGGGCCAAAAATTCTAGTTCTGCACTGTGTGAGAGGCTGACATTCATGAAGATATTTTACTACAGTTGCAAGCATATTGTAATAATTCTCTTCAGATGGGACCTGCAAAAATTTTGTTAGATATTGAGTACTTCAGGATGGAATAAGCTGCACATGGCTCTTTTAATCTTTGCTGCACAACATTAAGAACTCTCTACCAGATTCAGAAGGAGTCTCTTATTTTTCTTTATRGCAATGCTAAGGATCCTAGTCAGGGAAGCCACAAAAATATGCCAAAAATAAAAAAACTAAAAAAAATTATGCTAATTTTTCAAAATATTCCTACTCCAGTCTTTAAGTCCAAAATTGCACATGCTATGCAAAACTTGCAGCTGAAGTTATTGTTTAGGAATCCTAAACATATGGCCTCTAGGTGTCACACTCGACCAYGTCATGCTATTGGAAATTTCTATTTTGCTTTCAAAGCAGGTAAGAGGTCTTGATTTTACCCTTTCAGGGTTTTTATGCCTCATCCCCTTTGTAAACTTGCAATTTTTTAACAAACAAGCAAAAGCCACCCAGCCTCCTTCACACAAGTAGTACTATTATTTATGGTATTCCCAGAAAAACTGTTTTTGCAAACATTAGAGGTATCACAATGCCCGTCTGTTGAATTTGTTTCATTCTTTTAGATCATGGATTTGGAGAACAAATTATGAACTTTAAGAGTTATATGTGTGAGCTCAGAGAAGTAAGAAAGCATTACATGTACAAAGTGACTGGAGTATATTAATAATGCACACAAACTCTTMAGTGTTTCCAGATTACTCAAAAAATTGCCACAAGCCAAAGTTATTTTTGAAAAATTATTGAAGATTCTACTTACATGAATGATTAGAAACATCTCATCATCTAGTTCTGGTTTTATAAATTCTTTTCTTTTTTAAGTTAAGATAGCAATTCTTGGACTGATCTTTTTTTAAGGTTTTCGTTTTATTGTTTCATTGTACTGGAGGGCAAAGGGTGGTGTTTGGTTGGTTTTTAATATATTTCATACCTAGACATTTTCCTAGTCATTCCTTCATTGGTATAGGGTGGGTTTTTCAATTGGAAAAAAAAAAAAAGAGTAGGCAACAAAATCAACATCCTTGGCATGAAACAGTCACAGAAACCAAGTATTCTTTGTAAGGAGAGGCCCCTGAGGTACAGCCAGGATGTCTAGAACTGCTTGCTGGGAGATCAAGGTAGAAGAATTCAAGTAAGAAATCAATGAATTTATCAAGGATGACACTCAGCTTTGGATCAAGATACATGACGAAAAACTATATTTACCATCTCTGTTTCCAAGAAAAATGTTAGTTTTGACTTGGTAATGTAACCAAAGGCTACTGGACTAAACAGATCAGTATCACGGTGAAATGCAATGGTCCAAGAACTGAAGAAGGTCAGATTAAACTGCCTAATTTTACTTTCTGGCTTTAAACTGTGAATTAACATTGTCCTTTCTGCCCAGATTACATTGGCTTCAATGCCAACCACATGAAGAAGATCCTATACAAAGATCAGAACTGACTGGGAAGATCAAAACTGGCTCCATTACTTTTTCTCAATGAAAAAGGGCAAAAAAAAAAAAGCATGAGGGAAATGGTGAAATTTTCACTTAAAAACTTTTGGCAACCCCTGTTTTGGGGTAAAAACATCATTTGTGCTGGGAATGATCAGTGTGGTCTTCCCATCACAACCTCCAAAGAGAAGCCTGMACAACCTAGAACTATTGTAAAATGCAGGTTCACCAACGAGGGGAGAGAATATTGCATCTGACTCCATGTTCTCAGAAGGCTAAATYATTACTTTATTATACTATATTATATTAAAGAATACTATACTATTCTAAAGAATACAGAAAAGATACTTACTGAATGCTRAAAAGATAATAATGAAAACTCATKAYTCTTTCCAGAGTCCCAAYATTGGCCCTAATTGKSCAATGAGTCAAAACAACTCCCACCAGAATCCAATCAGGCAATCACCTTTGGGTARAYAATCTCCACACACATTCCAGACAAGCACAACACAGGAGAAGCRAATGAGATAAGAATTGTTTTCCYTTTCTCTGAGGCCTCTCTCGYTGCTTTTCAACTTCCCAGGAGAAAAACCCTGGGTGAAGGAATTTTTTCAGAGAATGTGAATGCCACACTAGAACCTCCTCTGTAATTGTGATCCCAGTATACAGTTGCTTACAGAGTGCGAGGGGAAACAAAATAAGATTGGGTACAAAAGTGGAACATAATKGTGGCCTCTAAGTCACTAGGATAGAAAGCTTGGAAAATAGTGATAGAAAGAGCCAAGAAAACAGGCTGAAATCAGGATAAGAAACCTAACTGGAGGGGAAAAAAGACTGCAAGGAAGTAGGGACAACCAGAATTTGTGTGRGTGTGCTATATACGGTTTAGTCTTTTAATGCGTTAGTTGTGGATCTACAGTTTGTACAGGGTATGTGAAACACACAGAATGGAGCCTTTTTAATCTAACTTTAGTTACTTCAGTTTCAGAGGGCCCAATAGGGACTTCACTAATGGACAAAACAAACCAACCCAGTTGACCACAATTGCCATTTACTTTTTAACTCCAAGCTCATTATACTAGATTTTCCAAGAGGTAACCAAAATACAGTATTTTAATGGATCTTTCCAAGTCAAATCTGTTCCTCCAGGGCATGCATGTACTTTTGAAATTTGTGTTCCTAAAATCAACAGGAACAGCTAGCCCCCATGTCTAGCATGAACTTAGACTGAAAATAAATGTTTGTCTAGACAACAGTGTCACTGTAGAAAAATAGTAGTTAAAACTCATAGTTTTAAATGCAAGTAAGTAAAATTATTCACAGGACCTGAAGCACAGGCAGGGAGATTTCAAAGACACAATGGAGAGGTAAGTACTGAAATCCCTGGCAAAAGGGGAACAGAAAAAGAATGAAATAAACAAAGAAAATCAGTACCCATTATTGCCTTTGAAAATCCTCTCCAGGGAGAGCTTAGTAATATGCACATACCAAATCACCTTAAACAAAAGCCACCTTSAGTCAATTTTAAAGCTTTTCCTTATTAAAATCCTATTGATTGATCATTCTTCATCTAAATGTCTGACAAGCCAATTTCCATTTTCAAGAAGGGAAACATTGGTCTTCTTTTTCAGGCCATAAATCACTCAAACATTCTGTTATCAATTCTCAAATTAGTTAAGTAATACAAATTAATAAGAAAATTAAACAAGGCTGATTTCTTTAGTGAGTTGTTTCATTGGTGCAGCTTTTTTTAACTTAACCAATACATTCAGTGGTTTTCAGAAATGCATAGACTCAGTAGTAGTGACAAACATAATATAGGTGGAAACAGCTTTTAATAACTTGTTAACTTCTTAAGAGTCCTAATTCAGCTGGCCAAAAGTACAGCTGTGTGTTTTGTGCTGGCTTCAACAGATCAATAAACAAGAGGAATGTAACTTCAGTAAACTGATTAATGTATCTCACACCATTACCACACAGGGTAAGTTGAGGTGAGATTTAAACCACTCTAAATTAATAAATAAGGTTCAATTGGGATTGCTAACTTAATTAGCCCTAAGATAGGGCTAACTTAATAAGCCCTATTTTATCATTAATAATACTGCTTTGCAGAAACATAGGTTATAATTGAAGTTACAGCCCTAAATATGGTATCTCAAAATAAAGCCTGTAATACTATACTAATATTGTCATAAAGCCTCTGCAATACTATCGAAAACTTCACAAGTCTGTCCATCTGTCATACTTCCATCATATGGTAGTTGCTTTAACTGGGAGATGGAAGGCAAATCTGTTCCTACTGATCAATCTTGCTAGTGAAAACTATAGGTCACTCATTAAAGTCAACTCTGGAGCAAACTACAACGCAAAAAGTCAGTCTAAATAAGGAAGGTCACAAAGTTAGCAAATTCTAAGTGCATATTAATCAAAGCAAGTTATCATTTCAGAACACACAGACTGCAAAATTCTGAGCTGTGTTAACAAAAACTCCCATTCTCCTAAGTGCTGTCTTTCCTTCCTCCTCTGCTGCTGAGCACCATCCTCACCTCCATTTCATTACACCAATATTTCTATGGCAAAATAGAGCAAGTAGCCAAACCTGTGCACCAAGATACCTGATATCATGACTACATATAATTCAATTTTCTGCATRTACATCCAATGCATTTAATATGTTCTGTGTGCTGCTGAAAAATGTATCCTAAATTATCAGCATTAGCATTACAATAAAGCCTCATTAAAAAGGACCAAGCTTAAGGTGATGTGACACTTTCAGGATGGGAAAAACCTTCATAAAATTGGCATCATTGCTTTTCCCTGTGATGACAAAAGACAATATAACATGTTTTCTCCAATCATTATTACATTTGTGTATCTGAAAATGGAATTAAAAGTTTTCCAATTAACTGTTAGTGTGAGCTCTGGTACTTCCACAGGTTTTCCCCACGAAAYTCAAAACTAACCTTGGTCTAAATAACCGACAGTGGCATCTATACACTCCCTGCATAATATAAGACAGCTTCATTTGACATACTGCTCACTGAAGGAAGAAATGGTGTGGAGGAGATTCTCAGTGACTGAACTATTATTGAAATATTATAGAAACCTGCAAAGCAGTTGTCTCTAGATCAGCATGCAGTTCAGTCGTTACCATCCAGTTAGATGAGTAGAGCATGATTTCCTTTGGACAAGGAAATTTAATTTCCTCAGATAAAGTGAGGTGGAGAGCATTAAAAATTCAAAGTGTGACTTTGAAACCACAATTGAAATGCTTGAATGATGCTGAGTTCAGGTAAAACAACCTGAGTTCAGGTAAAGAGATAGACATGATTTACCAGGGGAGAGGAAAAACAAAAAAAAGATACATCATGTATAAAGCAGAAGTCAAACTTCATATAAAAACCTTCTTCCTAGATGTATCAATAGGAAAAAATAAGATATTATGCTTTCATTTTAATGATTTAAATACATATAATAAAATTAATATGTTAACTAGATATATAGATAAATACATATATTAAAATTAATATGTTAACTAACACAATTTATGTCAGCTTAAATTCTCTTAGCCCCCATATATAAATACAGATACAACACACAACTTCAGCTGTCTGACTGATATATCAGTGCCTAAGTATAAGGTTACTTTTCTAAGACATCCCACACAGTGAAAAGAAAATAGCAAATTTTGCAATATGTTGCTAAAATACTCTCACCACCAGGTCCACCTCCACCCACTTCCTGCAGACATTTCTACATATGCTCAAATATTAATTTCTCCATCAGACATATCGGCTCAGAGGTATTTTCCATCCTTAAACATGCACAACAGGTATTTCTAGTACTTAGTATTTTTTCTTTATCAACTCCAAAACATAATAATTCAGACTTTCACACAAAGAARTAAAATATATATTCTGCTTCCTCCAAAAGCTGTTAGAAAAGCATTATAAGCAACCTGCTTTGGAAACCTTGGAGGATAACTGAATGTTAAATCCCCAGATCATTTTAGTCCTTTCTTCTTTCTACAGATATACAAGCAAAACCATAACAATGTAGAAGTTCTCCCAAATCTGGTTATTGTRCATGGTCTTATCTAAAGGAAGTTAAATATCTTATGGTCTTTGATTACATCTTAAATACTGAAACTCACTGAATAGCAGGGCACATTGTACCTCAGTAGGCCTTAAGGAGGGTGCAATTCAATAAATTCATCTCCTGTAAAGCTACAGGGTTGCCATAGCAAAGTAATATACTGACAGGATTCAGGAAAGAACCATTATGTCAAACACTTTAAACATGCATATGCCTACACCAAATCCCCTCTCTGTCAATAACTGGTTGACTGGCAGTCAACAAAATGCTTGATTTCCAACCTTGTGAATCAATTTATTTTTTAAAATATAAAACTTAAATATATTGAGTTATTTGATTGCAGTGGTCTCTGAGAAAAATTATTCTTGGTTTGCAGATAGGCAGTTTGACAGGGCTTCCTCTAAACTCCCTATACTTAATTTTCATATCTGAAGGGACTGGTGAAGTACATTAAAGGTTCCCTGCTTCTGATAAGAGTTCAAGCTTCCTCTTAGGACTTCATATCCTAAGTCTTCTAAGTGCACACATAGTTTTGACACAGGGAAGAACCACACACCTTGAATCTTTGGTGGAAAGGAGGAAAAAAATCTTCCAATCTCKCTTGCATGCATGAATGATGAAAATTGCTATTATCTTTGGTCAGGATAAAATACCTTCTTTCTACCAAACATTTAAAAATTTCAAGATCTATTACAGGGAGTTTTTCACAGGATTGTCTTTGTAAGGAACTCTACAGAAAGAAAAATAATTGAAATTTTAATTTTCATTTTCACTACGTTCATGGTTGGAACATAATTCAGAATTCCACTCTCATTTTTTTCCCCATTTGAAAAAAAAATTGCACTTATTCCCTTTCTCTTCTGTGTTTCATATTCTGTTTCAGGTTCCCATGCTTATGCTAATCTATAATTTCAAGTAGTGATCTTCACACAATATCATAATGAAACAATCAAAAATTAGTTTCTTTGGCTTTGTATAATGGAATACAGAAGACTCTWTTCATTTGATTTCAGAATGGATCATTAGCCACTGTATTCTTGAACCATTTAAGAGAAATAATTTGAAATCAAACAATAAATAAACCTAATGCATACCTCTAAGCAGAAAGTAATTAAAACAGATAGAAAACATTTGCTTTATTGTTTCTTTTCCCCCTAAATTATGATTTTTGCAACAGTTCTTAAAAGGCTTTCACTTAAACTGCACTGCAAAAAATGAGATCATATTCATTGTATGCTCTTCATTAACTCAACTGATGGTGTTTTAATTCCTACAACATACAGAGTCTGATGCACTTTTTGTAATTTGACATAGCTAGAGTGTGCTGAGAATAATTAGCTTCACTATCACAGAACAAATGGTTTCTTTGCAAAGCACAGACACCATTTTTTAACAAAGATTATYGGAAAACTTTGAAGGTATTTCTTGTCTTACACAGAAACAACCTCTTTATTATTATTAAAGTTATTATTAATTAACTTTTCTGTATCCTGATTTTCCCTAATGAACTAATAATCCATGTTCTATCTGCTGGTAAACACTAAGAACTAAAAGATAAGAAATGACACTTAGCACAAGTGTTATGTTTGCTCTACAGAAACACAATGGATTATAAACAGTAAATGCAATTTAAAAGACTAAGGATTAATTAGAGAGACAACAGCAAGGAAATTCATTACAATTTACCAATTCATTACAATTTCACTACAGATTATTAAACTATGATGGCATATTGCCTATGATTCCCCATAAAAAGCCAAACCATACCTATAGTTTGGTGAATATATTATTTTAACATATGTGGGTATATAAGTGAAGTTAAACATTTACAATATTCAGAAAACATTGTTCTACTCAATCTATTCTATGAACTCCAATATGGTATCCGTGTGACATYTGGAAATGTGTTTTATGTTAAAATGTTATAACCATCAGTACAGGCCATGAATCAGCAAGTGCCAGGATAACACCTGAAAATAAGTAAAGGTGCAACCTGATGCCACTGTGGGCTCATTTCACCGGCAGTCTGTGGCTGCCTGGCTAACACACACAAACACACACAAACAGATTGAGGGGAAGTACAGCTTAGRCACAGGCTCAGTAGCTTGCAGATGCAGAGTGCCCAAATTTGGAAAAGCACAGGAGGCTGTCACTAATCCAGTGCCCAAAGCCTGACTCTGGGACCAGCCAGAGGGAACACTGCCTTCTCTGCTCTCCCCAGCTCAGTTGTGCCAAATCACTGCAGTGCTAAGTGGGGCATGTGCCAGGTAACTTTCAAGACATGCATGTTTGTGTTTGCACAAGTGAGATTTCCTACACAGAGCCCCTCCTTCCTTGTTTGGTCCACTAGCAAATTGAACACAACAGCTCTCTGTTGTCTAGAGTTCAACTGCTCTTCTCCCCATTACAACACAGTCAGAATCTTCTCCCTAAATGCTGGTATTTTTTGTTCCTCATGCCAGAAATAAYATTTAGACTTTATTGTATTCCCTAAAAGCTTAAAGCAAGAGAACTAATCCTACAATCCAAGAACAACCACTGGAATGTCTCTTATTCCTTATTCCCCACACCAATGATATCCAAGGTGTTTTTGCAGTAGTAGTATCATTAATCTCTTACTGTGATAACATAACTGTGTAAGCTCCATGAGTTAGACATAATCATTGGCACTTAGGCCAATAACACCTCCTTGAATATCATTCAGATGGCAGAAGGCAGTTACTGTGACCTTCAAAAAAAACCATGCAATGCTAATGTTGCATCCACAAACAGTAATCAGGGTGGATTTTTTCTCTGACTAAAATATGAGTATCACTATCATGTGATACAGCAGTAATCCTAGCCTATTCTCATGAAGTTTCAAATTTCTTGGGCAAGAACAAGAGGAACAAACTTCAACAATACATAATGAGAACTATTTATAGAACTGAATAGAGTCTTCAGATCTCCTGTGTGAAGAAACAGAAACAGCAACACGAACTAGGGACAGTAGATAAACTGAGAGAGTTAATAATGTTGAGATTTAGTCATTTGTACATAAAACTAGCAAACCGAATGATTTTTCTGTAATACCCTGACATTCTACATAGACCAGGTAACAAGTTAAGAAACAAAACCAAAACATAAACAAAACAACAGCAACAATAAAAACAGAAACAAAACTTCAAAACCCAACCCAAACCTAAACCATATGCCTAAACCCAAGCCCATCCAGAATATAACCTTGAGACAAGCACAATGGTGGCAGGTGAGCMCAGTCACCCCCTGAGCCAGTCCCTCAGCACAGGAGGCACTGTCCACAATGCTGAGATGAACACTAACCCTCAGCACCTTGGACAGAGGCTTTGGAGAAGCTCTGTTATGTCAAACCCTTTTCTGCTTCTATTTGTTCATTTAATGGAGCCCAAGGATCATCTTGACAGCTTACTCCTTATTCTTACATCAACATTTGGCAGTTAATACACATGCACAGCTAGTAAAACACAGATGAACTGAGATAAGCTTTAGGTCATCCATTCCTTGGTACAGACACCAGCAAAGCCTAAGATTTGCTACAATTTTTTTTACATTCATCAGAGAGACACTGTAAAATCATAACCCTTAAAACTCCCAAACTATTTTACCAGTAATAAAATATTGTCTTTGAGCTGTAGCCCTGTTGTCCACAGAAGTCAAATTATTTATTTTGCTCTTTCTCCTTGATATGTCAGAAGTCCTACTACCAAATGAACACAAAATAAATTCAACAGCTGGATGAAATTAATTAGAATAATAGAATAATAGAATATTCAGCGTTTGAAGGGACACACAAGGAGCACACAGTCTAAATTCTGGTCCAAAAATTACACCATGTGCAGAAGAGCATTGCCTGAAAGCTTCATGAATTCTGCCAGGTTTGGCGCTGTGTTCACTTTCCTGGAAAGCCTGATCCAGTGCCCACCCTCTTGGATAAGAACATTTTTCTGATATCCACCTTAAGAAACCCCTTACACAGTGTCCTGCTATTCCCTTGGGTCCTGCCACTGCTAACCAGAGAGAAGAGACCAGTGCCTGCCCCSCCMCTTTCCCCCATGAGGATGCTGCAGACCATGATGAGGTACTCATACTTGATAAAAATCTGTTAATAGAATTGTTTTAGTAGATGTGAGAATAATATACACACTTCCACCCTGATTAATTAATTAATAAAATACTATCAAAGTTATGAGAGTTTATGGAAAGGGAGAACAGAAATCCAAGTCAGTACAGTATCAGTGAGTGTACCTTTAAAAAGAAGCCTAGCATTGAAGAATWAGATTTCTTGCAGGGTCTTCCCTTGGATGGAAAAATTTGTCACATTTATAATAAAACATTAAACTACTTCTAAAATGAAAGGAAAGGGGGAAAGGGAAAGTTGTTATTTTAACAATGTGAAACAACTGTGATTTTATTGACTCAGTTTAAATTGTTATTCTTAAAGCCAATGTAAGCACAGCTAAATTTAAACCTCTAATTATCATGTAGATTATATTTAGATGAGACATAGGAGAAATTTTGCTGATGTTCATTGCAAGAAATCAATATAAAACTAAAAGAAAAAAATATTTCAAAGATGCTCTTAAAAATAGACTTAAAAACTACTATTTGGATCCACCTGCAGGCCATTTCAGAAAGACTGTAGCTGAGGGGATGAGACAGCAGGGAAACCCATTCAAGCTGATCCAATTTAGATATGCAAATTTTATCTTGTGTGTTTGAAAAGAACATTATGGCACAGGATAATTTGCACCTTGAGTTCCAAAGAATAATATTTCTAATCTAATGAAAACATGCCTCCATTGTTCACTTTCCCCCTCTCCAGGTTCAGGCCAATCTACTGCTCTCCTACCCATTTGAAACTGCCTACAAATTTTTTTTTCCATATTTGAAACAATTAATTAGCACTAAAAAAAACCAATGACAAAACAACACCAAATCCATAAAACAGAAGAGGGGGAAAAAAGGAAAACAGGTATTCATGTTTGTAGTTACCAGGAAAAAAGCAATGTTACAAGTGGCTGACTGATGAATGATACAACCTACAATAGTGATGGGCCTAATGTAATTTCCACTCTAGGGATGAAATGMCAAATGAAACTGCAGTTTAAGATCACATGTTTGACATACTGTAGTGTTATATTTTTATTTTTTGTCTTTATTTTTTCCAAATAGTGATATTAGCTTCGTGGTAAAGTTTCATAAAAGCTGCACATGTTTTGAGATGTTTCAGTGAGAACAYCATTTCTAAATCACAACATTAACAGACACATCAATTCATAATGGAGCAAATTCAAATATGGGAACTACAGTACCAGAAGTGTAGCCTGTACCTAAGTAATACTTATCATCATAATATAATTCTACAATTTTAAACCCAAAGAGAAAAATATTTAAATCACTCAATTCATTAGTGTAAATTAAAGTGTAATGAAAATGTTGAAATCATTGAAAAAAGCCCCTTGATTTTTGTGAAATTCACATTTCAGATGTGCCTTTAATTTCAAAGGGGAACAATGCAGTTACACTACGTTAAGRAGCACATTTTGAGGTAAATTGAACATCCCTGTGGAACCCCTCCCACTCCAAACAGGTGTAAGACTTATCTCACATTCATCCACTCTGYTCACAGTGGTAATAAAACAACTAACACTAAGTATTACTGAAGATAACAGTTACAAGTCCTTTAGCTATTAACCCAGCTATACCTGACAGTCCATTAACAAAGGTTAAAAAAGAAAAACAAAGACTTTAGAAAGAAGTTACTTCCAGATTTACTACATATTWTTAAAAATATAGCTCTCCAACTACAAACCCCAAACAGGAGAGATTGGTAGCAACAGAAATATGGAAGTTTAAATTCCAGRAGTATGTCTGCCTCCATCACACTGCCTCTCAGTTATTTAGTAAAGATCAAAGTAATCTTGTAATATGCAAACTTCATAGTTATATTGTAATGACATCATAACTACAGGTCATGYAAACAAAAATGCAATTAGAAGACAGACCAGCAAATAAAAGGTTAATCTGCTGAAAATGAGCTTGATCGAGGACTCCTCCTCTGCTCTCCATCCCAAACAATTACTGGAATGGCCCCAGTCCTGACATTAGTGGGAGCTGGCACAGACTGTGAATCAGGAAACCGGCACAGGAAAAGTGCAAGACCTACTCTTGTGCTGTCCAAAACAGAAGAGCCACAAAAATAACTCCATAACAGTAAGTCTGAACCAGGCCATTAAATAGTGCACAAGAATGAGAGTTCTGAGGGTGCTGCTCTGCCACGGCTTGGGGGACAATGAACGAGCTGAAGGGGCTCAGCAGCAGCAGCAGCAGCAGCAGCAACAGCAGCAGCAGCAGGCAAGGGTGTGGGCTGTGCTGAAAGAGCCCTCTGTGGGAGGGGGCCTGGAAATGGAACTGCCTCAGGGAAGCTTCCACTCTCCATCAGGTGACAGCTAAACCTGCAGTGTGCCAGAGAGGCTGGACCTCGGCTTTAGAGGAGATACTGCTCTACCAAAAAGTTTTATATTAATAGTACCTTCATAAAACATCTTTTTTTATTTTGTGCCTGATTCTAAATTGCTACCTTAACCATAGCGGAAGCCTGACAAACATGTAAGGAAAACTGAGAAAATTAAAATACTTCAAATTTGATGAAGTCATTCAGAAATTTTCACACTTTGAAAGGGCACAGAGGAGYTAAGTTGTAAGAGCACTCCATTTGTATGGGTTAAAGAATTCACTTGACATTCCTTTGAGTCAAAAGCACTTAGCCACATGGTTGCAATAAGAACTACCTTCATCATTCTAGCATCCCTCAACTGCTGTCTTCCCCACCTCTGCCATTAGATTTTTTTCAGCTGGGACTTCTGTGGCTGTGATGCAGGATTTTGAACCCAGAAAATGCTTTACCCAAATTAATAATTTCAAAAATAAAAAAGAAATGTCATTTTTGTGCATGTTAAACTTTATAAAATATGAAAGTTTCCAGAGATTTCAGTCAGTACTAGGATTCAGAAACTACCAATATAACACAACATATTAATACAACCTATGATCTGTATTAGCAAAACATGAATCTTAGTACACMTCCCAATTTGCACTTCTATTTAGACACTTCCCTTATATAATTTTGTTTATACAATAGGTTAATTCTGTGTAGTTTTTATGTTTTTCAAAATCTTATTACAATTAACACTTTCCTTTCCTRCTTTAAAAATAGCCCTCCCTTTCCTGTTAAATGTGCTTTCCAAGTAGGTTGGAACATTAATTTCCTCTATATATTTGTCATAGGGCAAGGGAAAAATAAGACTCAAGATTTAAAAACAAATCCTTTGACAGGAAACAAACTCCTCAACTGAATTAATAGGTTACTTAAATCTTATTATACCAACTTATGTAAGTAGCAAAACACAAAACCACAGTTAAGAGGGAGGAAAAYTCCCCTGGGGGAAAAAAAAGTGAGGAAAAAAAATCATCTTCAAAACAGATTTTACAGATCCACCTGTTACATATTAGTGTGTGGTAAAAATAAAAGAAGGAAGGTGGAYGTAGAGACAGATTTTCATGAATTCCAACTGTATTCTGTGTTTYAACATACATCATAAATAAAAAAGGAAATTCAACATATTCAAAGTGTTTCTAAACAAAGCTTTMATTCACTTCAGTCCTCTCTCCTGTCATTTAAAAATGATCCTTCTAAGAATAAATCCTGAAATCTTTACTTGAACTCCAGGGAGAGACTTATTCCAACCTGAAAGACAAGAATTTGAATTAGATAAGTCAAAACTCTTGTTATAGCTACCAGTTTGGTATTTTATGTGGTTCTTAATTCAGAATAGCTGTTCACCAATTCACAATAGCTGYTCACCATTGCCTTTCAAATCTACCAGATTATCCAGCCATAAGAACACTTTCAGCCCAGTAAATATTTGCAGAATAGCCTCTGTTTTGGTGATTAACAATCCATAAAGAGATTTTAAGCAAAGCTGTCAGTTTAATCTGGAAGGGCTTTGCATCCACTGTGCCAGACTGAGTGGGACAGTTTTAGAGGCAAGGCAATGATGCAGCTCCAGCATCTGAACGAAGGCAGTGCATTTGTAAGAACCCAGGGGAGTTACAGCCCCATTTACTCCATCTGTGGTACACCATGGGGAAAGAGAAGCAAGGTTTACTATGTACTTATCTACAAAATATGTTGTCAAGCAGTTATTTTCAGTACACAGAAGTAAGTATWATGTTTGGAATGAGTATAAAACATCTGGAATATGTTTTATACTCATTCCAGCACAAATAAGCAATATTTTCATATTCTGACATGAAGTGTTTTTATTACAGTCATTCTGTGTAATCTCTGAGAGCAGTAGTTTTCATTAGAGCTGACAGTRCATTTTTTCATAGTGAAGCCACAAAGGTTTGCCCCATTACAAACAAGTAGTGGCCAAACCTAGGTAAGACCGCCAAGATCATTCAAACAAGTGTCTGGGTTATTCTTGCCCTGCTCTAGCTTCCACCTTCTGTTTTCCATTCACTATTGCACTGAGACAGGAAGAGAATAATAACAACAAGAGAAGTTGCTCCTGGCTTTATAAAGCAGGACTTCACAACACTTACATATTTGGCTTACAGTACTCCCCAGCTAAGGACATCTTTCCACTTTAACTGTGCCATTGGTGAAGGGTCATACTACCCTGGCAGCAATCTGACCCCAATGGACAACACTCAATTCTTAGGGCGATAAACAACAGAACTTGATATACACAATACATTTTCTAAAGTAAAGCAGAGCAAAATCCTATTTTCATTTAGTGTAACACAACTAGAGAAATGCACAAAACACAATTCTTATCTTTTACAATAAGCTTGAAACTGAAGCTGCTCTCCCAACATTAGCAAAGGTGATTGATGAACCCTAAGTATTTTCAAGTTAAATTTGTCATCAATCTGTTGGCAGCAGAAAGACAGAATTCTAATTTAATGAAGTTACAGGATATGTCAGAATTTGACCTATTTTCTCCAGATTGAGGTGAACATGCTATGTTGCTATGTTTAAGTAGACTGTTTAGATATTGGCTCTAATACCCAGCAAGCTCAAGTAAATATGCGCAAATAAATCCACAACAGAAAAGCTGTGTTATAGTAAAGTGAACTGATCTACCACCATATCTCAATGTTTTCAGTTTGATAAGCCCCTAGAATTTATTTTKACCAAAAATAATAGATCATCTGAAAAGAAAGAGATTAACCAAATTAAATTAAAATTAACKTTGGTTAATTAAAATTAACCAAAACAATGGTTGAAATAACCTTATTTTTGTGGAACACCTCATAAGTTGGTCATATTATTGGTTATTTTTAGATATTTTGACTAAAGAGGCTGGCCACTTCCTACTTGCCATCACAGCATTTTAAAATTTACTGAGTTTTACAGTGTACTCTGAAGAATAAAAGAATGTAAATAATGTTCAATGGCAAGATTAGTCTGAACACACCTCAGATATTTTCTTTCTGAAATCTAATACTCAGAAGATTTACTTTTTGGACCTGTAGTACATTAATTTTCAGCAGGTATAACCTATGCAAAATCAACAGTGTTGATTCCAAACTGTGTTGTGGAAGTTCAGGTTTCTAACATC